>JAVLVB010000946.1:997384-1013652 GCA_032876305.1 Orestias chungarensis
TTCTTAGAAACTATATTCATCCTCGGACTCTTGCATTTACAATAAGTTTCTTCTGTGAAGTGTTTGAATAATATTATCAGCCCTGAAAATTATGAATAGTGCTAAAGTACGATAACTGAAGAACTCTGGGTCAATATTTTCACCTGTCAAGTGTAGAAATAACATTGATAAATTGTTCCATATCAGTAATGAAATATGTCTAATACTTAACGAGATTGCTCACTGTGGTCCAAACACCTCAAAAAGGATCAATCCGGACTCAGTATTGAATATTATCTTGTAAACCTATTAGACAAAGCTTCTAATGTGGTTTATGCCCCAAGCCTGACAAGCACCTAACTAAAATATGCAGCATAATGCCAAGTATTTCAATCTTCAGGTCAACTTTTGCACCTGATGTGTGTTAAATTCATGGTTAAAGGATTTTTTGTATCTATACATCCTAAAAAAGTCATACTTTAATTCAAAGTTTAAAATTAACATGGATCTTTCCACAAGTGTTGGTTTTTTTCTAAACATAGTTTAGCTGTCCAAAAACGGCTTTTAATGCTTTCTACATTTTGTATGGTTCAGGTGTATTGGGATGAAGGATGTGCCATTTCAAGTTTTTGTTTTTTGTACATACTTAGACAGTTTATACTTTTTAAGGTCAGATCCTGTGATTTTAAACTAAACCAAAAATCTTTTTCAGCAGTTTATTGTCTGAACATTGTCTGCATTGCAATGCAAAGCATGCTAGTTCCAGTGCTTGCTAAAACGATCCACCTTGCTGCTGTTACTCCTGAGTTCTCTCTAACTGGGCCAAAAGAACAGGAAACATTCATTGAAACTGTGCTTTTATGCTCGAGTCTGTCACAGTTAATATGCGCCTTGGTTGTTCCATATCTAGCTGCAAGTGCATAGAAAAGGAGAAGACACAACAGCGTGAAAGAAATGTGAAGAAAAAAATCACAATTTGAAGAAAATGTGTTCGGTAAAAAACAAAAACAAAAAAAGTACAACATTGGTATATAAGAAGAAAAAGTGCATATTAGTGTTTTAGAAAGAAAAGCGCAATTAAAAGTGTTGAAAAAAGATTTTACGGGGGAAGTGTGTTTTAAATGTATTTGGATGGTAGAAGTAAGTATGGAAACAAAAAGTGCTTGTAAATAACCTAAATAAGTAGTGCTCGCAACAAAAATTATGAATAATTGGTTTAAATAAAAAATAAGCATAAACTCAAAGAAATAAATTCCAAGATGAAAAAAATAAAAGTATACATTTACGCATAATTATTTGATCAATGATTGAATATCTTATTTTGCTGCCATTAATGGAATGCAATTTTTTTTGTCCAGCTGCCTTTTAGCAATTATTTTAATAACTTTATTGTCATTCGCAACACATGTGGTACATGAGGTGGAACGAAATTGTATTCTCACGGTCCAGTTTCACCCAAGAGCTAATATTAAAATAGATAAAATAAAGTTAAAAAAAGTAAAATAAAATAAAATAGAGCTTAATAAACACAAAATATACAGAAAACATACAGAATATAAGGGAATAGGGGGTTTGGAGTAGCATCAGCATGAATGGATGAATGAAGGAATTTGTAGTGCAAGTTACTATAGCCGTTTAAAGTGTCTCAGTCTGTAAGGATAAATATAAAGTTATAATACGTTACTTTAAATACAATTTTTTCTTTCCTCCTCAATAGAATCCATTGAAAGTCACAGTTTAACAACTGTGTTCATTTCCACACCAGATGCCAAATCTCATCAGAAGGAAGAAGCCAATCAGTCGTTTTTTAACAATATGACTTAGGGTTAAGAGTATAATTGCTTTGCTGTTTTCATAACTTTTTTCCGTCAGAGTTGGGATGAAACGTCTTCTATTTTACTTATGTAACTACAATAATTGAAAACTTTGTGTACTTAACGTAAGTCAGTGAAGTTTATAATATAGAATAATTTCATTTGCAAGATAAAACCATTCATTAACCGGATCTTATATCTGTTTCTTAGAATTATTTCTTCCTTTTCTCGTTCTAATCTTGTAATAGACGCTGCAATGTTTATTTTTTCCTCTTTTCAGTTCCAGACAGGATGATTTCTTCATTCTGCACGAGGCCCAGTACGATAGTCTGCTGGAGTCCAACTTCAAGACAGAGTTTCTCAGTTTGCTGTCTAAACGCTACGAGGACGTGACCCAGAGAAAACTGACCATATCCTTCTCTGACAGGTAGAGCAAAACAAAGGCGTTCATAGACATAAGGAAGCCGAAAAGACGACACCTCTGACACCTTCTGTTTACTCAGGCTGGAGTTTCGAGTGAAGAAGGAGGGCTGGGGCGGAGGCAGCTCCAGAACGGTCATTTTCCAGAGGGGTCAAGGAGATTTAGCTCAACTCAAACCAGGAGGGAAGACGCTCACCATTATTATAGGAGATGGTCTACCTAAATCCTCCAGTGAGTCAAAATGAGTCATTGCAGCAATGGCGTGATGTTGTAATTTAGTAAGTCTAGTTGTGGTTTTATGTTCAGATGTATAACCCAGTGTTATTTCTTTAGAGCCAACCAAGAAGTCTGGTTTAGATGTTCGAGGAGGAATGAAGAACAATGTACCTAACCAAGGTGTGACTCTCTTTTATTTGCATTAACTAGGATTTCTGCTATTTGCATTTCCTATATCAAAAGCTTGGAATGTATATATATATATATATATATATATATATATATATATACATACAAGAAATACATTTTAAAAAGTACCCCTTACGCAGCAATAAATAGTTATTTATAGATCACACTGAAAGAGAATTCAAAAATACATCACCAAAAATGTGAAAATAATATAAAAGGGAAAAAAATGGTATGCAGAAATGCTTTGCTATTTTCCTGTTATGACTTAAACAGCAAGACTGAGGACTTAAAATGTCAGGCAGGCAATCATTAAAAGCTGCCTGTTTACATGCTGCTGCATCAGACTTAAAGCTGAGTTGAAGGAAACACAATTAATGAGTTAATAAGACAAGGATTGTGGAAAGTCGAAGCTGTCACAGCAACAAATTCCTTCTCTTTAGCCTGTGCTGAAGCAGAGATTGGATCAGCAAGGTCACCTGGTCTAAGGATAAGAAAGGAACAGATTTTTGGAAATCAAAATCAATGCAAATGTCTGGAAGACCCCAAATTGTTTTAGGTCCAGTGTGAAGTTCCCATGTTGGTGCCTGATCACCTTTATGTTTTGCTGCATGCACATCAAGCCACACATGATTACTTAATGCTTAAAGCAGTACACGTAAATACTTCACTGTAGACTGGCACGTGTGTCTTCAAACAGTTTTTGTCTTTTTTTGTGATATTTTAAGCATACTTTGGGGTTCTCAGTAGCAGCCATGTAAATCAGTAAATCTTTACTCCTTTAAGATGGAATTTGACACAAAAAGAAGCTGGATGGTAGAGTCAGCAAATGACAACAAGGTTTTCATGTTTTATTGATTTGATACATTATAACTTTCTTCCCTTTTCACTAGCTCAACTTTGTAACTACTTAATTTCATCTCCACTTGTCTCGATTATTACAAAGATCCCACCAAAGAAACTTAAAGGACACAAAATGTATCGTGGAGTGTTGTTTTTCAATCAAATGGTTTAATTTAAGAGGTTTTGGTGTCTCCTGTGCTTTATCTTTGAAAGTTTTGTTTTCTAACCATCTAAAAATCTTCAAAGAACTTGTTCTTAATCTAATTACATTTTTTTTCTTTTAGCACATGCCAATGGGAGAGCCAATTTTTCCAGAGCCCACCCCACCCAGCAATCAGAAATTACATATTCCTCCCCTCATAAACATCAGCGGCCGCCCAATGCAGCCCTTCCTAAACTGGAATCCCAGAGGGGCCGCCGGCCCCTGGCCCCGAACCAGCACAACCAGGGGAACCTGGACTTCCTTAACGTGCCTGATCAAGGCATGTCGGGGTAAGAGAGGCCAGCTTGTGACGCACAGAGGAATAAAAGTTGTGCTGAGAAAATAAGAGGAGTCCTTTGCTGATTAAGATCAGTGCAGAGGGGGTTGGAATGAGTTGTTAGGTCATGTGAAGGTCAAACCTTTAAACAGCTATGAAGTGAGAAATAACTAAGTGAAAATTTCGTTATAATTCTGTGCTAAAAGAAGCCAGACGAGGCAAATATGATGATAAATCAAGCAGTGCAATCAAACAACTTTCTTCTTCCTGTTGTGATTTTGAGACAATACTAACAGCTCCCATTGCTCAACATCTCTAAAACCACAGATTTCTTTATTTATTTCCAGAAAAGAAAGCAAGAACACATACAGGTATAAACAAATTTAAGTGAAAAAAGGATGCAATAATAAAAATAATAAATGCTAAAATAAAGGACAACACAAATACAAACAAAAACAGAAATAAATGTTGTATGATTTAGCTTTTAAATTGCATACATTTTTAGTGTGGATTCTGATAAAAGCTTTGAGATATAACAGAAAGTGATTATGTAATACATAAAACTTTGGCTGGATTTTAAAGATGTTGGCCTTATGACTGAAAAATTTCCCAAAGATTACACAACATGTTTTATGGATCCATCTAGAATAGACAAATAGCTAAAAGAAGAAACAATGGACCACGACCAGAGTCGTGTGTTAAATAGCCCCAAACTGCACTCAAGACTACAAAGTAATATTAAACAAATAAAACTAAAACGTACGGTGCTGTAATACCACTCTTAGATGTACTAAGTTACTCAAGTAAATTAAATCTTAGGAGTTACTTTATGTTTAATAAGCTCCTTAGACCTACAGCTTGTTGTAAAGCAACACTAAGTAACTTTTCAAACTTCATGAAATGTTTTCATAACTTTTGTGATTATGTGTCGACTTACTTCTCGTTGAATGACACTTCTGTCATGGCCCGAAGGGGTCCGTATCACTTTAACCACCACAATGCAACTTTGAGGAGGGTGGGAGGAACCCTAACACATTAAACAACTACAAATGTACCGACTGCTTTACGGCATACGTCACTTTCCCCGTTTCTTATTTTCAACATCATCATAAGACATTGTTTTGCCACTATTAGATTCTTTACCTCATCGTTATTCATCCTTCACACAGCCACTGGGAACAGAAATGTACTTAAATCCAACTGCAAGCGACAGGTAGATCAGGATTATACGACGCTATGCGCTGGTCCTCATAGTACCAGAGCATTGGCCGCAAAAAATCGACCGAAACTTAAACTTCTTTAGTGAGGCTTTAAAATGTAAAACTCCTATAAACCAACATAACCTCTTTTAACCACAAAATTCTGTAGTCTTCTTCTGTACTGTACTGTTTGGCTCTTTATCATCTTGTTTTTTTTGCCAGTTTGTTTTCTTTTTGCCTCGTTTTTCATCTCTTATTATTTGTTCTTGTCATGTGATAGAAAGCAGAGGAAAAGGAGCATCAGCCATCGACCGCCTCCTGCTCCTAAACCTCAGCCGCAACCTCAAGGTCCGCAGTGCCGGGCGTTGTATCAGTACATTGGACAGGACACGGACGAGATCACCTTTGAGGCCAATGACGTGTTCGACCTTGTCAAAGAGGGTGTGTGAGCTAAAAAGAGCTGAAAACTAATCAGATTGAATTCGTCAACACTGAAATTATTTGTTTGCGTTTCTTTGTAGATCCTTCAGGCTGGTGGACTGGCAGGATTCGAGGAAGGGAAGGTCTCTTCCCTGGTAATTATGTGGAGAAGATTTGATGAGGACTTCTTCTGGACATTCTTGTGTTCAACAAGAACGAGGTGTATGTTTTTCCATGGCAGCAGACCGTGTTTGCTTACAAAGCCGGCCTGAGAGTTATTCAGAGATACATGGAGGTTCTTGTTAAAGGGTGACATCTTGCTGACATTTGAGCCCTGACTAAATTACCTATGGCAGCATAAGTTGAAGAGAAGAAAGGAGGCGGCATGATGATTGTTAAAACAGGACAACAATATTTCATCTGTGTTATGTCAAACGATCCTGCTCTGAATGATCCAGCAACACGATCTTTGACTTTGTCCTCCTCAGTAAGTCTTTGGGCTTTAGCTGAAAGGGTTTCCAGCTTTTCTCAAGATCCACCTCCTCACTGCTGCTCAGTGTTCTTGATTAATAGCATAAAATTATGCAGTAAATGAGCTTTTCAACAACAAAAAAGCAACAGATAAATTTGGCCGATACTTTGGCGCTTTAACAAACCTGCTTCTTATAAAAATCAACACATTTTTTTATGGAAAATTGTTGCCATTCAAATGTTATGTGTTTTTTTAATGTGTTAAGATTCTTGGTATTTTGTCATAAAAAAATATTAAATGTTTTTTTTGTTTTTTTCCTATCCAAGCTAAATTTCTGCCTGGGTTTGTTTTCACAGTAAGTTATAAGAGATCTTTTTGAAACAACAAATCAGAAGAAAATTTCATTTGCGGGTTACATTTTGTAAAATGTTTGTAGATTCTGTTTAGTTATTTTATTTTTGATTTCTTTAAAATATTAAAAACAAGTATTTTAAAGTATAATGTGTCTTCTGATTCCTTTATTTGGAAATTAAAGTTGGTGAGGGAGTCAAGTAAACTGTGTACTTTAGCATTTAATGTTATTTAATAGTAAACACAAGTCTAAAAATATGTAATAATTGCTGTTAAATAGCTGAATTTTCTTCCTAATTATCCAAAAGCATGCATATGAAATTGATTGCCATTTGAAAATATGCTGATTAATCAGTGCGGGCATGGTTATTTGATTTTTCTAATTTACACAAATGTCAAAAACCTCCACTAAGTCACTTATCTACAGGCTTTAAAAAACAAGCAAAAGAAAAAGCGTCTAAACAAATGAAGTGTCATATTTTTATTCCAAGATAAAACAAAACTTGACCACAATGCAAAGACCAAGAACTTCATTATTGAAAAGAGAAGACAGGGAGATGAAAAGTTACCCCTCAAAATCAGAACAGCAGCTGATGGAGATTTTAAGCAATCAAAGGCCTTTTTTTTAATCACATTTTCTTGGTAAAAACTGAGAAGTTTAGTTACGTTCAATTTTTTCATTTAAATGAGATCGCAAACATTTCCTCTGACAATGTGACAATTTGATAATAACTCATTTAAAATTGTGGGGGTTTTTTTTGCTGTTTTTTCTGCTTACATGACGATGTTGAAATTGCAATTTCCGTTTACCCGGCGCCAGTTGTGATTTAAAAATGGTATTTCTCCTACAATAACACTAGATGGCAATGTTTCCTCTGAAACTAAACATTTAAAATCTATCTCAAAATCAAATCAAATCAAGGTTTATCAGAATCAGAATCAGAATCAGAATCAGGCTTTATTGGCCAAGTATGCTCACACGTACAGGGAATTTGTTTTTGGTTACACAGATGCTTGCAGGGCACGAAAAATACAGTCACATGTCACATACATGGTCATACACAGTACAACTTGCAGTGAAATGCTTTTTTGTGACTGCTCCGTCACATTAATTAACTAAAATACAAAATAGGTAAAAACTGTTAAAAATATGGAATATCCAAAATAATGTATTTAAAATAGAAAATAGAAATATAAGAAAAATTAACAATGTATTTAAAAGAACTAGTTGAAGTAAGGTAAACATTGAAGAATTTCCACTATAATTTTAAAGGGCATTTAAAGTGAACCAGTGTGTAAAGGGACAATATAGTGCAACATTATGCTACATAGGCTGTACAGATGTCATAATGTAAACCCCATCCATACATATACATATGACAGTGTGCACGGATATAATTATATACACATACATGTGTCCACATATGTACACAGACATATACATATAAATTTGGACATTGCTGTAGATCCTTCCTAAAAGTTATTTTCGTTGAGGGCTCGAATAGCTTGTGGGGAAAAAAAAATTCTCACCCTCTCCGTTTTGGCGTTGAGAGTACGAAACCGCTTCCCAGATGGTAACAAGGAGAACAGTCCGTTACTGGGATGAGTGGAGTCCTTTACTATCCTCTTGGCCCTTGTCCAGCACCATTTCCTGTTTCCTCTCAAATCTATCTTAAGGTTTAAACATGCGTTAATGTACAGTTTAGGCTCCATCTTACCTTTCTTGGGTTCAGTGAAGCCGTCGTGCAGGCGCAAGACGACTCTCTCTGAAAAGTCCTGGATGACGCCCAACTCCAGAGACAAAAACCATCCAGTCCTGTGTGGCGCTTTTTGACGTTACTTTCTTCTTCAGCTTAGCACTGGTGGCCCAACTCCTGCTTCACCTGGACCAAATCCAACATTAAATGTGAACAATGCAAAAAAGGTTTAAAGGATCTTAATCAATATACATTATTTTGTTTTTGTTATGAAAAATTTGGAGTTATGTTCCACAGAAATAACCAACGACTAGTGAAGTGTTAAAGCTTCATATTTACAGTCACAGGTCTGCAGAGAGTTGAAACTCCTGCTTAGCATTGAGTGTTTTGGAATCTCTAACAAATCCATGCTTCCAGATTCGATGTCTTAAAACTTTTAGATGCTTTAACACGCCTGAGTCAAATAACCCAGACATTTGCAGGACTCTGGAGACATCAACTGCTTCAGAGGAAAAGATTCAGCCGAAAATTTGCAGGACAACGAATGTAGAGGCCTGGATTTATGATTCCTGCTCTGACTGGTTTTCTTCAAGAAATTTGTTTTGTTTTGCTCAATCAATCTTTCCCCATCAGATCCAGCCAGCTTCACTGTTCTCGATAAAGTTTTGTATAAAGCTGCAATCTCCATCGCTAACACTGGGTATTTCTGGGTGTTTCTAGTTTCATTTTTTGTCTAGTTTAAATTATGTCTCTTGTTTTTTGTTTTATGCAATATTAATAATAATGAACTGTATGTTAAAATACTTAGCTATTAAAAGTCACAGCGATGCGACTCACAAACAAACAACATCTTAGATGCGTCCCGATCCGATATCGAAATCGGTCCGATATCAGGGGAAAACAACTGAAAAACCGCTTATATTGGGGTACATCTAAAACCTTCGAGACTGTCACTCCAACACTAGCAGCCTTTGATCCCCACCACTGCTCCAAAACATGCCATTTATTAATTTTTTCTTTGAAGATTTTTTTTAAAGTTTAATATTTATGTAACTAATTGATTAACAATAAATGTATCAGTTTCTCTCATTACTATTTTTCTGGACTATTGTTCTCTGAATCGACAGTAATCAGGCCCTTTCTGACATCACAGTACAAAAATTAGCAAAGTATGTATGAATTCAATTTCATATCATATCCGGCAAAATCAAAGACTGAAAAATTGATATCATATCGGAAGAAAAAACAAAAGTTGTATCGGGACATCCCTACAACATCATCCACACTGTTGACCTTGACTTCTCCACAGTTCACAGCTTAAAGACTATTATTTTAATGATGAATAAACAAAAAATAAATAAATAAATAATCATACTCAAAAGGTTCAGTGTTTAGACGCACAACCCTTCCATACACATTTCCAGCAGTTTATACCCATATTGTTTTCCAGCGTACTGTGACTATTAAGACACCGGATTCCAAAAACGTTGGGACACAAAACAAATTGTGAATAAAAACTGAATGCAATGATGTGGAGATGGCAAATGTAAATATTTTATTCGTAATAGAACATAGATGACATATCAAAAGTTTAATCTGAGTAAATGTAACAATTTATATGAAAAATATGTTGATTCAAAATTTCAAAAAGCTGGGACAAGTAGCAATAAGGGGATGGAAAAAGGAAATTGAGCAAATAACGAAGCTAGAAGACCAATTAATACTAATTAGGTCAATTGACAACATGATTGGGTATAAAAAAAGCTTCTCAGAGTGTCAGTGTCTCTCTGAAGCCAAAATGGTAAGAGGATCACCAATTCCACCATTGTTGCGCAGAAAGATAGTGCAGCAATACCAGAATGGTGTTACCCAGCCCAAAATACCAAAGACTTTTAGATTATCATCATCGACCGTTCAAAACATCATCAAAAGATTCAGTGCGTAAGGGTCAAGGCCGTAAAACTCTACTGGATGCTCTTGATCTCCGGGCCCTTTAACGTCACTGCACCTCAAACAGGAACGCCACTGTCAAGGAATTAACAGAATGGGCTCAAGAATACTTCCAGAAAGCATTGTCAGTGAACACAATCCACCGTTCCATCTGCCATTGCCAGCTGAAACTCTACAGTGCAAAGAGGGAGCCATTTCTAAGCAAGCTCCACCAGCTCAGACGTTTGCACTGGGCCAGGGGTCTTTTAAAATTTAAAAAAGTGTGACAAAATGGAAGACTGTTCTGTGGTCAGATGAGTCACAATTTGAAGTTCTTTATGGAACACTGGGACGCCATGTCATCCCGACCAGAGAGGACAAGGATAACCCAAGTTGTTATCAACGCTCCGTTCAGAAGGCTGCATCATTGATGGTATGGGGTTGCATAAGTGCTTGTGGCATGGGCAGCTTGCATGTCTGGAAAGGCACCATTAATTCAGAGAACTATGTTCAGGTTCTGGAAAAACATATGCTCCCATCTAGATTCAAGGATTCAAGGAATTTTATTGTCATCACAACACATGTGATACATGAGGTGGGACGAAATTGTAATCCCACGGTCCAGTTTACACCCTGAGAGCAGTTGTAAAATAGCTAAAAATAGGAAGAATATAATAAAATATAAGAAATATAAAAGAATAAGATTGATAATCACAAAATATACAAAATACGAAATTTAGGAAGCCGGACATAGCAGCAATGAAAATTTGGAGTGCAATTTTACTGTAGCAGCATGGATGATTCAGTGAAGTGACATATTAAAGTGAAATATTAAAGTGATCAGTGTCAGTTAAATGAAAAAATGTTTTTAATTTGAAATTGCAGTGTGTTCTGGAACGAAGCTGTTTCTCAGTCTGGTGGTTTTGCACTTGATGCTCCGCAGCCTCCTGCCTGAGGGGAGCGGGACAAAAAGTTAGTGTGCTGGTTGGGTGGGATCCTTCATGATGCCGGAGGCCCTTTTCCTGCATCTGGAGGTGTAGATGTCTGTGGTGCTGGGGAGGCTGACTCCAACAGTCATTCTGTGCAGCCTTCAACACTCTCTGCAGGGCTTTCCTGTCTGCAGCAGAGCAGCTTCCATGACACACGTTGATGCTGGAGCACAAGACGCTCTCCACCACACATCTGTAGAAGGAGGTGAGGACTGAGCTCCCAAGTCCAGCTCTTCTCAACCTCCTTAGGAAGTAAAGCCGCTGGTGTGCCTTCCTGACCAGAGTGGAAGTGCTCCAGGTGAGGTTGTTACTTAGGTGTACACCCAAGTACTTGTAGCTGCTGACCACTTCCACCGCAGATCCTCCAATGTGCACAGGGAGATAGTTATGCTGGCCCCTTCTGAAGTACACAATCATCTCCTTGGTCTTCTTTACGGCAATGCAGAGGTTGTTCTCTCTGCATCAGCCCTCCAGGTGTTCCACCTACTGCCTGTAGCTGGACTCATCACTGTTTGTGATGCATCCAACCAGGCCAGCAGCCTTCCGGGGGTTGATCCTCCTCAGCGTCCTCCTTACTTCTGCTGGAGTCACACTGAGGGGCTTCTCTCCTGGTGAAGTCGTGAGTCTTGTGCTGGGGAGAGTGTCAGGGTTCTCAAAACGGGCATAGAACTTGTTGAGAACCTCAGGCAGGGAGGGGTCTTTGGGGCATTGAGTGGCTTTTGATTTGTAGTCCGTAATGCACTTGATGCCCTTCCACATGCTCTGTGGATCCTGGGAGGAAAAGTGTACCTGAATTTTCTGAGCATATGCAGCTTTTCCCCTTTTTACTCCTGCAGTCAGCTCTGTTCTTGCCCTCCTGAGCTCTTGTGAGTCACCAGACCTGAAAGCAGCATCCCTAGCTTTTAGCAGAGAATGCACCTCTGCATTCAGCCAGGGTTTCTGGTTCGGATAGCAAGTCACAGTCTTGGTGGTGGTGACATCCTCCACACACTTGCTGATGTACCCCAGAACAGCAGATGCGTACTCATCCAGGTCCAACTCCCCCTCGTACTCAGCAGCCTCCCTGAAGACCTGCCAGTCTGTGAAGCCGAAGCCGTCCTGCAGCACAGCTTCGCTGTCACGGGGCCACACAGTGACGGTCCTCTATGTGGGTTCAACATCAGCTCTGAAGTGATCTGATGGTGTTCATGAAGCTCCTTCAGCGCGGTGTTAGCATTAGCATCCGGTGCTTTGTAAACAGCAATGAAGAACACAGCCTTAAACTCCCGAGGCAGATAGTGAGGTCTGCACTTCACAGTCAGCTGTTCTGTCGCCTCGGAGCAGTGGCTTTTTACCAACACGCAGTTTGTGCACCAACCTTTTTTGATATAGACGCACAGTCCTCCCCCTCAGGCTTTCCCGGAGAGCTGGTTGCGGTCCGCTCGGAAGAGCTGCTGGCCGTCCGGCGAACTGGAAGGCTGAGTCGGGCATGGTGTCGTTTAGCCAGGTGAGAGAAATCACAGCGCAGTTCCTCATCTCCTCAGAAACACCGATCCTCAGGTGCAGAAGGTCCAGCTTGTTGTCCAGAGAGCGGACGTTGGACAGGAAAAGTGATGGAATCGGGGGTCGATTAGCATCAGCCTTTAGCCTGGCTCGCACACCGCCGCGCATTCGCCCTCTTCTGCCGCCGCTTGCATCGGCTCCGCCAGCCCTTTGTCCGCAGCCCTCTGCTCCCCCACGCTGAAGTCTGCAGGAGCTGTAGTCTGCCAAGCGTTGCTCGAATGTTATTCTCCAGATTCGCTTTTTTCCTGGCCAAACTGTCTTTAATCATACAAAGTTCGGTCCTGCTATAACTCATATACATGAGGTGCCTAAGTTTAGACTCGGAACTGACGTAAAAACAACAAAAAGCAGGTTATTCGCTGGGAGCGTGAGAAGCCGCCATCTTTTAAGCCTTGGTGTCATCTCTTTCAGGGAAGACCCTGCATTTTTCAACAAGATAATGCCAGACCACATTCTGCAGTAATCACATCATCATGGCTACGTAGAAGAAGGATCCGGGTACTGATATGGCCAGCCTGCAGTCCAGATCTTTCACCTATAGAGAACATTTGGCACATCATAAAGAGGAAGGTGCGACACAAAAGCCCCAAGACGATTGAACAGTTAGTGGCCTGTATTAGCCATGAATGGGAGAGCATTCCTTTTTCTAAACTTGAGAAACTGGTCTCCTCTGTCCCCAGACCTCTGTTGAGTGTTGTAAGAAGAAGGGGGGCCTTGTCCCAAATTTTGGGGATTTGTTGACGTCATGAAAGTTTGAGACAACATATTTTTCCCTTAAAATGATACATCCTCTCAGTTTAAACTTTTGATCTGTGATTTGTGTTCTTTTCTGAATAAAATGTTAGATGTTGGCACCTCCACATCATTGCATTCAGTTTTTATTCACCATTTGTTTAGTGTCCCAACTTTTTTTGGAATCCGGTTTGTATATCAATATATGAAATATATTTTATTTTAGCCTACCTGATTCTTACTGTTTCTCCGGCCTCTGTGGTTGTAACAATTATTTACAGCGTCCGTGGAGCGTCTCCCCAGCCTCTCCGCTCCTCAGTGTGATTCCGTCTTCCAGTCCAGACCAGCAAATGTGAAGAAACAGGAGAACATCTGGTTCACTTGCTGCCCTCTAGTGGTAGAAAATAGACTCGTTTGTTCAAAATCTTTTAAAAAGTGAATCAGGAAAAAAAAAATTGTACTGGTCTATTTCTTAACTTTTTTAAGGGGTTTTAATTTTAAAGGAACTTAAATATAACATCTCCACATTCAGCTGCAACTTTGCTGTTGGGTATTATAAAGAACAGACATGTTAAACTATTGTAAACCTGTGCTTAGTTCATAATTACATATTTTGAATGACTCTTGTATGTTTTTCATGTATAAAACTAATTCGATATTCTAGCTAATATTTATTTTGGGCTTCAAATAATTATTTATCTTCGGTTTTTTTCTAAAAAGAAATTGAGAAGAACTGCAGAAATTTGAATTTTTTTTATTTTTTTAGGCAAAAAGGATTTTCACTTATTCAAAACTGGCACAACAATCAGATTATTGATTTGACTGAGGTCAAGGTAAGAACAGAAGAATGATGTCAGCCTGCTTCCTCCATGTTTTACCTCTACATTTATTCTGTTTAAATAGCGAATAAATAACATTTAGTCATATACCTACTTGAAAATTAAGACCGTAATCCTTATTCTTCTTTTTTCAACCCTGTTTTGTGAGGCACCACAATTAATTATGACAGCAAAGCAATCCCTCAGCATGATTCTACCACCAGACTTTACAAGTATGACTTTCTCTGCCTTAGATTCTCAAAATGTCACGTTTATTTTTCGGACCAGACAGTTCAAACTTGGTCTCATCTGCCCATGAAATATTTTCCCAGAATGCATTTGGCAAATCTATTTGGTCTGTAGGTCAAGCTTTATGCATCAGTGTTGCAGCATCTTACAGTTTCTGCCAGAGACAAACCAGCAGCAAAACTGAAGCTTGGGATTCAAACCCAGGACCTTCTTTCCAGATAACAGTGCTATGAATTCTACCATTACACAGCCCACCGGCAGGCAAAATAGTATCATGACCTTACTGCTAGCTATAAAAACATAATTTCTCAACAACCAAAGCAGAATCAACCAAATCATCTGTAGCATAATTCTGACACTGTCTGGATTAGAGAAAGTCAACATCAAGGTTAAACCTTTGCATCCCGCACAAAGTTTTTGAAAACGTTTTCTTGTAGAATCTTTCTACCCCCAAAAAACATTATGTCTAAAATAAACAGTTAATGAATAAAAAAGAAAAAAATTATGGGATATATTGGAGTTATTAGTGTTTTGTGTAAATGTTTCATCTGTACGGTTTATCATTTATGACCAGTCTGTTTAATCTTTGCTCGACAGCAGCCGATTGTTTAACTCCTGTGTGAGTTGTTGTCAGTGAGTGCCTGGAAAAGGATCCTTCCATTGTTGCATTTATATATTTTGCCTCAGGGAAGATCACATGAATAGAAGCAGAGTCTCCCTGAATGTCCTCTAAACATCATGCGTTCCAACAAATGAAGCTTTTTTAAAGCTGTTTTTTGGTTGAATCAGCATACCTGAGCTCTTCACACCTCTGCATGATTTTCCAAACAAAGACCAAACAAACACCTGAGTTATGAAATACAAACTGTTTATTCAAAGTGAGACAATTCAGCTTATATCACACTGTTTGTAAGGTTGTTATTGCAGTAAACCTGCTGTGCGCTGAAGTATCACCAGAATAATATCCATCTATCTATTGTCTACTCACACATATATTCTTCCAGGTTGTTTATCTGTAGTAGTCACTGGACGAGATGCAGGGCTCACCTGGGAAAGCATTATATTAAAAATTCCTGAAAATACATTTGGAAAATCTACTGCTTTTCATAAAACCACAATAAAAACAAAAGTCTGGTATGTATTCTGTTAAAATATGTATTTTCATAAAACATTTGAAGTTCACATTTAACAGTAGGACAGCTTGAAGGTGAGCTGTCATTCACAGTCAGCGGTTATTTAGTTTTCATTTATTTTATATTTAGTACTTGGATTTATTTTTTAGTATTTAAAATTGTAAACTATATATAAAATAAGGGCACATAAAATCAAGCTGTTTAAAAGTCAAAGCAAAAATTCAATAAATGACAAATTAAATCAGTCAAAAAATTATATTCTGTTTTTCACAAAAGATTTGTGTAAAGTAGAAATTAGAAAAGTGGTACAAATGCATCAGTTGTTTAAAAAACAAAAACATCTTTAAATAGAAGCATGACAATATATGGTAAGCAAGTGTTAATGATGCAAGACCTAAATCAAAAACAGTATAGTGCGGTCGCAGACTGATCCCAAGTCGACCCCGATGTTATGGCCTGTTATGACAGCCAGGAAGTCAGTGTTGCCAATTTAGCGACTTAGACACCTTCTGCGCCGCTACCTGTTATACCTGCAGCTGTAGAAGTCGCAGCACATGGACTACATCACATAGAAGCTGTGGAACGCTGTGCTGGCCAGGGAGTGTGTGTGTGTGTGTGTGTGTGTGTGTGTGTGTGTGTGTGTGTGTGTTCTCGTATTCACGGCGGTATGGGGACGGTATGGTGTTTACACAGTCACGTCATGGGGACCTATTTCCTTATGGGGACCAAAAAGCTAGTCCCCATGAGGATTATAGGTTTAAATGACTATATAAATGATTCTATAGGTGTTGGTGAAGTT
>JAVLVB010000946.1:1013752-1052890 GCA_032876305.1 Orestias chungarensis
GTGTGTGTGTGTGTGTGTGTGTGTGTGTGTGTGTGTGTGTGTGTGTGTGTGTGCATGTGCGCATGTATATGTAAATAGTTGTAGTATAGAAATAGTATAGTAGTCGTAGTAAAAGTGGTTCTTTATTAAAGCTTGTTTTGCATTTTACTTTTTTTTTTTTTTGCATTTTACATATTTTACAATAAATTGTTTGGTCATTTATTTTTGTTATTTTGTCAAGTAAAACAGTTTCAATTAAATGAATATGTTAATCAGTGAATTATAAATAGCAGTTCTCAGACTACAAGCACAATCAACTCAGTTTGCATGAAAGCAAAAATGATATCAATTATGTCTTTGACAAAAGTTAAGCATTCATCCCAGGTCTTCAAATTAAAAAATATACAGCAAAATTTTTTCCTTTTTATAATGAATCCCCCTGCTGCCTAAAAATGCTTTGATAAAGTGAATAATCAAGTGATTTCCTTTTTTCAAACAGAGATCTACCTGTTTTTTATCTGGATTATTTTTCTGTTTGGTTCATATTAAGGTCAGTTATGCAGATTGGTGTGTCTGTGTGTGTCTGTGTGTGTGTTTGAGAGAGGGTGGGTTTGTGATGTGATGTCTGATGGTTGTATGACAACAACAAAACGTGTCGTGAGGGTAGTTACTGCAGGCTGGAAACAGTCTGTGGAGGTTTGCGATGTTGACACTGGACTGGTAGATCTCAGGAGGTTGGCTACTTGAAAAGTAGATCTTGGGACAAAAAAGGTTGGGCACCCCTGCTTTAGATGCTGTTTTAGTTTTTCTTTAGACAAGTTGTTGCTGTGCAGAAGTTTGGTGCTAATTTTATTTCATTATGCAGTATTTAAAAAAGAAGACATTTTTTTACTAACATTAATACATCTATGATGGAAATGTAGACATAATGCTACATTTATTAAATTAAGTAAATCTGGGGTTTGTTTTTATGGCTGTAGATGTCCATTCAAATGATAAATTCAGTCTAAGCCATTAAGACATTTATCACTAATCTTCAGATGAAAGGCTATTTGCAAACTTTTGTTAGTTGAGTGAACGTTTCAAAACTAATGGAATTTCAAGGTTAATTGCTGTCAGCACCGTTTCTGAGTCTTTGGAGAGCTGGAGAGAACAATTTGAGGGAATCCAATGGGCCATTTATCACAGGGCCAGAACTGCAGGCCAGGAAGCACACATGGTATTTCATTGTTGGCGTCCAGGTAGGCTATTAGCGTGGTGCCGTAGGCCACAGCCATCACAATGAGAATGTGCCTGTAAGACAGAAGAGAAGATGGAAACAATAAGCATTTAGTTTTATTTCATTGGAATTTAATCAATCAGAAAATTAGAAAGAAGATTTTGAATCATCCTTTAAGAGACTACATCCCTTATTTTTCTATTATTTTCAATGCCGTTTAAGTTCTGAATGGGAATATGTTGATTTTTTTTTGTTGAAAAAAATTGTCTGTTTACACAAGCATCCTTCAAAAAACAAGTCAGATCTTTAAACTCTGGAAAAACTTTATGAAGTTAATGGATTTTTTTTAAAATAGTGCAGAGAGAGGAATAAAAATGCAAAGAATTATTAATTTTTTTTTTGTGTGGAAGCGTATCATGAAATACTAACCTTGTTTCTAACCTTCACCACAGCAAACTCAGTAGGCGGGATTACGGCTTGCTTTTTTAAAGACTCTAACGTCTGATTGTCTGCTTTTAACAGCAACTCAAAACAACTTCCTTCAGGTTTGCTTCAACTCTGGGTCAATATTTCAGAAAGTAAATAGACATATAGAGGCTAGAGTTCCTCAGACAGATGAAAATATATCAAACTTAGAATCATAGTAAACTTGGAGGAAGTTGGTCTTTGAATGTATTAATTTTAATTTGACACACTTTACTCTCTATTGCAACCAACCAAACCCTCTTAGATGAAATAACCATCCAGAAACTGATTTCTGTCTTCATAAAGTTAGATGTTAAACTTGAAATGTTACAGAAAAGCAAAAACAGAAAACAGAAAAGTAATCTGCAAGTAAAAATTTGTCTGAACTGAGGTCTTACCAGATCCCATGTAGGTAGCAGAAATTTAGCTGCTGCCAGAAGCTGCAGCACAGACGGTCACTAATCCAGCAGGAGATGGCGAGCAGCCACAGAGCCACTGACAGTTTAGCAAGACGCAGAACCTTCTGGTCAGTGCAGCTGATGTTAAGAGAAGATTTTTTTGTCAATAAAAACTGCACGTTTTGAAGTTTTTACACAATAAAAAAAACAAATTGTCTGTTTTTACCATCTCATCTCCAGAGCTAAGGTGTACAGAAGGTGGAGGCCGAAGCAGTTTAAGGCGTAGGCGTTGGCTGTAGGTTTGACAAACGATGACACAGAGGTGATGACGGTGATGAAGAGGACGAGCCGGGAAAATGTGGACCTGTGGTTGGAGACAAAGTGGAAAAGCTTTCAGGAAACATCTAATAATATTTTGTTTAAATTAGCACAGCACTCAACAAAAAAACAAACAAGAGTTTAACAAGAGAGAGAAAATAATTAAATGCAACAAGAAACTTTTGTCATGGACTTTAATTTTCTTAAATATAAAGAAAATTAGTTTATTTACACCAAATCTGTTTTGTCACAGTATTTTTGTTGTGCTTTCCGGATACAGTAGGGTTAAATCTGCAGCATCAGTCCTCTAAAACAGTGGAGTCCAAACCTTTTGGAATAAATTAAGTAACAACTCAAGGGCTGTAATTTGTAAGTAAACAAGAAAAAAACATGTTATTATGTAAATTTCTTATCTTTTCTCTCAAAGTAACACTAAAGAAGTCTCAGTTTTGATTGGTTTTGGGGGCCAGTGTGGACAAAAGTGTTAGTATTTTGCCTTTCGAAGACTTGCAGATGGCGTAGTAAGATCCTTATTTCCTGGTTGCCTGCAGTTGGATTGAAGTACATTTCTGTTTCCACTGGTTGTGTGAAGGATGAATAGCGATGAGGTAATGAATCTAATTGTGGCGAAACAATGTCATATGATGATGTCGAAAATAAGAAACAGGAAAATCCTTTTGGTATTTAGCAACATTTAATGAACATGTGAAACAAGGTCTCAATTTAGGATGTTTCTGGCCCTAACTACTGTAGAATAAAATACAAACTGATGCATGAAAAGGCTAATAAAAGAAAATACGTTTACATTAAAGAATAATTAAATGGGTAATTGAAAATTGTGTGTGTCTCTCTGTTGCAGCTCCATTTGCTGAAGGACCAAATACATGACTTTCTTAAACTGACCCTTGCTTTAGACTCCTCAGCTCTAGAATAATGAGTCCTGTTGTGAGATTGCCTCCTTAGCCGACACAGGGAAAAGTATCACAACGTTCATTGTTTCTTCTTTAAAGGGTTTCTAGGGTGTGTAGGTTTGGTGATCACAATAGTACAAGGGGACTCTGCACTAACTTGTTGGAGGGTAGGGCAATAACTCACCTGTCTTTAATAAAAGAGGGAAACAGCTTACGAGGGAACCAAACCGAATATCCAACAGCCAACACCCACAAGATGGACAGCTCATCCAACATCTGGCCAACGAAGCTCAGAGTCATGTGAAAGTATGCAGAGAAAAGTCCTGCAGATCACAGAAATTCAAACTAGTTTAATGGTAATAAACGGCTGGAGGAAGATCCAAGTTTATCTTGGAGGTAACAAAATTTCCAAAGAAGAGCGACGTCTTTGGTTCAACAGCTCTCCACCATAACTGAGAGACACTATCCACAACAACCTATCTTCAAACCTGCGAGGAAAATGATCTGTTCTACCTTCACAAATGTGAAGAAGCAGAGGATTTAAAACACTGCTAGGACTGTAACTGAACTATGTGCTTTGGGGAGATCACAGATCATAACAGTGTTCGGTATGGTGGCAGAGCTGTAATGCTGTTGGCCAGCTACTTCTAAAATATGTTAGCAAGTTGGAGAAAATCACTGAAAACAATTCACAACATTTTGTATTTTTTTATAATTATTTTTGTGTGAAATTGTGATCCTTATAAAAATAAAAGCTTTACATTTTAAGATCAACTGAATAATAATAACAATAATAATAATAATAATAATATTGTTAAAGTTTTAAAAAAAACGTAAAACTCTAAAACAGTTGTGACGTATTCATTTATTCTGCACTAACAACTCTAAGGAGTAATGGATCTATAAATAAAAGTAATGTGATGGTTTAGTTCAATCAATCGAAAACAAAAAGAGACTTACCTACAAAAATCATCATTATCCAAACCATATGGATCGCCAGGTTCCGCTCTTTGGCGTACGGATGCAACAGATAGAGCATGATTGGTGAAACAATGAAGAAAAAAAAGCTGCTGACCTGTAGGAAAAACCACAAAATCAGAAGATGCAAACTAACTTTAAAGGTGATAGTTCAAACACTAAACTACATTAACACGTCGTTCACACATGGTGCTCCATCTGAGGCCTTTACCGTGTTGAAATACTCCACCACATGTTCAGAGTATCTGTAGTTATCTTCACACCAGTCAAGCTCTGAACTCTCGTAGGCAAAAACAGCGGCCATCTTTACACTTGGATAGAAGTCTGATTGAAAGAACACAAAAAAGCAGACATCAGGTGAAGCACACCTGTCCCTGAACACATTCAAATGAAGCTCTACATGCCAGCCCAACACCATCTGAACATTTAAATACATACCGGGTTTATGAAAATCAGTTACGAGTTCTTCCTTGTGTTGATTTAATTCACCATTATTTATTTTTGTGGTTATAAATTGCATATGTACTATGTTTTATTCAACCAACACCGTTTTTACTCGACTTTGCTCAGAGAATCACAACCACAATTACAATGCATTTCTAGATATACATGCATCATTTTAGTCTTAATAATCAATGATAATAATAAGTGGGTCCTTAATTCAGTCCTAGTCCATAAAACATACATTCTTGGGAGTCACATATAAAACCAAAGTCTAGAAATGTTGTAACTGGCTCAGCTCCTTTTCCGGTTTAAAGGTGATGGAGATTAAATCCAGAGGATGTTGCAGATTTAAACTGTATACGCATTGAAACTGCCTCGGTTGGCCTTCTGTTTAAAACTACAGTATGTTTGTTGTGCAAATTTTTTAAAATGTTAATCATTTAATTTGGGTATAAATTGACACAAACAAAAAAAAAAAAAAAACTAAATAGAGCGTAGATGATCATGACTGACAGAACTAGGATTGTATTTTTGGCTGTGATTGGTTGTTTCTTACTGTGTAGTTCTGCAAAATGCAGTATTTTCCCATAGAGGACACAGAAGAGAACAATTGTTTTTTTATAGATTATCTCTATTATGTTAAACTCACTTGACAAAGTTTTTGTGTTTAAATGAAAGTTTATGAAGGTTACTGAAGCTTTAAGGTGGAAGAAAAGATGCTGTGATGCTCTGAGGAGTGCGTTGCTCGCAGGACAGGGAAAAAAAGTTGTGGTTCTCAAACTTGTTCAGCTGCAGTGACGTAGCTGATCCATGTTAAGATGTCTCCCCAAAACCAGTCACCTGACTGCAGCAGCATTTAATTGCGTGAGCATGAGGTAATGCTATCGTTATAATCTAATGCATATAAAGCAGGCTGAAGATCAGGTTCGAAGAACCTCTGAGTTAAAGAACCCCCAAAAATCTTAAAAATGCCATTAGATTACAGATTAGATTAGATGACACTTTACTTATCCCAGAGGGTAATTGAAGACCTTATGAACTTTTACAATTCACCTCTTTAATGGGACTAACTAAACACTCACTCACGCCCTGTGAATCACTGTAAAAGGGAATATTTTGTACCTTTGTACCAAGCTTTTAAGTAATTTGTTCTTCATGTTTACAATTTGCCATTAAGACCGGTGGTTCCTGTTTCTCAGCCTTTAAACAATCTCTGCAAACGTGGAGTTTTTCAAATTCCCAACGTTCCGCCCTGATAAACAAACATTGCCATCTGGAACTGCCTGATCTTATCTTGGTTCAAAGTTAAATACCACGACTGCTCTTTATAGATTAGTAGTTTCAATTAAAAATATACAGAAATTCAATCATTAACTAAAGACGTTAGTAAAGATATAATGGACAACTGTAACTCATATTTTCAAATGCCCGTATGAAATGAATCACAGCCAATGAAAATTATATTCGTAAACATCTTTGGACATATATTTATATTACACATTTTAAAAACAACAAATAAAATCACTCGCATACCAATTACATCTGGCACAAATGATGAGAAGATTATTATTTAGTAATTGGAGGAGATTTGGTCGATTTAAGCATCCTTTAGTTGGGTTCTCTACTGATAGCTGAGATTAGAGTGAACCGAGCTGCTTAGAACCCCCATAAAACAAGATCATAGGAATTTAGAGAGGTCATAAAATAGTTTTAAATCAGTTGTAAAACAAATGAATAACATTCTAAACAAACCTCAATATCGTCAAAGCATGTTTATCCTGAAACTAGCTCCTCAACACTGAGGTGCATTTAGTTCTGTGGCCAGGTTCAGCGATGATGCCCAGATAGGAGGTTTTTTTTGGGTTTTTTTCTTTGATTAAGTAGTTCAGTAAGTGATGTACTCCTTGCATGAAGTTGAAATGTGATTCTGCACCTAGAGGTTTGTAGAGGGAACTGTAATCCTTCAAAATGATGGAAGGAGTCCCTGTAAAATGCACCATTTTGTGTTTTGCATGGATAAGTTTTAGAGGCCGGTAATCAGCTTTAAGAATAATTTTACTGAAATCTATAAGCCAGAGAACTTGGTGAGGGAAGTAAAGATTACAGTGATTACAGTGGCTTTTTTATTTAACAGTAGATGGAAAGGAGGAGGGCAGAGAGAGAAGAGAATGACTTGGTCCGTGGTCAGGAATCAAACCTGTGGACTCTGTGTGTCGTTGGTCTGCTCTAACACTGAACCAGGTGTATGAATAGTTTTTAACTGATTGAAAGCATTAGTAATGTTTTGTACTATTAGTAACATAAATATCATATTCACAGAGGTAAAGAAAACAAATCTTGCTTCTAAAATTAAAAGCTGAAAACATTTCATTAAACCATCTTTTGTTTTAGTAAAATTTAGTTTTTATTTGTCTGATGCAACATTTTAATCCTAAATAGATTCCATTAGCTGTTAGTGGAAAAAGTACAAAAAATAAACACTAAAAAAGCAACATAATTTTGTATGTAATTAATCTACATTATGCTAAAATTAATTAAGGTTAGGGTATCTTTAAGTTAGTTTTTTTTTTTTGCATACTTACACAAATGTTGCATTGATAAAGTACAAAATTATATGTTAAAAAGTGTTTACACAGGAATAATGTTAAAGCAACATAGTCTGAAATGTTATTGTTTGGGAAACTGTATAATCATTACATTAAATGTTATTTAATTCTAATAAGGTTAATATGTATAATAGTGTTTCTTATATCAACTCTTGATTAAATATGTAGGTGAATAGATTTGGATCATTAGTAGAAACCAGGTCAGTTTAGTTTTTTCACAATTAAATAAGTTGCATAATAAACACAATAATGATTTATAAAGAGTGTACCAACTAATTAATAAAATATCTACAAAGTATTTATTAGTCATCTATAAGAGGAGCCTAATTGAAAAGTTGAGCCATGTTTGTTTGTTTGTTTTTGATGGATTGTCATAATGTCACTCTGCAAACAACATGAGTGTTCAGCTCTTTTCCATTTCTAGAGGTCTCAATTTTACATTCAGCCTGTCTGAAAACATGACCTACAACAAGATCCAAACCCAGCATGTGTAATGTTTGAGAGTAACCGAGCAGAGAGCCTGATCTCCTACCTGCCATGTTGAGCTTCTCAGCGCTGCTCCTTTCCAGGTGGAGCAACAGGTGATTAAGCCTGAAGGAGGAGCTTAACCTGCGACTCAAGTCAGTGTGACGTCATTCATAGTTAGAGCTGCATGTCTTTAGATGATTGAGGTGAAAAAAATGGAAATAGATTTATGCCCAACTGGTTTTTCTTGTTTTTTTCTCAACTGTAAAGCACAGATCAGATGAAACAGGTTTAGGATGTTAGGAGTAATCCCAGGTTTTACCTCTGAAAATCAGCTTAACCTGATGAGTTTCCTCACAATTAATTATAAACACAGCCTGTGGTTAAATCAGCTGAAATTGTTCCTGAAAAAGATGAATATGACATTTGTTTTCAAAATGTGAGGCTCATCCTTCATCTTTATATTTGCTTCAAAATCACACTGAACATTTTAATCTACAGACTTTCCAAAACCCAGAGACGTTTTTGTTCATCTGCCACTGATCTCGTCGAGACAGGGTGTTTGTTTCATTTACCTTTTCATTAGTCAACTGTAAAATGACTCAGAGCACAAGAGAAGAACCAGTTTGTTTCACAAAATAGAGAAAAACTTGTTTTAAATTAGGTCTTTAGAAAACTTAAGTCGCAGCATTTCATAGAAACAATATTTTACATAATACATTTGTTATTCAATAAATATATAAAGTACTATTTATATATATTACAGTGGTATAACCAATACAATGACTTGTTAAAGCGCTGGCGATTTTAAACATCACTGGGTTAAATAGATCTTCCGATCTGTGGATCACCTTCTCATCCCTACAACACACCCACAATCCTCCAACCTGGAACCACAAAATTCTACATAAATGTAAGATCTCTTCCTGTTATACTCTCCTTCACTCTGGTCCCAGACTTACCTCTCTGTCTCCCTCCAGACCTCCCAGGTCTCCACATCACTAATTTCTTCTCCCAGACCAGAGAAACCCTCATACACATTTATTGTTCTCTTGTAAAAATTGTCATTTCAATAAACAACATTAAACTGATTATTGTTCTCTTGAGTTACTTCCCGTATGTGGGTCAGAAGAAAACTATACAAGTATGCTCACTTAAAATGTAAATTACAATTTATTTGTGCATTATTTCTTAAAGAAGTTACATTACATGACACCAGATGAAGACATTTCTCCTGAAACACAAATTTTGATCATAATAGTTTAAAAATTATTGGATAGCCTGTCTGCTTGGAAGGAGGTTGAAGTTTATCTCAGCACTGGATGAGATACTCAGACCTAGAACACCAAGAGGTTGAGTCTCTAGTAAAGCTAACAACCATGCCTACACATTAATTGGGGTATTTTCAAATGGCCATTCAACTTATTATGCAGTTAGGAAGAAAATTGGTTACAGAACATTCTTGCTAATGACATTTATCCATACATTTATTATCTGTATCTGCTAAGGATAACTGAGGAGAACATGCAAACTCCAAAAATGGGCAGCGATTTATGACCGATAGAGAGTTTGTGTCACTTAGCGGTACTAACCTTTATTCTGATGCATCCCAAGGACCCATTAAAAAGGTTGGGACGTTTTAATGTAAAATTAGGAACCAATAACATTGTAATTATTGCAAATGTACAAAGTCATTAATTTTGGGGGAAATTAAAATCCTTTTTATTTAAAAAAATTAACCATCATAGACAAATTTTGAAGGGGATTTCAGTTTACTTTTAGAATGGCTGGATTAAAACGGAGGGTTGATAGGAGGTGCAAATAAACCATGTGTTTATTCACCTACATCAAACTCATACACTTAGCATCCTGTTCACCAGGTCATCTAAGGGATCAACAGCAAAACAAGTAGCCTTTATAGCTTACGACACCCTCCAATGACCTGATAAACATAAAAAAGGGTAAACAGAACAAATATAAACTTACAAACATCTGCAAATTGCCTGAAACAATTTAAAATACTGTAATCAATCAAACATCATGTATCAATAAAGACATGTCTAATCAAAACAAACAAAAAAACTTAGATTTAATCAATATTAAATCCTAAAGTGCCACTTATGTTTTAGTCAGTTTGTTAACAGGAAAGCATTTAAAATGACCAGTTGAAAAAAAGGACTTTAAAATAATTTTAATCTGTTTCTCAGTGTAACATTTTCATATAAAATATTTTAAACCAATCTTATTTTTAAAATATGTCAGTATACGTAATGAAAACATTTATTATTTGCACCATTTACATAAACATCAACCAGCCTAATAAACAGGATCTACCACAATTCAAGAGGATTTGGTTAATCCAATTACAGCAGACTGCTGACCTTTGACTCGTTAAGGATTAAATTGCCATCTGAACATGGGTACAGATACTTGCTCTATGTTTTATTCAGTAAAACCAAACCTTGCATCATTGTAAAGCACAGTGAATGTCTTATTTTCCCACATGTTTCCTAGTACCACATCACGGTCATGTGTGATGTAGGAATCCTAATTTAAGAACAGATTAAAATATCCTTTATTCTCCCACTGTGGGGAAACTTTGGTGTGACAGCAGCAAACTGAAAGGTACACACATGAAGATTCACAAAAATATCTGAAAATGTAATATATAGTTCACAGAGCTAGAAATACTTCATAAGGGCAGAAAAAACTTTTACTTATACCCAAGGGGGCTGCAGAGCGTATAAAATGCTTTGAGCTACTTTTCTTTGAGAATATCAGTATTGCTGATATGAACAGTATTGCTTAAACTTATAGTCTTTCAAAAATTATACGGATTATTTTAATTTCTTTTCTAATTTAAGAAATTGCATCAGTCTAGAGAAAAAGGCCTCAGACCTCTAATAACCTGTTTAAAATTAAAAAAATTAGAAATCTTGGAAAAACTAAAGATATGTGGCAGACCTATGACAGTCAATGCAAATGTTAAATAAATGTTCTACTTAAAAAAAAAAACATGAGCTAATTTGAGTTGTTGTGCTTTTAAACCCATGACTTCACCTACACTACACAAATGAATACCTTTACCTTCGAAATAAAGGAATCAAAAACACTCAATATACTTTATAATAATTGACTTTATTTTAAAGAAATAAAAAATTTTATGAAAAAAAAAAATCTACAAAAATATTACGGAAATATATCCTCAAAGGAATTTCATTCTGACTTATTGTCCCCAAAATCTTTCATAACGTATTGTTAAGACAAAGATTTAATTTTATTTTGATCAGAAGCAGGTTTGTTACAGCTCCAAAGTATTGGTCAAATCTGTTGCTCTTTTTGTTTGTTGAAAAGCTTGTTTACAGCATAATCTTCTGCTATTAATCAAGAACACTAAGCAGCAGCGAGTAGGTCGGTCTTAAAAAAGTTGAGGTAAACATTTTTTTTTTAAGCTGAAGCCCCGAGTCGTACTGAGGAGGATAGAGTCAAAGGTCGTGTTACAGCATCATGCACAGCAGGATCGTTTGACATAACAAAGATGATACATTAGGAACTCATCGTTGTCCTGTTTTAGCAATTGTCATGACGCCTCCTGTTTTTTTTTTTTTTTCTTCCAACCGTATCCTGCCATAGATAATTAGTCAAGGTTCAAGTGTCAGTAGGATGTCACACTTACAAAAGAACCTCCATGCAACTCTGAATAATAAAAACGATGGGGATAGGTGTGGAAACAGGTTGATCGTTAGAACTGCTTAGTGAACACTTTAAAATATATTTAAAGAGACAAAACATGTTATGGACTAACCCTAATCAACACAATCGATGTTAATGATTACCAAATAAATGCTACCTTTCAGCTCCATATATAAAACCATCATTGTATATTTTACTGCCTGTATATAAATGTTTTGCATCTGACAGTTGGGAAAGCACCAACTTGAAAAATCTCAAAGCCATAAATGTCGAGGACAGCAATGCTGAACTCTTCGTAAGGTTTCTGGATGGCTTTATTTATGGCCTAGAGCAGATAGGGAGAGTCAGAAATAAATAAAACTAATCTGTTGATCAAAGTGTGTTTAATTTAGACGTTTGTGGTTGTGAATAGGCTGTATAAAAGGTTCACCCCTACAAGGTAGTCAAAGAGACGTACGTAAAGGGCTTTGGCCATCATACAACGCGTGTAAGTAGCCTGCTCCTGGTTGAGAGTTACATTAATGGACTCTGACTTTCCTCGCCACATGGAGTCCATCTTTCGACTGGTCAGCTTGTCTTGCAGACTGGTGGGGTCAATTCCCAGCAAGTAGGCAGGAAAAGCGAGCACTGTTGGGAACAAAGACAACCACAATAACATAAGTTATAAAAAAAGAAAAAAAAAGAAAGATATTTAACAAATGTATTTATAGTTAGCGTTGATCTTAAGGCTTCAATTATTGGGCTAAACTTACGATTAATTAACAGTTTTTATTATCTAGTGAGCAGAAAATCCCCAGGCAACACAAAGCCATGGGGAAGATAAACTTGTCATCTGTGCACACAATTTAACAATTAGCTGGGTTCCAGCCGAGGGGCTGCTTTTGTGATAGTGAGCTCTAATTTACCCATAACCCTCTAAGGAGAGGCACGATGGCTCTTTGGTGTTGAATTAGTGGAGCAGGTTAAGTGGTCGTATCAGTTTTGTGTTGGACTCACAGTCTGTGCTTTCCATCTGGCTCTGGTTTCCTGCCTCAATAAAGCTGATGTTGCCCAGATGCAGGACACCTGCAGTGATCTGCAGCACCTGAGCCTGGATGTCATTGGGGATGCCAATGACCTGCAAAGCTTCCTGCAAACAAGAAATACATCAGTGATCAACACAGATACTCAATCGTTTTCCTGTTCTTACATATTCAATTGCAGTTCTTCTTAAATTAAATATTTAAAGTGTTAGGTATAGAAGTCAACTATAGGTTTTATCCAAAACAATATCACGGCAAAATATGCATTTATCTTTTCACATCCAACCAGTTTTTTGGGGGGAAATTAAACCTCTACATAACACCAGATCTTGCCACTGGGTTTTTTCAGATGGTTATTTTCCACTTAGCTGCAGTACTTTCATTTGCTTTTAGCTAAGCCGCACATAAAACTGATTGGGGAAAAAAAAAATCTTATACTTTTGATGTCAGTTAAAAAAACAACTGCTGCTCACATACATTCTGTCCATCTTTAGAAAATGTAATTTCAAAATATAGAGTGATGTGAAAATGTTTACTTCAGGTTTATGTTCAAACAATAAAATTGATGTTCATCAGAAAGATATTTCACTTTTAAGTCTTAGATTTTATAAAAGAAATGTAAACTAGCTATTTCGCCAGCTCTATATAACGTTTGCTCAAAGACTGGCCCCTTTTTATTAAACGTCAACACAAATGTGTGATCAACTACCTAATCTGTCATGACTTTAGTTTTGTTTCTGACCCGTAAACAGGAATGAACCAGAGGGGAAATGTAAAATTACTTATTTAAAAACAAATTGTACTAAGGAATGGACTGGAACGGCTATGAAGGAAGATAAGAGCAGGAACCTGTTTGCAACGTCTGTGTGGTGATTTATTAAGGAGGCTGAATATGGTGTTGGTGGGCGGACAGGTAGCATGGACCAGAGGCTGAAGAGGAACGGATGCAGAGAGTGGAATCCAGTAGATGTGTTTTTTGGTCTTGGATGATGGCAGCATAAATGAGCAGGGACCTGATGAGAGCATAAAACAACAAGGTGAATAGGGACTGTCAGAAAATACGACGAGGCACCATAAAATTGGCTTGGGGAAACAACGAAGAGAGGAACGGAAGAACCATGAAAGGTTAACAACCAGGCGCTGAATGACTGCAGAGCCGCTCCTCTTACAGTGCACACAGCAATGAAAGGGAATGAGGAGCACCTGTTGTTCCTCAAGCACAGGAGGCTCAGCCAACCCAGCCAATCAGCCTCACGAACACCCTCTGTAAGGAAAACATAGACCAGGGAGGCACAAACACACCCAGCCAGAAAAATCAATTTCCTGACATAAACATGACATCTATGAATCACAAATGGCCTGAATACCAAACTATAAAAGATTCTATTGTAAAATTTGAATTTAGAAAGATGATGTGATCTTCCTATTGCACACCTAATTAAGTCCTATGGGTAATGATCTTACTTTTCCAGTACTTTAATAACTGTGTATTTCCATATCCTGTTTTTACCTGCATTAATCTTATCATGTCAAACTTTCAACTATTTTGAATAAGAAATAGTATGACCTCTTTAGATTTCTTATAATTTACTAAAAGTTTCATTAGAAGAAAATGAGGTTGTGCAAAAATATCAACTAACTGTTGTTTCCTTATGGTCGTTTTAGTCTATCATGAACATAACCAATACGAACAGGCAATTTTTCATGGTGTTCAGAAGTTAAAGTATAAATAAATAAATTCTACATAAAATCGATTCAGATTTATTATTATTTTTGTTCAGTTCATCAAGGTACTCAATACATATCGATATATTTACAGGTATGCAACAACAGAAAAAGTCTTTGGTAAAAGAAACTTTGTGATTTACCAAACAAGTATGAAAAAAATAATGCATTTATCTGCAACAAAAAAGGAAAAAAATGAATCAGAGTTTTCACTCAAAACAAGGTTATCTGCAGCTCTACATTTAGCTGCTCTAAATGTGCTTTTGTGTCACAATTAGGACTTAATACTAAAGGTTTAACTTATAGGTGAAACAGAAGCAGATCTGTACAAAACTGCAAAATATTGATGCAACTATATAGTCCTTGGGATGGAGTGGATTAGAAGCTAGTACCTTAAGGTCACACCAGTGTTTCAGGAGCCGAAATTTCTTCCCTAAACATCCGGGGGGCACGGGGTGTAATGTAACTTCTTTAAGAACTAATGCACCAATTAACTAAATTTTAGCATTTTAGTGGGCTTACTTGTACAGTTTTGTATCTCTCTTCAAGCAAAAACTGCGGTTATTGTCATGGGGTTTGTAAGGCTTCTGACACACATACAGGAAGTAACTCAGGGTAACGATAATCAGTTTAATGTTGTTTATGTAAATGACAATTGTTACAGAAAAACACTAAATGTGCACGAAGGTTTCTCTTGTCCAGAGAAGGAGACAGCAACGTGGAAAACTGGGAGCTCTGGAGGGAGACAGTGAGGCGAGTTTGTTAACAGGAAGTGATTTTACTTGCATGCAGAGGGTTGTGGGTGTGTTGTTGGGACAACAAGGTGATCCAAAGGGCGTAGATGGTTCAGGGGAGGCTTTGGTGGTTGAACTGGAATGGGTTGGGTTGGCAGATAGGCAGACCGAGAGAGAGATTGTGAGAGGACCGGTTTTCAATTGCAGTGATAATAATCCAGAGAGTTGGTAGTGGTAACAGATGGCAGGAAATCCAAGGAGGAGATATCACAAGCTGATACCCAGGTTGAGCACACAGGAGAGATAAATAGGGACAACAAGGAAGCATGAAATCACAAAGCTTGATGCTCAGAGGTAGCTTGGGTACCACGTGGTGGCAACACTCTTATGCTGTCCAGCTAACCAGAGAAACCAGCTGCACCTGTTAAGGAATCAGCAGGTGAGCTCCTACAGCCAGCCCAGGCAGACACCCTCCAGGACGCCCTCTGGTGGATAGTTTTAGGAGGAAAAGCAAAAAAACATAACTCGGCTAAAACTTTAAAATGATAGCTTAAGGAAAAACAAGTAGATTTGGACAAAATTGCAACAGATTAAAAGATTAAATTAACCCAGTGGTGTTTACAATCACCAGCTCTCAAAATTCCTTTTGCTGGTGCTACTACTGCAATACATAAATAGTAATTTATGTATTTACTGATTAACAGATGTTTTTGTAATAATTAAATTATAAACTTGAAAATAGTGTTTTCTGCAACATGCTGCAAATAAAGTTTTATAAAAACCTAATTTAAAACAAGTTTTTCTATATTTTGTGAAACACACTGGTTCTTCTCTTGTGCTATGATTCATTTTACCGTCAAAAAATAAAAAGGTAAATTAAAATTCCTAAATAAAACCAACACCCTGTCTGGACGCGATTGGTGGCAGAAGATAAACAAAGTCCAAAGGAACAAAAAGGTCTCTGGGCTTTGGAAAGTCTGTAGATTAAGATCTCCAGTGTGATTTTGAAGCACATATACGTAAAGATGAAAACAAATGTCACATTCATCTTTTTCAGAAACCATTTCAGCTGATCCAACCACAGGCTGTGTATATAGTTACTTGTGAGAAAACTCATCAGGTTAAGCTGATTTTCAGAGGTAAAACCTCAAATTACTCCAAACATCCTAAACCGGCTTTATCTGATCTGTGCTTTACAGTTGAGAAAAAAACAAGAAAAACCAGTTGGGCATAAACCTATTTTCATTTTATGCCAGTTTTAAGCAGCTCTGTTCACTCTAATCTCAACTATCAGGAGAGAACCCAACTAAATGTTTGAAGCCGATCCAACCTCCTCAAATTACTAAATAATAATGTACTCGTCGCTTGAACCTGATAAAAAAGGCCTGTAAAGGATTTATATGTTGTTTTTAGAATGTGTGATATAAATTATACGTCCAAATATGTTTAAAAATATAATTCTCAGTGGCTGTTATTCATTTCAAATGCATTTGAAAATACGAGTTACAGTTGTCTGTTATTTCTTTACTAACATCTTTAGGTAATGTTTCAATTTCTGTATATTTTTATTAGAAACTATTAATCTATAAAGAGCAGTCGTGGTATTTAACTTTGAACCAAGATAAGATCAGGCAGCTCCAGTTTGTTTATCAGGGCAGGAAGGTTCACTGGTGATCATTAGGAAAAATGGAGGGCAGAAACTGATGGGGGGAAAAAACTCAGCGTTTGCAGAGATTGCTTAGAGGCTGAAAAACAGGAACCACCGGTCTTAATGACAAATTGTAAACATGAAAAACAAATTACTTGAAAGCTTGGTACAAAGGTACAAAATATGCAGTGATTTTACAGTGATTCACAATGCGTGTATGCAGTGAGTGTTTGGTTAGTCCCATTACAGAGGTGAATTGTAAAAGGTCATAAGGTCTTCAATTTACCCATGGGATCACGGTATAATCTAATCTCTAGTCTAATGGCATTTTTTACGGGTTTTTTTTTTTGAAAATCTTAGTTCTGTCTGTTATGATCCTCTACGCTCCATTTAGTTTTTTTGTTGATGTGTTTTTTTATTTGTCTCAATTTATACTTACATGAAATAATTGAAATTTTAACAAATATTCACAGCAAACATACTGCAGCTTTAAACATGAGCCCAACCGATGCAGTTTAATGCAGATACAGTTTAAATCTGGAACATCCTCCGGTTCAGGATTCCGTCTTTATCCCTTTGAACCGGCAATGGAGCTGATAATTAGGAGGCAGTTATAACATTTGTACACTTTGCTTTTAGATGTGACTCACAAGAATGTATGTTTTATGGACTAATCTCTGCAGAATGAACCCTTTGTGAATGAAGAACCCACTTATTATTATCATAATTATTGATAATTAAAACTAAAATGATGTATATATATCTGGAAATGCTTTGTAAATGTGTTCATGATTCTCTCAGCAGAGCAAAATAAAAAAGGTGTTTCTTGAATTAGGCTGGCATGTAGAGCTTCATTTGAATGTGTTCAGGGACAGTTGTGCTTCACCTGATGTCTGCTTTTTTGTTTTCTTTCTCTCAGGCTTCTATCCAAGTGAAAAAATGGCCGCTGTTTTTGCCTACGAGAGTTCAGAGCTCAACTGGTGTGAAGATAACTACAGATACTTGGAACATGTGGTGGAGTATTTCAACACGGTAAAGGCCTCGGATGGAGCACCGTGTGTGAACGACGTGTTAACATAGTTTAATGTTTAAAGTCTCACCCACCACTAGATGAGGACAGACCTTTAAATTTAGTTTGCATCTTCTGATTTTGTGGTTTTTCTTCCAGGTCAGCAGCTTTTTTCTTTATTGTTTCGCCAGTCACGCTCTATCTCCTGCATCCGTAGGCCAAACAGAGGAGCTTGGCGAACCACATGGTTTAGATAATGATGATTTTTGTAGGTAAGTCCCATTTTTTTTATTAATTAACCTAAACCATCAAGTCACTTTTATTGATAGCAGTTAAAGTAACAGCAACAACCTTTTTTAGACAAGTTGAATGAGGCTAAACCATTATAATATTTTTTCCTACCATCATAGTGAGTTTAATTAGGGTTGCAAGATCCAGTCTTTAGTGCAGAACATACGAATACATCACAGAATCCTCAATTGAGACCTTGTTTCACAACTTCATTAAATGTAGCTAAATACCTAAAGGATTTTCAAACAAAGTTCTTGTTTCTGTTGCCTGATTAATTTCTGTAAATCTTAACTTTAATTAAAGCAAACCTCAGAGACCATTTGTTGGTTTGTTTGTTTTATTTTTCTGGAAAGCGTAGACTGCTTTGGTTCATTAAATTATAAGTTTCATTAAAGAGAAAAGAAAACTAATTTACAGTATCATTTTTATTCTTGTTTATTTGAAAACAACAGATTTTGAGCTTGAGTTCTTTTAACTTAATTTCTAATATAAGTATTGGACTCAACTGTTCTAGAGGACTGAAATTTAAAGTTATTCTCAACATTTCCATTATACAGGTATTCATGTAAGGAAAAACAACAACTTTTTGGAATTCTTTATAATAAGTAAGATTATTACGAAAGTTCTGCACAGCAACAGCTTGCCTACAGGAAAAACTCTAATGTAAAGTGGTGCTACACTCTGTTTATACTCAGTCAGCTGTTTTATTTTCTGCGTCTTCTGAACCCCAATTTGGAAATCAGAATATATCCCGACTGTACTCATTTCCATATCCAGGGCGCCTAACATGCATATATGTACACTGCAAGTTCTTGATATTTAATATTTACATCACTTCTGGTTGTGCCTATTACATGAAACCAGTGACCTACATTGGGTTGTTTAACAACTGTTTGTAAATACTTTCCTTTAGCTTTTAAAAACAAAAATATGCAGAAAAATATCTGCAGTGTGGACTTAGCAAATTATGTTAGAAATAGTGTTTCTTTAAATTTTTTAGGAATGACCAGAGGTTTTAAATTAATTTCAATGGTGCTAACAGGGTTAATATATCATATATTTAGATTTGGAGATGTTTTAACATCTTCTCTAAAAAAAATTTTTGAAATGAGCTGCTATCGTATATGATCCTTCTGACAGAAAACTGTTCATTGCAGACGAAATGTTGTATGTTCCAAAGAAACTTTTCTGCTGGGTTTACATATTCTCGTTTGTGTTTAACAAATGAGCACAAGTTTGTGACCATAAAGAAGAATCATTTGTTTTTATAGCATCCAGCTTTCCTCTGAGGATTTTTGTGACTTTTAAAACCCTTGGGATCTTGTAAAGAGATGTCAGTCAAGTTAATTATATGATCACATGAGATTTAAAATGACAATCAATAATTGGCTTAAATATTCAACAAAATGTACAGTTCGTGACTCATTTTGCAGAAATTAATTGTTTTGCGAGGTATTTCTAATTGGAGGTGCAAATTCAGTTTATCATGTCTAAACCACGATAGCACCACTGACAAACTTTGCTGATTATTTTGAGTAAAATTATAAAACTTTACAAATCATCTGACAAAAAGACAACAAAAATATAAACTACTACTTTAAAATAATTGATTTCCTTGAAATTTGACCAAACCCAACTAAATAAAACTGTGTTTTATATTTTATTCACTTTTTCTATGCAGATAAAACAAACTTTCTCTGGATGAGGGGGGTGGGGGGTTGTTGTTTGTTTGTTTGTTTTGTTTTGTTTTTTCACAAATATCTTTTATTTTTGGTACTAAACTGCTTTTTGATTTTGGTCTTGCTAGAAAAAGTTTACTTATATACTTGCTTATATTGTTATGTTCTATTTAGAGGTTCTGTTTTTTTAAGAGCTGATGCATTTGTACCGCTTTTCTTATTTTCTTTTTTTATGCAAATCTTAATTTTTTTTTATTTTTTAAATAGATAATACATTAACCATGTGTATGATATATAATAATTCCAATCTATAAATATTAGACTTGACGCATTTAGTAATATGACTGATTTAATTTGTCTTTTATTGAGTATTTGCTTTGACTTTTAAACAGCTTGATTTTATGATTCTGCTTTTATTTAACATATATTTTACTATTTCGCATTATAAAATCAATGAAAGAACTATATAGAATAAATTAAAACTGAATGACTGCTGACTGAGAACGACAGCTCACCTTGAAGCTGTCCTGCTGTTAAATGGGAAAATATAATTTAAGTTTTATGAAAACATACATTTTAAGAGAATACATAAGAAACTGTTGTTGTTTATGTGGTTTTATGAAAAGCAGTAGTTTTTTGCTAAATGTATCTTCAGCAGTTTTTAATAAAATGCTGTCCATGGTGAATCTTGGGTCTGGTCCAATGACTGCTACAGATAAACACACAACCTGCAAGAATATGTGTGTGAATAGACAATGGATGGATGGATTATTTTTGGTGAAACTTCCGGTTTACAGCAGGTTTACAGCAGTAACAACCTACCAAACTGTGTAATGTGAGATGAGTTCTCTCACTTTGAATAAACTGTTTTGTATTTCATAACTCAGGTGTTTGTTTGGTCTTTGTTTGGAAAATCATGCAGCAGAGCTGTGAAAAGCTCAGTTATGGTGATTCAACCAAAAAACAGCGTTTAAAAATCTTCAATTGTTGGATCGCATGATGTCTAGAGAACATTCAGGGAGACTGTGCTTCTATTCATCTGATCTTCCCTGAGGCAAACTATATAAATGCAACAATGGTGGGATTGACAACAACTCACACCGGTGTTACTCTATCACCTGCTCTTAAGCAAAGATCAAATCAGCTTGTTATAAATGATAAACAGCACAAATGAAAAGTTTACATAAAAGAGTATTGAAAAGCATAAATCCCATTATTTATTTTAATTTAACTGTTTATATTGTTATTACTTTTGTGAGGGTTAGGAAATATTCTACTACAACAAGTATTTCAAAAAACTAGTGCTGGGTGTAGAAATTTCACTTTAATGTTGACTTTTTTTATCCAGACAAGGTTAAAATTATCAGATGATTTGGTTAATTCTACTTTGATTGCTGAGAAATTAATTATTTTGCAGCTAGACGTAAGATCATGGGACTATTCTGCCCCCTGGTGGGCTGTACTGTGGCGCAGTTGTCTGGCAAGAAGGTCCTGGGTTTGAATCCCAAGCTTCAGTTTTGCTGCTGGTTTGTCTGTGGCAGAAACTGTAAGATGCTGCAACACGGATGCGTAAACCTTGATTTAAACTTGCTCCTAACCAAATAGATTTGCCAAATGCATTCTGGGAAAATGCATTTTGTAAGTCGCTTTGGATAAAAGCGTCTGCTAAATGCATAAATGTAAATGTAAAATGTTTCATGTGCAGACGAGACCAAGTTTGAACTGTCTGTTTACAAAAATAGACATAATATTTGGAGAATCTAAGGTAGAGAATGTCATACTTGTAAAGTCTGGTGGTAGCATCATGCTGAGGCTCTACTTTGCTGCCATTTATGCTGGTGCGTTACAAAACAGGGGTGAAAAAAGAATAATAATTACGTTCAAACATTTTCAAGTAGCTATATGACTAAATGTTATTTATTCATTATTTTAACAGAATTAATGTCCCAAACATTTAGGAACCAGGCTGACATTCTTCTTCTGTTCTAACCTTGACCTAAGTCAAATTAATAATCTACAGATTCTGAGTAAAATTTTGGGTAACCTTAGTGACCTGTAAAATAGGATAGTTGAATATAGCAATTGTGTTGTAGCGCCATTTTTGAATAAGTGAAAATCGTTTGGCACAATAAAACAAAATAAAATTCTAATTTAGGCACTTAATTCATATTTTAAAATGTGTTTGGTTTAAAAAACATTTAAAAAATCTTGACTTGAAGCCCAAAATATATATGATTTAGGACATCGGACTGGTTTAAGACATGAAAAAACATACAAGAGTCATTCAAAATATGTAATTAATAATCAAACACAGCTTTAAATGTATACTTTAACGAGTCTGTTCTGTATAATACGTCACAGCAAAATTGCAGCTGAATTTGGATATGTTGCATTTAAGTTCCTGGACTTTAAAAAATTTAAACCTTTACAAAAAGGTCAAAAACGAATGTGTTTGGATTCAATTTTTAAAGTGTTTTAAAATAACCTTAAAATAGGTTTTGAGTAACGTGTCTATTTTTCACCACTAGGGGGCAGCAGGAGAACACCAGTCTGAGGTATGATGTTCTCCTATCTGTTCACATTTGCTGGTCTTAACTGGAATCCTGGGTAAATGAACGTTCAGTTCATGAACTGAAACCTACGAACTGAACTGGATCCGAAATCTTATTTTAGTCTGTTCTCTCTCTAGTCTCTCGTTAGATGAATTAACAATATAAATAGAGCAAAGCTCAATATGAAAGGCTGGATTTGCAGTCAAACGAGAGCAGAGGGATACATTTGGAAGCTTAAAGAGACAAATTTTGCATCTGGGTTTCTCACATTTCTGTAGATTCTATAGTTTATGACATTTCTTTTAGAAGATTTTAAGTCTGGAACCCGTATGGGACTCTTTCCTTCACATTTCTCTGCCTGGATTAGTTTTCCCAGAAGGAAGAGGAGGGGAACCAACGTTGCTGACCTTTAGTCACACAGCTGAGGCCTGGTAATCTCACATCAGAGTTTGAGGCTGTAGAGATTTCACTACAATGGATCTACACCCACTGAACCTTCCATCAGGAAACGTATTGCTAATTTAAGAAAACAATGTTAAAAAGATTGGTATGTTTGACTAGATTTTTTCACAGGGTTTCAGATCTACAGTTTATGAGGACGACCATGTCTTCCCTTTGTGCTTCATTCAAATCATCCAAATTCTGTATAACTTTGTTAACTTAACCAAGCTTTAAAGTTCATCACAGCTTTACTTTGCTCCTTGCTGATGATGTTCGCTTATGTTCCCGTACAAACAAAACATCTGGTGCACATCTATTTTTACTCCCAGGTTTAGTTAGGCACAACTTACTCTTTTTAAAAGGTAACTTCTCCAGTTAGTTGACCATGCTTGATTTCATTTGAAGGTGTCAGTATTATTACTACCTTATTTTGTGTTTTCTACATAAAATCAAATAAAAATAAATTAAAGTCAGTGTCTGTTATGAGTCAAAATCTGAGAGTGTTCAATAATAGTGAAGCCACCATTCAAGAGATAAAAAAATCTGTTTTCCAGCCTCCGTAATTCAATTATCACTGAGTGCATTTTATAATTGAAACTGAGCTGTAACTATTGGGACTCTCTTGCTGTCACTCGAGACAACAACCAGAAAAAGCTTCAATTGGATTTGCAGCCCAGGATGTTGTCCCGCCCTCCGCCTCCTCTGATTGGCCGTCTTTGACAGTAAGGCTTTCATTTGGAGCTCTTTGATTGGCCAGCAGAGCTGTAGGTCCTCATCGCCTGCCAGCAGCCGTCTGGAAGGGGCGGGGCGACGTCTGCCTTCCGCTTCTGGGGCTGGATTGACACACAATGAGGAGCAGAGAGGCCGGGGAGACGCTCCACGAACGCCGCTGTAAATAATTACTACAACCACAGAGGCCGGAGAAACATGGAGAATCAGGTACGGCTCGCGTCTCCTTTCGGAATGGTTGTTTTTTTTCTCCCTCTGGGGGGAGGAGGCGGCGGCAGGGCGCTGGGCTGGCAGCGGAGAAACGAAGCTCCTCTTCTGGCCGCGAGAAAGAGAGAGAGAAAAAAAACTCGGTAGTTGTTTGGCTCTGGAGCGGAGCTAGCTGGGCTCCCATACATCGGTATGTACCACCGCAGCTCCCAGCACAGCTGCATGGCCGCAGCCAGACACACAAAGAGAAAGAGACCCCCGGCTGGGATTTTTATTTTTTGCCCCCGGGTGACTCCAGAAACAAACTGCGACCGTTAGAGATCGGGACAGACAGTTTACGTGAAGCTAAGCTAAGCTAACGTTTGTATGAGAGAGTCGGCCGTTGGCTAAAGGCTAATAAGGAGCAGCTAGAAGGTTTTTCTTCTTGCCCCAGGTTAGGCTCCTTAGGCTGGCTGTCGTCTCCACCGACACTGGCCATCAAATCCGAGCCCAGAGGAGCTGATAAGGGTAGGAATCTTACAACACACTGGAGAACATTTGCATGATTTCCTCACAGCTGGTTAATGTTCACCACATTCATGACTTGCAAAGGGTTCCTACGCAGTCATGGAGATGTGGCTTTAAGTTGGTGGTTTCCAGGTAGGAGAAGTTTGGGAAAAAAACATTTGTACTTCAAGACTCCTTGTCCCATTGTCTAAAAGTTACATTCATGCATTTATCTATATGTATATAAGCCATGTATGCATCTATTAATTGAAGCAATACATTTAGTTTTCATCTATATGGGAATCAGACTTTACATACCCCATAACCATTTGTTTTTTAATAGATTTAAGCCTAAATGCATATGAAAAATCTATAAATTCATCAAAAAATGCATTTTTTAAACATGCACATCTATTTACTCCCATCTATCTAGATGGAGTGATTTTTTTCTAGCTCATAAGGAGTTTTCATTTTTTTAATGGCTGTAAAAAAATGACAAATACCTAAGAATTAAACATGAAACTAAGTGATTAAAAATGGAGATACTATTAAGTAAAGTTAGCTAAAACTAAATTTCAAGCACTTTTTTCATCTGAAACAACTTGAAACAACTCAAATAAAACCAACAATGTATTATTTAGTTTAAAAAAAGTTTACATAAAAAAAAAAGCCTCAGTTTATAATGGAAACTTGAGTAGTCTAACAGCTACAAAAAACATAAAGTACACATAAACAAAACCTTAATTTTGACAAAAATAGTTGCAAATGTCTTTAAGAAATGAAATACAATTTTTAGTGGTTACGCTAAATGTAAGCTGACCTGTGAAAGTAGTTGTCTTTGCCAAAAGCTTCTGTTCCTTGCCTTAAAACTTGGTATTTGTACAGTTGAAACGGCAGCAGAGAATGAGGAGCTTATGTGAATATTTTAGTCATAAGAGTGTTGTCAACAGGCCTCGGTAGTGCTTTTGCATCGAGCATTTTTAACAGGAAAACAGCAGGAATTTTGATAAGCTCGTCAGTGGTCTGATACCGATCAAACTGAAACAATACGTGTTTTTAACCAACTTTCATAGGGAATCTCCGATCGTTGAATCAAAACAAAGTTTGCATAAATTGACGTGGACAACACGTGAGCCTTGAATCGAGCTCTGAAGCAGACAGGACGCGTCTAAAGAGTGAAAGTGAAAGTCTTATTGACTCATCTCTATTATTTTCCAGGTATAAAGATGTATTGGGGGGGGCATTTGTGTTTCCATGCTGTATTTTTTATTACCTTTCTAAGAACATAAAAGCAACAATTATAGAAATAGTTTATAGTTTAAATCAACATTAAATAAAAGCTAGTTAAGTACTTTTTTTTTATGGTAATTGGGAACAATTTACCTTGTTTTAAACAAGCAACTTGCCTTTTCTTGCTTGCTGTTCCTGTAGACAAATCTGGGCTTAGATGTTAAAACGCATGGCGGTAAACCAGAAAGTATGTGTGTTGGTGGCAAAATCCAGTCTCTATTACCTCACAGTGTAACATATAATTTAAAGCGTCTGTTACTAATCCACGTTTCATTAATGTACAAAACAGCTCACTTTATAGTTTATGTCATCACAAGATGCATGTTTTAGTTTGCAGATAACTCTGTGGGCTAAATTATATATCTGCTGTCTGTGAAAGGAATAAAGTGTCGCATAATACACGTCCCACATGCCTGAGGCCGGATTTTTAGGGTGAAGCAACACACACTCGTTTGAGAGTGGCTCATCTGCTTTCATGGAGTGAGACTATTCAGCGTTGACCCCCTTTGAAGTTTTACCCACCCGAGGAAGACTTCTGGTACAAGTTTGAAGCTAATTCTGTGTTTTTATATTTTTCAGCAGGTCTCTTACTGCTATTGCAAAGCCGTCTGAACATGAATACTCAAATTTAACTCTATTTTCATCAGATTATTATAAGTTTGTTTGATTCAGATTTAACTCAGCAGAAAAATACTTCTAACCACCTATTCAGGCAGTATTGTTCTTTCTCTCGCTTGAATTCTTTACATTATAAACTTCATAATCCATGTAGAAATATTATTAATAAAGTAGCTAACTTTAGAAACCAACAGCAAATTCGTACAAAGATTGATGATGCTGGGGAAAACTAATGCAGACAGAAGTTTAGTTAAGATAAAACTAAACCTTTTGGTTTTGACATATTTTGGCACCCTCTACAAATTCTTTGTGTTTATACTTGCAAAACGTTTTAATCTCTAAAATGGCTTTTTGATTTGTCCACATTTATATTTTTCCCACAAAAAAACAAAAGACACTTTACTGAAAAATTGAGTAAAATCACTAAAATGTGGCTTTTTTTGATCCCGTCTACTGACATGGGTCCCAAACAGATGATGATGTGCTCAGAAAAATAAATCTTATCATGCAAGAAAGATAAACATTAAGTGAACAAATCCTGGCTGTATTGTGATAAAATGTGTGTTTGGAAACGGAGCTCTGTGTTTTTAGCATTTATTGTGTTGCGTCGGTTTAAGTGATGATAATTGGCTAAGCCCGAGATTTAGCAGTGATGTCATTTTGAAGTATTTGCCTCTTTTATGATTCAAGTTCTCGTAGTTTTAACTGTTCGGTTTGCATTTAAATGCTTTTTATAGGCAAAGAGTCTGACATTTCAGTGGATACCGATTGTTTCTATGGTTAACTGAGCAAAAGTAGAGCAATAAATGTTAAATCCTGAACCGATATCGGTTCGTAGGGCATCGCATGTTAACGTAAAAACTATACATATACATTTTTTTAAATAATTTTTCCATGTTTCTGGCACCCAAAGTACATGATGTAATGCAAATACTACAGATGGACAGATCTGAATTTTGAGGCCAACTTCTGCAGGTTAGATGTTTCACCTTTAGGGATTGGTTAATAGGCTTAACTTGGTTAGCATCGGTTAAAATAGCAGTGTCTCCAAAACAAAAGCTCAAAACAATAAAATGGAGCAACCCTGTAAGGCCCATTCAGATTTTTTTCTTAAGACTTTCTCTTTAGACATCTTTAGAAAGTGTTTCAAAAAGAAGAAAAAAACTACAACTTTAAGTTATTTTCTTTCAAGAACAACTTTCAGACCAAAGACATTATTTTTGTGTAACCAAACGTTCCTGTTTCTGATTGGCTTACCATCTGTCGAGGCTAATCAGCTTACAAGTTGTCTAATTATGATTGATTTTTCAATGTATGTGTTGTATCTTGTGAGATTAAATCCACTTTTTGTTAAAGCTCCATACTTGAGAAGTCGTCATTTCCACTTTTAATGTTATAATGATCATGCCGGAGCTGCAAAGTGTGGCAAGACAAAATGTTCTGCAGACATGTTGAATTATACAGTGAGGAGTTTAAATAAACAAAACCAAATCCAAGAAATACTAAAATCTGACAATGTTTTCCTTGAATTAAAGTCTTGGTTGGTTTGGCCAGAACGCTCTGAGTACGTAATAGCTGAAGCAGAATCGTGACTTGTCAGGCATTTGATCTCCTCTGGTTTCTTATGATCAGATCTTATTGCAGGATCACTGCAGCTGGGTTAAAATGTTTGATTTGCTATGCAGCTTGTTGTATTTCACACCCTCCTCATTCACACACACCCGGTTTCCACGAGTCACTTGCTTTCATTGGCAGCTTCGCTGACAGCATCTGTAATTGGCCGGGGTCTTTCAGGGGAACTTATGATGTTCCACAACAGATGACCATTTTTTTGGGAGACAATGATGGATTTATCTTTACCCAAACATAACTCGGGTCTTTGCTTGCTGTCCTAATATAGGTTCTCTTTGGGTGAATGTGTCAGCTTTTATTTAATTCATTTTTTTAAGCCTGAAGAGATTAATGAGTTTTATTTATTTATGGCTGCTGGAAGTTCATTGTTTTCAGGGGAGCCAGCATGTCTGCCAGAATTTGTATTTCCTCTCAGTTGGAGAGAAAGAAAAAAAAAACAGCATGGTCATGAACATGTATTCATCGTTTTTTTGTCTTTCAATTCTGTTCCTTTGTCTTAAACAAACTGCTACTTGTTCTGACAAACTTTTGACTTTAGCCAAGTTTGATCTTGATGCTCAATTCAGATGTTTTTTAATCATGTTGAAATTTGACATTGACGATTACATTTTTTGCATGGTTGTTCATACTATTACGGTAATTAAATGCAAATGTAGACCTCTGTGTGAACAGTTGAAGAAGCTCTATCCAAGCGCTCCTTTGTGAATACTGTATTGCAAACCTAGAGTTTAGTGGAGGAATTTACACACACTGAATAAAACTCATCTTAACCATTCCTGTTTTAGTAATTTAGGAAATTAACAAATACATTTTTTAGCTACATGCCACAATTCAAGTCTACAATATAAATTTGGAGGTACAGTTATTGATGATGTGTCTTTTTACGTTTCTGCATGGGAACATTGTTTAACAGTGACATGGTAATGTTTTAACTCAGTCTATGCTGAACTTAACTGCTCAACTGAAAGGACAATAAGCCAATTAATAACAAACAGAATCCCCATAAAGTTCTCTAACCACATATTGATAAAACTAGCGATGTCCCAAAACAACTTTTTCACTTCAGATATGATACAGATATCTCAGTCTGCAGTATTGCTTGATAAAACTGCGATACCTGATACAATATCAGAATGAATCACACAAACCTTTATTACTTTTGTAGTGTGAAATGTTAGAAAAGGCTTGACTACTAGAGCAATAGCTAACAACAATGTTTTTGCGGGGAAAAAATATAAATTTATGATTAATCTGTGAGTTAAATGAACATTAAACTTCATTAAAAGAAAGATGGTTCTACAATTGGATAAAATAATTCACCAGTTTTGCAATAGTGGTGCGAAACAATTTCTGGAATGGACTGTTTTTGTTGGAGTGCCGATATCTGAGATTTTAGTTGCAACATTTACAGAAATGCATTTAGCGGACGCTTTTATCCAAAACGACTTAAAAAAGAGAGTTGAACATAGAATCACAACACAGTTTATAAATTATAAGTTACCCGCAGTTTCCTGGAAGAGGATTTAGGTGGGCCGATATAATTTGATAGTCGTTTTTTTTTTTACAAGACCAATATCAATATAGGACCAGGATACTCCTAGATGAAAGCTATTTATTGTCAGAAAGTTTGGAAAAATGTTTCTTCCAGCAAGTAACTTACGGTAACTAACGGTAATCCTTTCTGAATGCTTGAATGTTTTTATCTGTTCTATTATTTACTCTAAAACACAAAAATAAAAATATCAAGCCACTGTATTTTACTCAAAAAAAAGAATAACCAAACCTTAAAATTGAAAGTCATATTCTGTGGTACGATATAACTAAAATGAAAGTGTTAGGCCATATTTACATTTATTGCAGAAGAACAGAAGCTTTCAAATCTGAGAATATAATTTAAACTGTAAAGTACGGGGTGGGCTGCATCATTTTGTGTTAGTCTTTTGCTGCGGGGGGTAATAGCGGCAAAGAACAAAACTTATATGAAAATATATGAAAATATTGATAAGTTAAAGTTGAGACACAAATGGCGCTTCTAAAGGAGCATCCCGCAGAGCATAGAGCCAAAAATAATAAGAACTAAATAAAAATGTAATCCAGCTCTGATCTCAGTTCCATAGAAAACATATTACTAAATTATATTTGATTTATCCAAACCAGCAAGAAGCAAAAGATATTCTCATTGCATCTTACTTATTAAATTTTAAAAACATTTATTAAATGACTTTAAGATGGTACCTCTTTAAATCTCAGGCTTTATAACCTAATATTTTATCTTGATTAATAAATATTGCCTTTATAAAATATCTTGCAGTTAAAAGGATGGTTGAAATGAACAAGTCAGCCTTAATTTGAAATATTTCCTTGATTGATTGTTGCCATTAGAAGAGTGGCTCATTAATTAGTCACTGTTTCTTAAGCCTGTAATTCATTACACTTCATTTATTCTCTCTTAGGCTAATATGTCTTTATTATTGGCAGGTATTCATTATGAAATTCTTTCTTTACTCTTAGTAAGCCATTAGTTTGCTGTATTAATCTGTGAAATATCAGATGGTGTAAAATTAAACTTTACATTCAGTTGAATAATTAAACACTTCAAGCCAATCTTCCTTTCATTCATTCCCTGCAGTTATCTGTATCTTTCTGTTTTGCTTATCTGATTTTTACTGACTCCTCTGCGGGGGAGGGTGCGGTTGGTGATCGGAGCGACTTCCCCCGTTGGCTCCCTGTCGGCTCGTTGCAGTCGGGAGTACCGCCGGTCGCGGCACAGCTGGGCCGAGCACCAGCCCCAAGAGTTTGCCGTGTTTGTGAACCCAGTAGAATCAAAATGAGCTTGTCTCAATCCGTCCCGTCTAATCCCTCCACTCGGGCCCTGCCGTTTTTCAAATCCACGCATTCTTTGGTCCTTCCCCGGACATTAAGTGTCTTTCTGCCCCCCCTCTCCTCTTTATTGCTCGGCACTCTGTCCTCTTGCTCTTCATCTTCTATAATCGCGGCTTAGTTTTTCCGAGGCTCTCTGCTGCTATTGTCCGTGGCGGACAGAAGTGGTTTAATAATGTGGACAACTCAGGAGATCAGTCTGCTTGAGCGTCAAATTACTGTTACACTGAGAGCGTTGAGAGCATTAGCAGACTTTGAGGAGAGATTTGAAGGTTTTGTTCAAGGTGGAGTTGGGGGATGATGAATAGCAGACTCCTGGATTAATCCCAGTGCTGCTTTGCATATGTTTATTTCATAAGACAGCTTAGTTTGCAAGGTGATTTTGCTGCTGCAATTAGTCTCTGCAGGAGAAGCAGTATGAAACTGCTGGGGCAGATCTCAGACTAAAGGTAATTTTCAATACAGAACAGCGTAATTAAATGTTTGTATTCATTTTCTAGTGGTAAAACAACTGTTTTTGTTTTACATTTAATTTTAAAAAGGGCAGATTTTACGTCATGATGATGAAACTGTACTTTATTTAGTGCCTTGCATAGGTGTTCATACACCTTCAATGTAATTTATTGGTATTGCATGTCAGAAACCTACGTAGTTGTGTTAAATATCCAGCCTATACACCTTTTATTCGTGTCGCCGAAATACATATAACTGGAAAAAATCTGCATTTAAAAACCATCCGATGTTTGAGTAGCATTCATTTTCTTTGGCATTGTTTGGCTGTATCCCCAAGACATGAGGAAGACTGTGAATGTTTGCTTCTCCTTTAGTGTCATTGCAGTTTCCACTGTGTGTAGTATTGCATGTTAATGTATGTTTGTGGTTTGAACCATTAAATCAGGCAGTTATTTATTGAGAGGGAGACTCGAGTATTGAGGGCCAAAACCCATACATATCAGGGATTCGAGATCAAACCTGATTATCTGTTGCTCATTGGTTTAAAACAAAAAGAGATGAATATAGTTGTTTGACTCAAGAATTCATCCAATTACAAAACTATCAAGAAAAACAAGGTGTTACACATTGTTTATGTTCACGAGCATTGAATCCACAGCAGACCATAAAGCTCTGCGTACCGTAAACCTGTTGTGCATCAATAATAATGATGGTTTATTTTTGATTTTCCCCTTAGTGCACGGTCCAGGTGAAGCTGGAGTTGGGCCACAGAGCTCAGCTGAAGAAGAAAGCGACGTCCGAAGGCTTCACCCACGACTGGATGGTTTTTGTCCGAGGGCCGGAGACCGGCGACATCCAGCACTTTGTCGAGAGGGTCGTCTTCCGCCTGCATGAGAGCTTCCCCAAACCCAAGAGAGGTGAGACAGAGCCTAAACCGTCAATGTTATACATTAATGCATGTTAATACCTTTTGATTTGATTTTTATATATATATATATATATATATATATATATATATATATATATATATATATTTACATTGTTCATTCAAACGTTTACAAGTAGTTCCAGCATCAATTTACAAAGTTACATTGTTACTTTTAACATTTTGTCGTCTGTTAGTTTCATGAGTCGTTATAAAAAATCAATACTTAAAGAAAAAATCTGATTAAATGCAGTTACTTTGTGCAGTTAAGTGATAAGAATCGAACTTTGTGGTGAAGCTGGAGTTGTGAAGAATCCCGTTGTAACTATAGGTGTGGTTTAATTAAGAGACATGACAGCCGTGACATCCGATCGCAGCTCAACACTATAGAGAAGCTGAGTTACTTTGTCTGTTTTTCGGCAGTGATTACCTTAAATTAACAGGATAAAACTTAAAGTCCATATCCCCTATCTGTGAACATATGAATACATTGGAAGTGTTTATTTATTCAGTACTTTTCTTTGACAAGCTGTAAAGAGCATCACAATGAATGATTAAAACAGCTATAACAAAAGTAAAACGTGTAGAATATATGAAACCAGAGAAACACAAAAATAACATTAGAAATTCAAACAGAGAAGCTGCATCCAAAAAAAGAGTAAGACAGGAAGCATTAACTAGAGTATAAAACTAAGATAAATCATACCGGTATTGTCTGTAATGAGTGTCTCTATCTGCAGTATGCAAGGAGCCTCCGTACAAAGTGGAGGAATCGGGCTACGCAGGCTTCATCATGCCTATTGAGGTTTACTTCAAGAACAAGGTGGGGACGCTTCAACAGTACTTTGTAGCACAAGTATGTTTCTGTTCTGGATAACTGGAAAAACTAAATGTGGTGTAACGTTGGTTAATGGTAAAAATGTTTTATTTCCAGACTGTGTTCCTCATCCTGTTTACTAAATGCTTTTTACATCCATCTGTTTTCTCTATCAATCTATATCCAAAGCCAGTGGTGGACAGTAATCTTGTAAATTTACTTGACTCATATACTTGATTACAATTTCTTGAGCGTTTTACTCCCTTACATTTCAAAAACAAACAATATACTTTTCACTCCACTGTATTTCTAGGAAGCTTTTCGTTCCTCGTTCCTTTTAGGATCAGCTTCGCTTTGTGATTTGTTGATGTGGTTTGTCTTGTTTGAAATGTGTTTGGCAACAAGCTGTTCTCATATCTTAGCTTGATGTTTGGTCTATAGACATTTTGTAAGAGTTATTCTACATGTCAGTAAATCAATAGGTGGTTTCAGACATTTACAAGGTTCAATAAAAGCACTCAAACAATAATATATATAGAAAAAAAATTTTTTTTTACTGAATTTTAAAATATATGTCTTTTTGTCTTTTAAAGTATTTATGGATTTAAATGCTCCCCTACTTTACCTAGAGTAAATATTGAGTGAGCAATTTTTACCTTGAGTTGAGTAAAAACTTTCCACATCAAATAAATGTGACGCATACAAAGTGATACAAAAATTAATCACATTTTTTACTTACAAAAACTTAAAGCCTTTATTATTTTGCCACGCCAACTCTCGAGCCCTATTTGTATCAGTCTGTTTTATTGTTGCTTTTTTCCCATTCAGCTTAATCCAAAAGTTTTATTCTTGTTCATCTGTTCTCTAGGAGGAGCCAAAAAAGGTTATTTTCAACTATGACCTGTTCCTCAACTTGGAGGGAAACCCTCCAGTCAACCACCTGCGCTGTGAGAAACTCACCTTCAACAATCCCACCAAAGAATTCAGGAAAAAGCTCATCAAGGCCGGAGGGGTAAGGCTGCCTGATCTCTGGCTCTCGCTCACAGCTTTCCAGAGCCAGACAAGACTAGTTGAAGTCAGATCCCAGTAAAAAAAAAAAAAACAGATCATAAGAGTCTATTTTTATTTGATTGATTTAGTTTATTTTGATTGGGTTCATATTGTTACCATAGTTGGGTAAGTCTCTAAAAGACTCAATGGACACCGATCATTAACTTGCCGCTATACTCATCCTTTCTGGCCTGAAAAGTATTAAATTAGTTAGGATAAACATAGTTGTTGTTTTTTTTTTATAGGAAACTGACCTTTATAAATATAGGTAGTAATTAAAATAAACTGCTTTCATAGTCAAATTATATTAACATTTGAAATGGCAGATTGGATTGAGACGAGGTAGTTTAACTGCGCTTTAGCATTTAAACTAGTTTTTCAGAGCCAATTTGATATGATTCAGTGCTTTCAACAGAAACTGTTAAATTTTGCAGACCTGTAGTTTACTAACTCTACAGCTGAGCAAATCCAGGCTTCAGCATAGTCTGTTCAGAGGTTTCATTCATTATTAGCAAGGTGTTGCTTTGACCAAACTAAAACAAGCTGTGTTTCTTGTTTGTTTCTTATTTCAAGTTAAAACAGTAAAATTTCACAAAAGAGGAATACTCCGCCTAATCCCGAAAGGCTCCGTATTAGTGCTTCCCGTTTTGAACTTGGGGTCTGCCGGTGGTTTTGAGTGTCGGCGGGTAAACACTGTGACTCATGTGTATTTAATTTCAGATCCTGGTGGTCCCTGAGGGGGCTGAAGCCGTGTCGAGGCCCAGTCCGGACTACCCAATGCTTCCCACCATCCCCCTCTCAGCCTTCTCAGACCCCAAAAAGACAAAGACCTCTCATGTATCAAAGGTAGGACAAAGGAAAAAAGCATTGTGCTCTCGGCCACCTCCGTTCTACTCACATAGTTCGCATGTATATATGCAGTGAGAACATGTACCGTTTCATTTTTTTTTGTACAAGAGGTTGAATCAAGATGGTAATTGTCTCCAGCTGTTTTTGTGCGTTGTGCTTTTGAAGGATTACTCCCTTCTTATCTTGCGGGAGACGGTGCACATTAGGAGAAAACGGGAAACTGACTCCTTCACATTTTTCAAAGATGAATCAGTTCCAGCGTAGTTTTGTTCTCTTGCAGTTAAACATTTCCATGGTTTCTGTAGATCGCAATGACTTCTGATTTGGTTTGGCTCTCGGGGCTCACTGCCCCCCATGTTTTAGGTGATTCCAGTGGCGGCACACCTGTATTAAATGAATGGGTGATTATCAGGCTTCTGTAGCACTCGATGGCATCCTGGGGAGTTTGATGCCTTTGTTTGAATAATATCTGCGGGAGCAGAGATGCATTTAAAACATACAGGACAGCGGGTCCCAGAGGAAAAGACTCGATGTATGTTTTTTTTGACTCCACATTTCTGTTTCCCGTCCGGATCAGTACAAACACAATCAATAACGCTTTCAGTCGTACTTAAATAGATAATAAAAGTATTAAAACTCACCTTTATGACCATTTACACACCACAATAAACAAAATAAATACAAATACACATTATCTCTTAATTTATGCTATATTGGGGGAAAAAAGTAACATGACAAACTTTAAAATGAAAACTCAAAAAATGTTATAATGGCTAAAAACTGGGGATATACAGTTCCTGCTTCCTAACATGTAGAATTTATGTTTGAGTTTTTTATGCAACTCAAGAGTTAAAAACAAATTATTCCATTTCTCTTTTTGCCTATTGTTGTAAAGTACTTTGCAAGTTTAATCAAGCCCTATTTAACATTTTACATTACAAAAGTAATAAAAATATCTATGATTCATGATAATGTTGTATCATATCAATATCGGTGTCTACTGGATTCTAAATAACTGTATTGTATCAGAATTTAAAAAGGTATATCGTATCATCACTCATATGCTAACTTCTCTGTGAAAGCAAGACCAGGCCTTGTAAAAATTTTGAACAATTAAAGCAAAATGTGCCAGAGAGACTGAGAAGTACGGCCTAACGTGGGGATTAGTGGAGGTTACGCATGTCGATCCTTCGTCTTTAGAGTTAGAGGATCCGCCTCGTCAACGAGGGTTTGTGTAGCCCAGCTGGTTTTAGCCTTAAAGATTTTATTTATTTTTAATCAAAACATTTTTCAGATTTTTTTTTCTTTATAATTTTTTTTATAGAGAAAGCTTGTCATCAAAACTTATTGTCTTGGTTTACAAGCTTATTTAACAGCTTGAATTTATTTGGACTTAATTGAAACTCTAAGAAGGGAAGATTAAAGGAAAATATATTTTTTTGTTGTAATTTTTAACTTTTTATTTGTTTTTTTTAAAGAAAAGAAAGTGAGGTAAAAAAAAAAGTACAATTCGGAGGTTGGATTCGTTTTAAGCCGTTTAATTTTTAAGCCGTTTCGTCCAGCTGTAGCAGTAAAGCTCATAATGTTTACATTAAAATGTTGATTTAAAAAATCTAAACTGAAGCATTTGATTGAACTCAAACTCTTGACTTGCTGTGGAGGCGTCTTTCTGATTCAGATACCAGCAGCGATGACAAAAATCAAGTTTTTACCAATAGGAGGATTCAACTGCAGTGGCCACTGTTCAAACTATAGAGGGAAGCCCTAAAGACGAGTTTAGGCCTATTGGCACCCTCAAAGCCATTTATACATCTTTTTAAAAGTGGATTTGGGGTTTAGTTACTCCTTAAATCCATAGTTTGGTCTATTTTTGCATAGGTGGTTGCTGAGATAGGTTAAATGGGAAATCAAGCAGCTTTTTATCCACTTAGGTACATTTGAGTATTTTCATTAGAGTATATTTCATTTTATTTAGTTAATGCTCACTTGGTTTACATTAACTTTGACAGCTGTAGTGAATAATTTAATTTAATGAGCTGATGCTCGAAATACCATCTGGTTAAGTAACTAAAATAACGTGTTTGTATCTCTCTGCAGTCTTAAAATGTGTTTTTTGTTTATAGTATTTTCTCAGTTATTGATACAAGTATAAATAAGAAACAAAATGACTGTTTTCAGATGTAATGTTTTTCCTATCATCACTGTAAGCATTCATAGTTCTTAAACCTGGTTAATAAATTGCTCATTAGTTAAACGCTGAGACCAGGTCTCCGATGAAATGATTAGACTTTTAAATTAAGCCGTTTGATTAAACTTTAGATATTTTGTTGGCATTTCCATCTAATTTCTTTGGGCTTTTGTCCTTTGATAAATATTTTCACACTAAAAGTAGTTCTCAAACAGGAACTTGAGATTGTTGTTCATGTATTTTCTCTCGTCTTGACTGTTGCGACACATCTTTCACATGAATTAACATAAAAGCCCATCATCGCTCGGCTAAAACTGCAACATGAATAAAAAGACGAGCTCACCTTTAAAATCATCACTCCTGCTTCCGGCATGGCCAGATTCCATCTTGCGTTACTGAATCGCTAAAACTAAAGACTCCAGCTAGAGTACGGTACTTGTTTTTCCAAAGAGCTGATATAAACCCCAAAGATTGCTCTTTCTAGACTTTTGCACCGACACGTGGAGCCGAAAGAACGATTAAAAGTGTTGTTTCAAACGTCCTTTTTTCATTTTACCAACAGTTTGTTCTAAAGAATCAATATTTAGAGTTTGATGCCATGGATTAGAGATGCACTAAGCTGATGTTTCTGCTGACCAGTAAACTCTTTGTTGCATCTCCAGTGTAACAAACCTTTGTTAGATTTTTAAAATACAGAATATCTACATTAGTGTAAATGCCGTTTGACAATAAATTAGCACGTTACTTCACCATCCAGTCTAAAGCAAGCTTTAATCCTGTTGTTTTGCACTTTAAACAGCATTCAAGTAAAAAAAATAAAAACTGTAGAAAACGACTGCATGATGTTGGACAAATGTGTGTTGAATGCTGCAATAGTGAAATGAGTCACGATGAATGACGTGTTTCTGCTTTAGGTTCAGAGTGTAGTCCTCAATTAACGAGTCTGTACAGCTACTGAAATCAATCGCAGAATCTTTACAGCGTTGTTTAATTGAAAGGGTTGATTTTGGTCGAGGTCTGATGTTCCAACATTGAAACAGATAAAGCTCTATTATCTGCATTGAACATACAGCATTACCAAATGTATTACAGTTTTTATTAAAGGCTGGTTTTAGATAAATAACTTATTTTTTAAATTCCAATCTCACAATTCGATTCAAAATTACTATTAATTCAGAATTATTCTGGTCTTGATTTCTGCTTCAATCTTTAGAAGGGGGCAGCTTATTAAAATCACAAATCTTATTAGTTTGCACAACTTCTTCACATTAAGCTTAAATAATACTTCATATAAACAGACTCGGCTGTTCGGAGTGAACAGATGGAACAGGGTGAACATGGGACCATCTATAATTTCTTCATGCTTTTGTATTTATCAAATCAATTTTTCTGGACATTTGAAATCTATTTTGAATTGGATTCATTAAAAATCACAATTCTTGTGTAAATCGACTCTTTGGCCCATTCCTATTAAGCAGTAATGTTCGAAGTTTGTTTTTTGTATCTTCAAAATATTTTAGAAGCTGTTCTGGGGGGGAAAGTACATTGATTTCTGAATCAGTTCTGATGAGTTTCAACTTGTTTTCTTCAGGAACCCAGCAAAGAAGGTAGTGGTGGCAGCAGCAAAGGACCCAAACCACACAAACTGACCAAGGAGCACCGCGAGCGATCGAGAAAAGACTCTGAGAGCAAAGGCTCGTCCAAAGGGGACGACCGAGACGGAAGCAGCAAAAGCAGTCGGGATCTTTCCTCGTCCTCGAAAAAGCCGTTGGAGATCAAAGCTAAGGATGACGTTAAAGTTCAGCCGAAAGCGGCGTTCAAGGAGCCCAAACTCACCCTGAAGGAGTCGAAGATGGAGGGCATGTCCCCTAAAGGAGGGGGGGCAGGTAGTGGAGGGGGAGGCGGAGGAGGGGCTGTGGAGGCCAAAGCTCCGGGGAAGCGGCCCTCCACTGTGGAGTCTCCCAAACCCAGCGTCAAGAAGCAGAAGAAGGGCTCCGACGGGCTGAAGGGTCCGACCGGCGGGGCCTTCACCGGAGCCTCCCCGCGCATCTCCTCCTCGTCTTCGGTCGGCCAGTCCTATGGCGAGAAGAAGCCTACCAAGGAGAAAGGTCGCTGGGTCAAAAGCAAAAATGACCCCCAGGAGCTGAAGAAGCTTCCCGAGTCGGAGGAGTCGAATTCAGAGGACGAAGCGTCGTCAAAGTCAGAGGTACAAGGATGTTTAGGGGAACAAATTATTTGTGTTTTCTTTAGCACCAACATGAAGTTCATCAGATTTGTTTCTTGTGTAACGAATAATTTTAACATGGATGCATTTATTTTGAAACTCGTTTATTCTACATTTATTAACTAAAATTGTCTACTGTACACAGTAACCTTAAAGTAATGTATGTTTTTCTTAAATATGCTTATTTTTCGGTTTAGCTGTTGCATTTTACAG
>JAVLVB010000946.1:1052990-1152568 GCA_032876305.1 Orestias chungarensis
ATATATATTTATATATTTATATATATATATATATATATATATATATATATATATATATATATATATATATATATATATATATATATATATATATATATATATATATATATATATATATATATATATATATATATATATATATATATATTACTAATTTAACCTGATTTAGTCTATCTATTTTTGCTCTGACAGCAATCAGCTGCCTCCAGTCCTTCCAACTCTACTTCCAGTTCTGACTCCAGTTCAGATTCAGACTTTGAGCCTGGACAAAAACAAGGCCAAGGTGAGTTTATGTGAGGATCTTGTTCACATGTTGCCACTTTGAATCTCTGAAAGATTTAAACATAGTGTTTTATTCCACCGCCACAGACACCCAAACATTAAGTCAACCTTTCATCTGTCTACAAACCAGAGCCACTTTCTGTGGTAGATTTTATTGCCTACTGCTTTGATTTGACACTGTTTCCAAAATAATATAAGCGTAATCTCTAAAATTGAAAATTCTCCTACCGAACATACAAACCGAATAACTATAATTATGATATTGGTGAAATTTTCAATCTTATTAGGTTTCTCTTCACTAAAAGCCTTGGATCTTTTTTGTTCTTTGAGATTTAAAAGGGTAATTTTTAAGAGAATGGATGCATTTGCAACGCAAAAAGACTCTAAATACATTTTCTTCCTAGCTTGTTACTTCCTGTGAGAGAAACATGGAAAATGTTATCACAATATTTTGAGGCACAATTGTGATAATGATAAAAGTATTTATAAACAAACAGAAGTACTGCTTTTGTAAAATCATACCAGTTTGAAATGGGCTTCTTTTGGACACCAGTTGCATAAACTGTTGTTTCTCATTTAAAAATGTCTTTTCAATTTATCAACATTTTAATGCAAGAAACGGCAGGGAAAAAAAGTAAGAGTTTTCAAACATATTTATTTTTATGATGACTAGAAATTTTTAAGAGTAAGGATGAACAATCCAACAAATGTCCAGTCTTACTTCTGTTGGTTTTTGTTAAAGCTTTATTCCCCTCTTTATGCTTCTGCTTGTTTTCCTTATTGTAATAACTGCTGAGGCCTAATCAAAAACCTAGGCATGCAGTTTATAAAATGTTGTTTTTGATGGATCAATATATATTTTTTGAGACGAAGAAGGCTTTTTGTGTAAGAAATTAGTTAGACACGATTATAATTATAATCTGCACACATTTAGTTTTTGTTTTTTACTTATCATTTAGTGGCTCGTCACCTTTAACAAATGTTTTGGATTGTGCCGTTTTCTAGATACCCTAACATGTTTAAATTTAGGTTTAAAAGATTCGACGTGTGACCTCGTCTTTCAGGCCCGCTGAGATCCATGGTCGAGGAGATCCAGTCAGAGGAGTCGGACGACGACGACAGCAGCTCAGAAGAAGAGACGCCCATCAAAACCAACCCCCCCAACCGCGACTCTCGGTCCGTTTCCACCACTGGCAGACATTTCCATGTCCACACTTTACATTTTTTACACACACAGAAGTTATTTTATTCCCCACATTTAGATTTTTTGTAAATATGTATATTTTTTTATAAAGGCAGGTAAAGTAAATAGATTAGACGAACTGATTAGCTGCTCTTGCAATGCTTTATCAGATGCAGACGGGCACTTACAAGTGCCAGACAGGGTTCCTTTAGTCTGTTTGAGTCACCTCTGACCTCGACCCGCACCTCTCCACAGACTTAGCCTGGACAGCGAGAGTGACAGCAGTGACGGATCGCACCGCCCCAGTCGAGACGCGGCCCCACCCCCGCAAAAACACAGCTCGTCCAACAACAAAGTGAGTCTCCCACAGACTGACTTATTACTGGGAGCTTTTACTGGTTTGGGCTTCTTCTGCTTCATTCTCAACTGGTGCTGCTCGTGTAATAAACCACAGCTCAAATGTTTCTTGAAATATAAGGTTTATTCAGCTTCCTGTTGGTATTACTGCCAAACGTATTGATCCCATTTAAGCTGATATTCTGTATAATGTTTGATATCTTACTGTTACTTTACAACTCAGGAGAGCAAAACAATGGTTTAAACAGATTTGAGAATGGTGGACCTATTTAAACATGATGTTTATGTTTGCAGGATTTTAAACTGTAAATCACGGTGGTAGAAGAGTAGTTGTTTATTGCATCACCTCTGTCTCTATTTTGCCTCCATCGTCTTTTCAGGTGGTGCGAAAAAGCCCAGATTCATCGTTCCGCTCGGAGAAGATGATTAAGAAGGGATACGACAAGGTAGGAAGGGTAAATCAAACTTTTTTATGTTTAAACTCCGGCACTCATGCTGACAAAAAAAACCCCAACAATCTTGATGTTTTGCTTTTTTTTACAAGATTGGTTTCAGTAATAAAAAAAGCAAACCTTTGACTGTTTTATCTTTTTTGCTCCACGCCTTCTTATTAAATATTTTCTGCTTCTTCTGAATCCTAGAGTTACAAGTGGGTTTGGTTTTCTGTTAGCAAAGGACCAAAACATATCAATAAGTTGGTCATATTAACAATAAATTTCACTAAGCCAACATCTGATACCTTTTTCTAAACTAAAGTAACTGGTTGTTTTGTACTTTGCTTTTATAAAACATTGCATGAGTAAAAAAAAAATATTATTTTGCATTTGTATGCAGGAAATGTAAAAAAAATGGCCCCTAACTACTTTGAATTTGGGTTTTTTTTGAGAGCGTGGCGTTAAGTCAGGACGTCTCAGGTAGACGCCAGGAACGGCGGTATGTTTTGTCAACATTGATGGTGATGCTATAGATGTCAGAATCGAGGCGTGTTTTACTAAAGCAGAGATAAAATGTCAATGGTGTGGTCATTTTTTTATCATGTTGAAAGGATAGTGAAATATATATATATATATGTATTATATAATATCAGTAAATATTGGTTGTCGGCCACAACACCAGTATTATCCATATCGCCCCAAATTTTCAAATCAGTGAATCCCTGAAAAAAATGTTTTTAAAAATCGCTAGAAATGTCGTTCTAAAATTACTGTTACATTTTAAAACATCACTCATTGCTTTTGCTTTTGCATCCAAGCTTGAGAAAGGCCACATGTGAGTCTGATACTGGAAGACTGTTGTAGTTCCAGGAAAATGTGGGTAGATTTTGTCTAAGAAAGTGTCTCTAAAGCAGCGGCATGAACATGTAACAAGATACACGAACTGTTTCTGGAGTCTTAAGTAATCATTATAGTTGGGAGATATGGCTTAGCATTTTGAATTAAAAATGGTAGCAACAGCTTGTGATTTTATCTTAATAACAATAACAATAACAATGAAAAACAAAAAAGGCTTGTCTTGAAAAACATTCCACCTTTAAAATTAAATTCTTTGCGGCTCCGATTACTTAAAGATGTGGACTTTTTCAATGAACTTCACACAGGAAATGCATTCTATCACAGTTTTGTAATTTATCATAAATTCATTTAAAAAGAAAAATCAAAAAAGAATTTCTTCACAAAAAAAAGCAACAGTATTTCCGTGAAGGTTTTGTTGTTTGCTGACCTCTTGTGTTTCCCTCCTGAATGCTGCAGGCTTACACGGAGGAACTGGTCGACCTCCACCGCAGACTGATGGCGTTGAGGGAGCGTAATGTACTGCAGCAGGTAGGGCTCCGGCCTTTATTTGTACATTTATTAAGTGCTAAAGTCCAGCGCAACATTCAATCTCTATGGTGTTCATGATAAACAAATCACATTAAGATTTTATGTCACTGGCCGACACAAAGTAATAGATTATTGGTACATAGACTGTTACAAAAACATGTTTTTTTCAAAACTTCGCGCTCCTTTATTATGATAACTTTAAAAAAAATAATCCCTATAAAGCAAATGAGGCGGATTAGCCGGATGTTTTCATCCAGGTCCCACAAAATGATAAGTTTGGAATTTAAGACATAATAATCTCATACAGGAAAAGTGTGTTCATTTAGAGGGTAGGCTGAAATACAGACAGCTACACGAGATCCTTTCCTGTCCTCAGCATCACTATCCACAGAGAATCTTTGTGATATTTGAGCGATATTAGTTAGGATGTAATAAATAAAGTTATTAAGTGGAATCTAAACATGCAAACCCCCAAAAGACTTGAAGCTTTATTGTAAATAGCAAATCAAATTATTTCCTTTTACCTCAGTTTTATTTGTTTGTGTTGTGTAATAAAATGCATTGAGCTCTTCAGTTGAACTTGTCAAGATCCGAAAACAATGTTTGTTTTAGCAGCACATTGTAATTTGATCCATTTATTGCAGTTACTCTAATAGTTGCTGCCTTCGTCCTCCAGATTGTCAACTTGATCGAGGAGACCGGCCACTTTAACGTAACGAACACCACCTTTGACTTTGACCTCTTTTCATTGGACGAGTCCACCGTCCGCAAACTACAGAGTTACCTGGAGGCAACGGCCACGTGACAGGAAGCTGAGGGCGGGGGTGTGGGGGGCGCCGGCGTGTGGACGTCAGCGGCAGAGGCGGCCTCGCCATCACGCCCGCTCCTTCACGGAAGAGACGAGCAGAGACGTCTGTCGCAGCCTTTTCGCAAGCCTGACTGAAGCACCACAAACAAACAAAAAAAACAAAACAACAACAGCCCAGAAACACACGAACAGAGTCACAAGCACACGACGCCGGCCTCACGTGACGCTGGGGGAGGAAACAGGAGGAGGCGTGTGGAGGAAACGCAGGAGCGTCTGACCTCCGTCTGGTCGGGGGTTTTCACTACACACACTTCGAGTCTGTGCTGAGCTGTGGAATTCGCCCGACAACCCCCTCCCTTTCCTTCGCCCTCCTGCACTTATCATGCTCCCGCCTTTGCAAACCTCCCCCTCCTCTTCCTCTTCTTCTTCTTCTCTAAATCTCCTTCCCGCCCGTGCGTCGTCAGCTGGAGCTCGTTTCTCTCCCGACACACTCCTGAGTTGCGTGTAGATGCCGTTTTGCGAGGCTGCGCGCCGCTCGTCCCGCCGAGGCTTTAGAGGACGCGTCGCCTTTGTGGTCTCTGACTTCGGTTATGAAACTTGAGCACAAACAGCCGGTGTTGCATTTCTCCCGCCTATCGCACACTTCGCCCTACTTCACCCCTCCTGTTTGGCATTATTAGTTTATAAGCACTGAAGAGGCCTTTTTAAAAATGAGCTTTCCACCATATATGATTTTAGAATTTTAAAAGTAAAACGACATAGTTTGTGGGTTTCTTGTTCTGATTCGATTTGTTTAAGAGCTACTTTGTGGTTGTTGCCTTAGTGGTCGTCAGCATGAGAACACCTTAAAAAGAAACTCCTGGCTCCACCAGATGAACTTTTATTTTAAAAGTAGCATACTGCTGTGGCTTTGTTTAGTTATTTCGTATAAAAATGGTAGCTTATGTTATAGACATGCAACATTAAGACTACGTCTCATTTTTATACATATTGCAGAGCTAAAATGATTTTGTGGCAAAAGAAAACGTTTGATAATAAATTAGTTGGATAATAAATGACAAAGCTACAAACATTCTTCTTTACATTTCAGTTTATTGTACGGAAGCAGTTCTTTTAATATTTTTTATTTAATTTGTGTATTTATTTTTCAATTTTAACAGCTTAAATTAAGCAGACACCTTTTTCTATCCTTCAAACTTTGCGGGTTTTTTTCTTTCCTTTTACAGGTAACAATTCAAAAACCTTTTTTTTTTTTTTGCTAGAGTCTGAGATTACGTACTAATTCTGGGAATCAAAGGCAGCCGAACAACTAGATAAATTTAGTCATGAAAATCAACATTTATTTCCTCTTCGATTAAATACATCAGTTATATTAATGTAATAATTCACCCACCTACATTATGCATGTTTTTCTGGAGTTGCTTAGAAATCAAGGGTAAAAGCTTTGCGGCCTAAATGTTAGGGGTGCACCGATGTATAAATCTAGGGCTGATATTCTATATCAATATGGTGATTATGCCTAATAATTGATATTTACTGATATCAAGTATATTTACCCACGCTTCTGTTTCGACTGAAGAAACGGAATCACCTAGATTGCCTCTTGTCCAGGTAATCCCCCCCCATAATCCTGAACTGCCTCCCGTCTTTGTTACATGATGAACGCATACGCAGAATGAACATAATAATTGTTCATATCGGTTTTACCTGTCGTACAAATACTATATAGTACTGTGTTAAAAAACATTGGTGGGCTACAGATAGGTCCAATACAAAAAAAAGTCAGTTTTCCTTGAAAATTAAGAAAAAAATGAAGTGTAAGATGGCTGAGGTTTAAAAACGGTCTCTTTTCTTTCCCTCGTCTGTTTCAATAACTGCGCTTTGGAGAGAAAAGAAGTCAAGAGTCCACAGAAATCGTGGATAAAATGTTGTTAAAGACCATATTAAGAAAAGAATTAAATAAGTAAGTAAATAAATAAGCAAAAGAGAAAATTTTTGCCCAATGCTACATGTTGTTTTTGCCTTTGTTACATTTTCAGTGCTTGTAAACCATGGATTTAAAGAAAAGGGGTTCGTGGTGAAGGGTCCCGTGAGACGCTCTGGTGTTTCTGCCGTCTGTACTGTAACACACGTTATGTTGAGCCGATCTGCCAAGTCTTGACCTCCAAAAGACCAACCCCCGTGACCCCACCCACCCCTTACCCCCACTCCCTCTGATTCGGGTGTGAAGGCGTCTAAACGCTCGCGGTGGAGGATCAGAACGCTCCTGAATTTGCCTTGTAGGTGGTGTTGGGGAAAAAAAATCAATAAATAAAAGTAGCCATAATCAACATTTTCAAAATCCAAAACTAAAAATTAAGGGGGGGGGCAGAATTTATTTTATTTTTATTTTTTTACATTTTATTTTTCTACAAGTGCATTTTGTGTATTTATTCCCATGACGACCTGTGAGCTCTGAATGTAAATCGCTTTTACTTTTTTATGGCTTGCAACGGCCCAGTTCCAGTGCCTTTCTCTACAGCGCGCAGCACCAATTTGGGGGGGGAGGGGAGGGTGCACCCTGTTAGTCCTGCTGACACAGATTAAAGCCCCCACTCTCCCCGCCCCCCCCTGCAAGTGTTAATTGGGATGCCTCAACATCCAGTCTTAATGTTTTTCATCCCCACCGCTGCCTCTTTGCTGCACTCCTTTCATCAAGAACATCTCCGTTAGTCCGACTTCATAATTGCTCGTTTTCGTGGATGCTGCTCATTTTTTTCCGTTCTAAAGGTTAGATCTGTATAAAAAACAGTACTGTGGTAGCTTTTCTTTTTGTTTTACAATTACCTGTAGTTTAGGCGGTTTTGTTTTTGCGTTGTGTATTCTGTGAGTGTTTCTCGTCGTCCATGAGAACGGTCCTGGTTTTATCTCTGTTTGGCTGCAAAGCAACAATAATTACCATTAAAAAAAAAACAAGGAGGACAGAAAATAAACCCTTTTTTTCTGCCTTTATTGGTTTAAACGTTTCACTGAGGCCTGAGTCAAGACGATTGTTTATTTCTGAATCTTCATTTGCAAAATTTTCCACTCCTGAAGCGTTTTTCATATTTCCTCGTCGTACAGCTAACGTCACTGGATTTAATTGGGGTTTTCTAGCACAGCTGAGAAAACTGGCACGAAAAGGTGAAGTGTGAGGACAATTATTATTATTTTTTTCAGTTGGCCCTGTTGGATGCAGGTCTGAGTTATTCTTGAACAGTAATGATCTAAAACGCCTCTTTGCATTTCTGCTCGTCCGGCTGGAAGGTGAACCTCTGTCCCAGTTTGACAGGTTTTCCTTTTAATATTGTTTTGTGATGCTGCCACCACCGTGCTTTCCTTTCGGAAAAAACACGGTGCTGCGCCTCTGTAAAGGCCAGATTTGTGCAGCAACTGATTAATGCTCCTCTGCTGATCTGAAACCTGAGCTTTGGACTGTTACTCTGATTTGACGCACCTCTTCCTGCCTGTTCGGTCAGATGACACAGGCGGCCATGTTTTCCCGTTCCCATTTGCAGACGATGAATTGAACAGAGCTCTGAGAGATGTTCTGATTATTGTTTTATAACCTCAACCTATTTCCCAGCCTGTCTGGTTTGCTCTTATTTCTTCGTGACCTTTTTTTTAATGTCCTACAAACCTCTGAGGCCTTCAAAGAACAGCTGGATAGATCCTCCTATTAAAAAGTGACACTCAGGGTTAATCGTGTTTTACGTCTGAAGGGACTCAAGTCAAATTTCAATTGTGTTCATCAGAGAAATAAGGAGTAGAAAACAAACATGCCACACATTTCTGATTTTAATTTGTGGGAAAGAATGGAAAACCTTCAACTTCACAATTATGCAACATATTGTGTTGATTTGTCTATATTAAATCCCGATTAAAAAACGTTTAAGCTTAAGGGTATTGTGTAACAAAATGTGAAAATGCTCAAGGATGTGAATAGTTGCGGCATAACTGTACAGCACACAATAAAACATTGGATAGCTTTTGTTAGAGACAGTCCAGATTACAATAGTTTAAATTCCCTGTTATGCAGGAAACACAGATTAAATTGGATGTAATCCATCTAGAAATGGGTTCCTTTCACACAATTAAACTCGCTTTTTCAGATTTTCCAGTTCTGGATTAGCATGGAAAACTTATTTTATGTTTTCCCTACTTTCTTCTAAAACATAAATGAGTTACAGTGCTCCTTATTACCTACGAAGGGCTACAGGTGTAAACTTATTAGGGTCGCACCGATTTGAAAATGTCAGCCGATACCAAAATCCAATATTAATATCACTGTTATCGATAATTTAGCAGAAATGTAGGACTAACACGTTTTTCATTGTTTTGCTGCAGTTCAGCCGGTTTATGGAGACCGGTTTGAATCCTCAGAGACGAGCCTCTTGATTCAGGCCCTGCGGCGCCTCTAGCTTTGATAGAAACACTCGCCGGCCCACTGTGGGAGATCCTCTTCCTCGTCTCCTCATCTTCCTCGTTGTGTTTTTTGAAAGCTTTAATACTTCCTCTGTTTTCTCTTCTGTTCCCTGCCTGGCTCGGTGTCACGCTCCTCTTTTTATCGCAGAGTTTTTCCTGTCTCAGAATAAAAATATCCCCAGATCCACGCGGCCTTACTCGCCCCCCAGCCCTCGTCTCTCCCCCCACCCCCACCCTCTTCTTCTCGTCAACCGAGCCGCCGTCACTGAGAACGAACACTGAAGCTGACATAGGAGAGAATCGATGAAGAACAACTTTCCTCTTTTTCTGTGCGCCACCTTGAGAACTTCTAGGTCCCGGTTCACGAACTCTGACCCCTTGACCTGGCACTGATTCAGAGGGAGTCACGATGGGAACCCCCCCCCGTCTACCCCCCAGTTTTATTTATGGACCTCTGCACTTTTGGCTGTGATGACTTCAGTACTTAAGTAGTTACCGAAACTGTATTTTTAAGGATTTTATACAATATTTACATGCAATACAATATAAATTGATTTGTTTTTTCCTTTGCCAATCTTGTTTTTATTTAATGTTCTTTACTTTGGCATATGTCATTATTTGCGAACCAACATGCCCTTAAGTCTATATTAGGCACGATGTGATGATTCTCATGTGATATTTGTGTTTTTAATTAATCTGATGACAGTTGATATTTGTTCATCACGATGAAGCAAAATACTGTTTTATGCTAACCGTGGGCATTAATCTAAACACAGATGTTTAACTTCATCTAATTTTGATTTTCAAATTGGTTTATCGGCTCAGATTTATAAAAAAAAAAATCTTTTTGTTTTCTCTTAGTGGTAAATCTAACAGCTACCATTAGTTTTCCACAGGCTTGAAGCTATTGTTTAAATTCAATCAAAATAAGGTAATTTATGCTTTGATGCAGGAATGAGAAATATCTTAATTCCGCCATCTTGTGTTTAATTCAGTCACGTTACCTCCGTCTGCAAACCTGCAGGAGCTTTTCTCTTTTAGTCAAAATTTACTGGAACCACATACTCGAGCAACTCAGCAATTGTGCATTGGCTGATCAGTGCATCTGATTTAAATACATATACTTAATCTTAATTTAGCAGTTATACATTTTGGGTAGAATATTATAATTTCTGGCACTGCGCTCCTTTTAGATCGAAACAAGTACAATAAACTAGATTGAGTTACCAGCTGTAATTTAAAATGTATTTTATATCCACCGATCATGCTTTACCTTGCCGATACAATTAAAATTTTGACTAAATTTTAATGCTCAAACAAAAAAGAATCAGAAATAAAAGGATATGTCCTTGTAGAAATTAAAGATCAAAGCGGAAAAACTAAAATGTTTTAATGGCCTTATAAGCGTCCAAATCAGCACAAACCAGCTAGTGTATGAGTTTTTAAACGATGCACTCGTAGGAGGGAACACATTTATTGTAAGATAAAAACAATATATGTACCTTTGAAAATATAGGTTTGACTCTATTGGAAAACAAAATAAATGTCAAACGTTTAGCAGAGCTGAAATTTTTGGCCGCCGTTAAAGGTTTTTAATCATTTAGTAAATGGAAATAAATAGGAAAAAAAAAACATAATGTTCCGAGTTTTCGTCGACTAATCGCTGCTGATCAACAATAATCTGTTTCAGACCTCTGGTTGGTTGGTTGTCTTCTTTCAGCCAGCTGCCCTTCAGTCTGCAGCAGAAACGACTGGTCGATGCCGCTGCTGAACCGACCGCTGCCCAAATGTGTTCTGTGCCGATAATTGAAGGAAATATGACGTCCAAAGAGAAAGAAGGATGCCCATATTTTAATCACTTAGCCATTTTAAAAACCTTGATCCCAGTTAGCGCTAAACAACTTTTTTTAATTCCTGGAAATGACTAGGGGGGGAAAAAACTGGTGTCATATTGTCAAAGGTCGCCTGTATTTTAAAAAGGTTTGATTTGATTTCTAGATGTTTGGAAGAGGGTATGTGTTTTTGTTTCCAAAAGCAACAACAAATTAAATGAATAATGAGCTGGATGGAAAAAAATATAACAAATTCGCATTTTCTACAACCAAAAATACAAAAAACTTGGCGTTGCGATGCCACCATGTGGCCACACGATGCGACGTCCTAACGAGGAAGAAAACATTTGTCTTAATGGTATTTTTTTTTTTTAAGGTCACAATGTTGATAAAGTCACAATAATAACCGAACCGTCGCCCCCCAACTATGAGTGTGAAGCCTTTGACCGCTGCGTGACCCAGGTTCACTCAGGGTTCATGGGAAGTTCATGGAAAGTTCATGTTGCGGTCAGCGGAGGCCATCCGAGGTTAAAAGGTCAAGCGCCAGAGGCGGCAATGATGGGGGTGATGACTCTTGATAAAGGCTGATCAATAATGAACCTCTTCAGATTCAAAACAGGCATTTTATCCATAATCCACAGCTGGTCAAAACTGCTGTGATGCAATCGTCCAGTTAAAAGAAACGTTTAATCCAGATTACCGCTCCTTTAAATTGTTATCCAAACTTTCCTGTTGTGATTTTCTTTTACCAAAGTTTTAGGTAGTACTTCGAGCAAATTGTAACAAAAGTCATCCATCATACTGAAAATGTTAATGTTTTGTTTTTACAACTACGGATGCACCGATCGGTAAATAATATTGCCAATAACCAATATTTACACACAAAAAATCCCATTCAATGCCGTTTTAGGAATAAATACAATGGCCACACCACTGTCATTGTGTCACATGACCAACCCCCTCCCCTCTTGATAAACTGACAAAAACTTCAATAAGATGGGAATAAAAATTGGTTCTTAACCTCGCCCCAATATGACATGTGAATCAAAATAAGCCAATATTGATACCAATGTTTAAAACATCCACGGATTTTATGTGACAAAGATGTGAGTGCTTTTATATTTAGCCCATTCAAATATAAAACCCTGGAAAAAAGGGATGACTAAATACAATTGCATGCCCGACTATTCAGCTTTTATTTGTAAAAATTTAAAGATAAGCTTCCTCTGCATCACTGTGTTGGATTTAAAAAAGCCCAATGAAACGCATCGTAGTTTGCGATAAACGGACCAAATTTTGCACTGATGTGATGTTCAGGTCAGGCAGGTTTATTTGTCACACTAACATTTATCAGGAACGTTGAGCTTTATGCTTAACTAAAATTCCTCTTCACTGGTACCACAGTGTGCTGGAGGAGTTTTTTAAAAATATTTATTCCACACTTGGAGCTACCAAAAGTCACAAATAAAAATATCCACGCATGATTGCAATCACCTTTTTATTCCAGACCGCTTCACATTTCTGTCAGGATAAATGAGCCCCCTCCTTCCTGATTAAACAGCAGCTCAGGTTCAGGTAAAACTTTTCTTTTTTTTGAGTGAGCTGCAGTTCCAGCTCGCATCAGTTTAGCGATAATACCACGGCTTTATTTAGATCTGCTTGTTTCTTGTTTTCTTTTTTTATTTATATGTATATAAAGTCAGTCGACTGAATGCTGCAGCCCGAACTGAAAACTCACATCCCCACCCCGACCTTAAAATACCGTCATTTCCTTTATTCAGCTGTTTAAATAACTTTTATTTACAGTCAGGTTACGCTGCTTCAACAGAACCAGAACCGTCGAGTTATCACTTCCTTTACCAACGTTTAAATGCTTCACATACCTAAATTATCATTATATACAACAACAGCATGAATACATCAGCTGTTTCGAGTGCAATGAGCTTTGTTTGTGTTTTTTAGGTTCATATTCCATAAAATAAGATCTTCAAGAAGGCTGTAAGATAGAACGCGACAATCCGATGTATAAAACAAAAACGAATTTACAATTCACCGTCGACTCGGAGGAAACCCAGACGGGTGCGAAAACCCCCCGAACAATCTAAGCAAACGTTTTTACAATATTCCACACAATAAACATAGTGAGCATAAAGCAACACAGGAAAACTTTATGGTTTAAAACAACGGGGGAAAAAAAGCAACAGATATGGCTTCATGTTTTAGACGGAGAGATGTTTTATCATTTGATTCGTCTTGTTCGTTTTTTTGGTAACAACTTTGCCAAACTAAAAAATAAATATTACAAGTCATTCATTTAAAAAAACAAACATCCTATTAACTCCTCCGATTTGGATTTCTGTGCCTGTAGCTCAAGTATTTCAGCGACATGTGGAAACGTCTTCATGTTTTCCAATAAATAGCTGCATTTATACTTAAAAACAACAAACAAACGTAAAGCTAGTTCTCTGCTTTACAACGAGAACCCACGTAAACCGAGACTGAAGGAGCGAAACGACCCGAGGCGGCGCGGTCCAACGGGAACATAAACGGCAACGGGAGACGCCAGCTGGAGGTCACAGAAGGTCACGTCTATTTGGGAGGCAGCGGGTTCTCCTGGCTCGTCGGAGTCGGCGTCTCCTTGTAGAAGTTGTCGATCTGCTCTTTGTACATCTTCAGCACGACGGGCCGCTTCAGCTTCATGGTCGGACCTGTTGGGCGAGAAAAGGAGGTCGGTTAGCGTCCGCCGCGGGGCGACGCTCGGATAGGTTGGTCCTGCTCGCTAAAGCTACACGTCCTGTTTCAAAAAGGGATCTTTTGTCAGTCGAACAAGATGAAAAAAAGATGCAAATGGTTGCTGATCAATTTTCCAGGTTTTTCTATTAACTTTCCAGCTAAACATTTCATAGTTACCATGACAACCAATAATTTAAAATCATTTTTTTTCGTGATCACCTCTCAACCTGCGTTCATTGCAGGTCTTGATGCTCAATTCAGATTGTTTTTCCTATTTGAAATACGATTTATATCTAAAATTATATACATTTAACATTTGTCACACGGTTGTTCACACCTCTAATTACATTCAAGCGCGGTCAGATTTCTGTGTAAATGTTTTTATGACCCCAAACGAAATGTGCATAAGAAGAGCAGAGAGGTGGTGATGGATGCCGCCGTCTGTGGATGGATTTTAAGTATACTGACAGGAGAAGCTAAGAAAAAAACCTAAGAAAAAGAACGAGCAAACCTTGGCACTGCTTGCTTCAACCATTGTGTACGTCAAGATTTACGACAACTGGCTTCTTCTGGTGCAGAAACATGGCGCATATCTCATAGGCCTGTGCGATTAATCGATTTGAAATCGTAATCGGATTTATTAGTCAAGACGGATGTAAAAAAATAAAAAAAATTCTCTCGCACGCTTCCAACGTGTCTCCATCTCCCTTGAGAAGCTGCGAGAGCGCCGGTGTTGTGCCGAAAAAAGCACCCCCACAACTTTTTGGCACAACACCGTCGCTCTCCCCAACCTCATCCCTCTCTAAACATATCGGTGTTTGCTGAATGAAATGGGATTTTCATAATAAAATGGGAAGAAAAGTAAGTCAATTGTGTGGAACTGGTGCAGCTTTGCAATTTGATTGAACAGCAAAACCAAACCCTGCTGCAAAGACTGCCTGAAGGCGGTATCTGATAAAGACGCGCTCTGCTCGCGCGGCCGATCGCGAGAAGAGTGCAAGTAGATCGCACGGCATTAAAGGAAGAGTAGATGCCTGCATCCATCCGTTCGTTCGTTCGTTTTTTGATACACATACAGGGAAGCTAACTGATGCGCATTTAAGCACGCATGCGCACGCGTACCAGTTTTGCCAGCATCACCGATGAAGAATCGGGTCAGAAACTTTTTTTATGGGTTCAGTGAAAGTGAGCAACGGTGAGCTGAATCTTGACCCACTTAAACTCCAAGCAAAGATTCAAAGATAATAATATATATGAGCCGTTTGTGTGAATCCGATCTGATATTTAGTTATCATGGAAGCTGTTTTTTAAATTAGATTTTATCGTGCCTCAAACGTTTTGATCAGTTCCTGTTTCCCCTCAAGCTCCTGTTGACACTGGCTGTTTCCTCTGGTGGTAGCACCAGAGTTCGTCTCCATGGGAACACAAAGACCTGGTGTTTATAAGCCATAGCACAAGTTGAACACTTGCCTTTCATTAATTTATAAACTCTATAAACTTAATTTAATCTGCTAAACACGGTAAAAACTAAGAGAAAGCTTTCAACAGATTCGTCGTCATCGCACTGACCCAGCTCTCCTCCGCTGATCGAGAAGTCCCGGTCCAGAACAACCCACTTCTGGATGCGCTGAGCGTTGGACAGCGCCTTCTTGTTGACCCTGTTGATGCCGTCGTGGATGGCGGCGTGCACGGCGCGGTCTCGGCCTCCGGCGATGTCGGAGACGCGCGCAGCGTCGCTGCCAAGCTTCTTGCACAGCTCGGCGGCTTCGGGCGTCAGCTCGTCCTCGGGGTCGCCCGTGTCGGCGTTCACCTGGCACTGCGAGACCAGAAATTGACCGTTCAACATGCCGAACATTTAAAACTTTATCCTTAGCGGCTTTTGAGATTTGTCTTTGATTTTTAAAGGCCTCTGTGCCACAATCCTATTTTTTGGCTCCTTTAACAGATTATCCGTCAGATTAACATTAATATTCCCTCCATTTGGTTTAGAACAGCCATTGGTTAAATAAAAGATTATTTTAGCCCTATACCTACCAGGTGAATAAATAGTTATGGGGTTAACTGTATATATACTGTGAGACTTCAATGTGTTTTAATCTGTCTAAACCGAATTTAATGACTTTATTCCCAGATTGTTATTTGCATATTCTTTTATTTTATTTTTTTTAATCTATTCATATTTTATTACTGGGACTAAAACTAATTTTAATCCATGTCCATCTATGTTTGAGTCTCTGCTCACTAGTCTCTACCTCTTGATGACAAAATCTTCACCATCAGCTTTAGATATGTCTTTTTTTTTTATCATTCTTTTAAAACCCCCCCAAAAAACTGCCATATAGTATGTGAAGGTTTTAACAGAGGATGGATTTTAGTTTTTAAACATCACAAGTATCAAAGCCACGGCCTCCAAACACAATCCTGTAGTTTTCTCAGACAACACAAGGTGGCGATGTTGAACCTTCAAGTGTAACAGAAAAAATAAATATCTGGCCTTTCTTTATCTGTGGTGACTTTCTCAGATCAGGTAGAGAAGATAAAGCCTAGATTTTTAGGTAGTTGACGCCCCGTCGATCAGCTGGAGGCTCTCACCTTAACGGTGAGCAGCATGGTGAGAAACTTCCTCTTGTCTCCGACCAACATGGCGTTGCTGATCAGCGGCACGGCCTCCTTCACCGCGTCCTCGATGGGGACCGGAGGGATGTTTTCCCCTCCCGCAGTGATTATCAGCTCTGCAGGAAAAACAGCCGAGCGGCAAAAGGGATTAAAACAGGCTGACACTCGAAGGGACGAGGGAATTAAAAAAACCCCGGGGAGTCGGAGGGATACCTTTGATGCGCCCGGTGATGAAGAGGAACCCGCCCTGGTCGTGTTTGCCCAGGTCGCCCGAGTGCAACCAGCCGTCTTTGTCGATGGCTTCGTGCGTCTGGTCCAGCATGTTGAGGTAACCCATGAAGACGTGGCGGCCCCAGAAGCAGATCTCACCGTTGCCCCCCTCGTCTGGGCTGTGCAGCTTTGTTTTACACCCTGGGATCTCCTTACCGCAGCTGCAGGAGGACAAACACAAAAAAAAGAGAAATCATTTAATTAGATTATTACTGTGCAATAAAAAAAAAAAAACTGAAGGGCCAAATTCATGAAGCTACTTAAGGCGGCATATGTGTCGGTGTGTGTGAGAGCCTGATTTTAGACGTTTTCTCAGACGAGAACAAAGCCAGGAAGAACCAGAGGGTTTCATAAAACATGAGTGCCCTCACTGCTTACAGATCATTATTGTATGTTTTATACACATTTTAGTTAAAAAACGTTTTTCTACAGATATAGTCTCAGAAAACCTCTAATTAAAATTTATTGATATATTTAAAAGACGTTTAGTTGAATGCCTTACATTAATGTAAAAGTATGAATATTACAAAGGTTTTGAAGTAATTCCTATTTTTTTTCCTCTTATAAAAACAAGTCTGGAACAAGGAATTAGTCTTATCCATGTTTAGCAACGTATAGAAGTCATTACTGACACTTACATGACTGAAAATTATAATTATAGCAATCCCTAATTACTGTGTATTATACATTATATCATATTATATATTTTTTAGAATGAATCCTTCAGGAATATTTCCGATACATTACAGATTTCTTTGTTTTTAGTCTCTAAATCAGTTAAAATCATGCAATATAACTTCATTTTACAAGCTTAAGCCTTAATTTTTTAATTATGAAGGGATTATGATTCCATTTTGTTAATTGAAATTAATAAATAAAATTGTTTTTTATCTGTTTGAGATCTTCTCTAAGAAATGCTTGGTTTAAAATAAATGTTTGGGCCTCCATGTATTTGGTGCTTTTTGAATTTAGTTCAAAATATATAAAAAAAAAGAAACTCCCTTTATTAATTCTCCTGTCCTTGTTTTAAGGAACCGGTTTGAGCACAGAATCTCTACCTGGTAAGTTTGAAAGCCTCGGGTTTGGAGATGGTGTGAGGTCCGGTGCACTCGCTCATCCCGTAGAGCTCGTAGAGAGGAATATCCAGACTGAGGAAGAACTCCAGCGTGTCTTTGGTGATCGGCGCCGCGCCTGTGTAGCATTTGTTGCAGCGGTCCAGACCCAGAGCCTTGCGCACTTTCTTAAACACAAGCTTTTTGGCGACCTGGTAGCTGAACGCTGTGCGGCCAGCTGCTCCGTTTCTGGACGGCAAACAAACGGGTCAAATAGATCGTGACACAACACAATCAATGGAGAAAGGTACTTAGCATCAGAGCAGACTTACTGATTCATCTTGGTCAGATTGGTCTGCAGACCAACATCTTTGGCCCAGGCGGCCACTTTCCTCCGCACAGTTGAAGACTTCGCTCCGACCGACTTCATCCTCTCCTGCATCTTCTCCCAGACGCGCGGGACGCCCATGAAGGCGGTCGGACGCACCTCCTTCAACGTGTTCACCAGAGATCCCTGGGGAAACACGTTACACCGTTTATTTACCCGTTCTCGCATAGGTTTGTGTGGAAAACCCTTCAAATGGGCCAAATTCACATGGAAAACTAAACAAAAAGGCAGATAAATGTGTTGGGCTGATATATTAAATGTAACTGGCTTCAAAATAAAAAAAGTTAAAAAACAGTCCCTGAGTTTTAGCACAGCAGATAAACTGGAGACCGTGGAGGATTGGCTTAGAGATTAAACAACCGAGAAAACCTTCACCATATTCAGCATTGAAAAGATGATTGTTAATCTTTCTTGTTTGTGAGATTAAGTTTAAATCACTCAAGCTAACATCAAAAGACGTAAATTTAGTTTGATAATTTGATAATAATTAATTTTTGTTTAGGAGTTGAAGATGAAACTACTTGTATTATTTTTTATTTCCTGCTGGACCAGCATTAATGACCATAATGATCAGGAATGCTTGTAGACGAATGCGTGCAATGCTTTTTTTTACACTTGAGCATGAATGTAGTGTGAGAAACTATAAATCAGTTTCTTTGTGCTTAGACGTGAACCTCTTCAAGTCTGGTATAATGTTCGATACAATCTCTAGAGGTCTTAAAGTGTCACAATCATCTGTTTTAAACATTTATATGCAAGTTTAAACTTGGTAATGCTCCTGCATCCGACTATGCATCAGGGAGACCGTTTCTGTGTTTCGGACAGGAACTTTTGGTGCTGGGAAATTTGTGAATCAACCACAACAGAAGGAAAAAAAAAAACTTCTCTAAAAATGCTGAGCTGAAGTTGTGCTGTGAAAGAATCAGTATCACTATCAACTGTGAATCCAAGCTTGTACCAATTTGGACTGAAATGCAAAAATACCAATAATACGAACAATATCACAACATATTCAACATGTCAATAGTATTTTTATCCTACCTGCACTGTTACATATTCATTCATTTTACCTGTATACATTTTACTGTATTTATTTTGGACTTTATTAAATATCTAAAATTTTTATATTTTTTAAATGATCTTAACTCTTGGACACGCGTTTCCTTTGCTAGGAATTAGCTAAACTGAAACTAGCCACAAAATCAAAGACTGTAATATGTGCTTGTTTTAATGCGGAAGGAATTAATGTGATTTACAAAATAGACGGCGTCATGAAGGAAGAATATTATATGGAAGTACTGAAACTACATCTCAAGACATCAGCCAGAGAGTCGAACCTGGACAGGGACTCAAAAGTCATCCTCATAATTAGTTACAAGGCTCTTGAAGAGATTGTCACAAAGCCCCGATATGTTTCATAACATTTCCAGGAAAAGCTTAGTCTGATGTAATGTGATAAAGTTCTCACCTTCAGGGCGTCTGGCTGAGCGAAGTAGGTCGCGCCCCCGACCCTCATGGTGACCCAGATGTCAACCATCTGAGCCGCGATGTGGCTCAGCGGCAGGTAGCTGACCACCACCTCCTGGGATTTAGTAGCCTCTTTCAGGTTGACGTGTTTGCCCGTTGAAAGTGCCGTCCACGTGATCTGGGGAGGAGGCGAAAACACGCAAACAGTGAGTTTTAAGACGTCAGTGAAATCTTGATCAATTAAATTAGTATAAATTGGTATAAAGTCTAACCATCTAATCTAATCTGACCAGAATTATTCGGAAACAGAATTACCTTATTAAATCCTATAAACTATAGTCTCAGCAATTGTTTTTTCCTTTTATAGTTTTAATGCCACTCTAGATAATTATGTACAAAACCTCTCTCTTGATGTCGCACTAATGATGACAGGAGACAAATCGGACTAACCTGAACTAGATTATGGATTATTCAATACAAATTTACATTAGATCTTTTGTAACTTTTCAATTTTGTTAGTAAAAATTTCAAAAAAACAAGAGTCTAAAAGATTTCTGTGCAATACCAGCTGGGGCAAAAACTAAAGTTTGAATGGCTAATTGTTGTAGTTTTGAAAATAACAATTCTATTCCAATTTAAAAAAACTCTGCCAGTAACTTAATCCCATCAACCAACTGTGACGAGACCTTGAGATATGGCTAATCTCGGTTAGAGCTTGTAATCTAAAATAATCATCAGAGTAAAAATGCATTTAATAATAAAGATACTGGAATAAAGAACACAATCTGGAATTTTTATTCTGGAAATTGCTAAATTATAACATCTCTGCGAGGATCACAACACCAAACTGGGTTCAAGGCCATATTTTCATTGTAATCCAACATGTTGAAAGAACTGTCTGAGATCTTAGATCCACAGAGTTTACAGTAAATATTTTTCTTTGCAGGATTTAAAAGAATCATATAAATTTGGTAACAAGCAGCTATATTGTTGTAATCGCCTGTTTGTTTTTTTTAACTCTGTGAAACATAAGCTGCTAACTAAATGTAATAATCAGCTAATTGGAGGAAATAAAAGATAAATCCCTTATTTTAAATTAGGATATTTCCGGTTTTAGTTTCAATATATATTTTTGTATTTCATTTAGGCTGTACACAGCAATAACCGGAAAACAAATATTAAACAAGGCTATTTATTTTACAGTTTAATATTAATAACTGGTTTGTTGTCTAGTGGAAACAATTTAGCTTAATTTCACTGACAATATCTAGCTGAAAAAATCACGCTTCTTGAAGTTATTTTAGATTTTTAATGGCATATTTGGATAATGTATTGATTTGGATACAATGCGATAGAATAACAAAAAGTAGCAGCTTTGTCTGAGAGCAACTGGTTACACTGGGTTTCATTCAGGGGCAGCGTTGGTACTGTAGGCGCGCGTTCGCTAATCTGCTGACCCACTAATAGCAGAACAAATTTTTCATAAACCGCTTTAAAAGTTTTTTCAGACTCATTTAGCTTAGTTCCATAAGATTATTTTTTCCGATTCAGTTAAAAAGGGGTTAAAGGGTTGGTTAAGTGGTCAGCCATTTATTTTTACGGGGTTATTTTCAAATGGATAAAAACTCTTTTCGCTGCAGTTCGGCCTCCGTTCGAGGTGCAGCGGTGACGTTTACCAAGTTCCCAGGATGCATCAGTTTCTAATCTACTGTTGGGTTAAATCAGCAATAAAGTCAGCAACACTATCAACTAAAATAAAATCTTGAATAAGAAATTGATTCATAAAAATCACTTTGTGGGGAGCAGACAGATCTGTAATAACTGTAATCATGTTGAGGCTGATATATTATGTTGTAACTTATATCTGCATCGTTGACGTTCGGTTTAAATCGTTGATTAGTATTTAAGCATTTAGCGCGTTAGCATTAGCTTCTAAGTATAAGGTTTTTGTTGGGCCCACCACTGTTTAATGGCTTTAGCAGTTATCCCTTCACAATTGCTTATTGTTTTGTGTTGATTTGTCACAGTTTGCTATTTTAACTTACTCTAACAAGGAAAAACAATTGCCCATGATAAATTAAGATTCTCATCCAGCCTCAGAAACCGTTCCAAGGAAGTCCGCCTCCCTTTTCTCTCCCATTATGAGGAACACTGAGCTATTGACTTTATCAGCCTCGAAACATGTGATGCTTCAGGATCCCGAGTCACATTCCGATTTTCTAACTCACATTGTCGTGGCTCAGCATGGCTCCTTTGGGTTGGCCCGTGGTTCCTGAGGTGTAGATGAGCGTGCAGCATTGATTGGGCTTCTGGCTGGAGATGACTGCGTCGAGGGCACCGTCCGGTTCGTTGCGTCCGAGCTCCATGAATTCTTCCCACTGTAAGACATTTTTAAAAAAAAGAAAGAAAAACAATGAGAGGAGCTTCTTCTGACGTCTAGCAAACCTCTCCATGCTTCTGTGGATGCGTTTCGGTTACCGAGTACAGGTTTAGTCTCTTCTCTTTCAGTGCATCTTTGTACTGGATAATTGCTTTCAGGTGAGGCAGGTTGTCTTTAATCTGGAGATGAAAAAAAATAATAATAATTTCTTAGTCCCGATTTTTTTATTTAATGTTGAAATGCAGCTAAACATCTTCAAAAAGGCATGTCAAAAACAGTTTTTAAACTAAAATGAACAATTTCTGAGTAAAATATGCTAATTGTTTTTGTTCTTGCAATTATTTTCTAAAGATAGAAAATCCATGTAATTAAAATAAACGAAATCAGATTTTTCCAATGTAAAGGTTAAAATAGAGTCTATTTTTTTCTGTTTGTTTGTGATTTCTTTCTTGTCTCACCTGAAGGATTTTCTCCAGTTGTTTTTGGTTCTCCACCACAATGATGTTAGCTTTGGAGTTCTCTGCTACGTACTGGCAGGCGTCAGCAGAGTTGGTGGTGTAAATCCCTACAGCTAAGCCTCTGCAAGAGGTGAAAGACAATTCACTGTTAGCAGATCTTATCCTGAGAGTTCAGTAATGCAGGAAAACCTGAATGAGGCAACAAGATTTATGAGGGTAAGAAAGGGAGATAACAATGAACATTCAGGCAGAGCTACTATGACCTCTGACCTTTCTCATCTTGTGACCTACTTTTGTGTTTAGTCCAGCAAGTTTCTGTAGAGCTATTAAAGTTCCATGACCTTTTAAATAAACACATACATTATATATAAAGGCATCCTTATGTTTTAAATATGCAGAAAATATGTTGTCATCTTTAAAGTACTGCTTTTTCTTTCTTTCTTTGTGTTTTGAAAATAAGGAAAAACATAAAACTTTTGTAAAAAAAAGGAGATTTTTTTTATTCCTGTAAAATGTTACATGTAGAAAATTATTTTCAACCTGATGAAATAAAACCATCAGTTAAAAAAATAATCCTGATAGTTTGGGGTCATTCTATTGTGGAAATACGATGCAATAATTCAAGACTTATTTTTTTTATTGCTAAAACCTGCTTTTTTTCCTTATATGATTATTTAAAAACATCCACTGGTTGTTTATAATATATTAACAGGTACTAGAATCGTTGTTGGGATCAAAGCATATCCATGAGTGAGAATTGCCTAGTCAAAGTCCATGTGTCACTTTGTTTGTCTATTTAATAAAGGTCAAATCTCAAACTTGACATATTTACTTCTGCAAAACAGTCTTAATAATTAATAGAGAGGTGAAACAAGTAAAGCTGAGTTTAAAGTTGGGAAAATTGTGAATTCCATAGAAATGGCCAAGATATAATAACGCCTGTAGGATGCTTATAAATAGGTTTGAGAAAAACGATTATCTGAAGCAGAAGATCAGAAATTATCAGGATGAAGTTTTAGTTTGGACAGCAGAGTTAGAAATGGACAGAGGGCGCAGAAGATGCATAACATAAATAACCAGGCCGAGTCAGATTATGGATCATCTTCTCTACCTTCCAAGGCTAGAAAATATGAAGACGTTTTTATTTTTATTTACCACAAAAGAACATCTAATCTTATTTATCTTTATTTATTTTAGCATGTGATGTTTATGCTGCAGCTGGGATATGAAGGTTCAACAGAGACTTGGATCGCTTCAGCTGGTTGGGTCACATTTTTTTAGCATTGATTTTCGACGTGAGAATGAAAGCCAAACCTGCATTACGTGCAGTACAGGCATCCTTACACTGCAGGACAACAGTTTTATTTTGCACACAAGTAAATGACAGTGAACCTGTTCTTTCTGTTCTTTGTTGAACGAGAAGCAGCAAAAAAAAAAAGGACTAAAGTCGTTAAATATCCTCATTATTACATCACAAAATTGGACAGAAGCATGAAATATCCCAGAGTGCCTCAGCGAATGTGAGGCAACGTCAGATCTTCAGCTGCTGAAGCTTTAACCAATCGGTTTGATCGCTTTTTATTCTGCTCTAAGATTCTGGTTTCTCAGAGAAAGCGGATTTCCACTGGGCTTTTTAAACACGGATAAATGTGTGCTTGAGTCATCATCTATGCTCATTTCCAGTCTAAACTTTTTATTTTACTCAAAAATACCATTAAAACATAACAATATACATCAATACTTCAAATGTGCAATTTAGTAAACTATACACACACACTACAGCAAAAATATGAATATAATCAGAGTTTTTCCCCCAGTTTGATCCAGTTTTAATGTCACTATTAAAACAATAAACCATCAGAGACCTGCTGTAGCAATTTGAGTGAGTCATCTTTAATCAATCACTCGATCTAAAAATAAACGTCTCAAGGCCGTGCCAATCACTGAGATATGACGGACACGTCAGCAACACGCTGATGCAGAGGCGCTGCCGATAAATTTGATAAACCAGGTAAACGAGACTACTCAGAAACTCACCCGGCCAAAATGGTGCCGATGTCAGCGATGAACCACTCGGAGGAGTTGAAGCCCAGGATGCCGACACCGTGGTGTCGCTCCAAACCGAGCTGCAGGAAGACAAAACAACTCTGAATAAAACCACAGAGGGAGCAGCGGAGAAGCAGATGGACAGAGGATCACCTTGGAAACTCGCCATTATCTGTCATAGTTTTAGGAGCAGCAACGTCTACAGCAACGAGGTGCAAACATGCAAACGTGTGTTGAGCCATTTGGATTTAGTAAGACGGGAATTAAACGTAGCACGAAGCTCGGCCATTTGCAGGAATTATAGGCTGAAGGTTTGAGTGCATGTGCATTTCGAAAAGTTTCAATGCTGTAAAAAGTAAAAAACTTCAGTAATACGTCTAAATAACATTACATATGAACTGATTCAAGCAACAGAAGAAGGTCACAAACTTAAAAAAAAACCTCATTGAACAAAGAAAGCCGTTTTTTATCAGATTAGGAATAAAGACAGAACCTAACCTTCAAGAAGCTCTTGGCAGCCGTGCGGCAATGCTGGTAGTAATCTTTGTAGGTGAGGGTTTTTTCTTGCTCACCCTCCTTCCAACCCAAAGCTGTGAAGTCGCCGAAACGTTCTGCAGTTGCAGCAAACATCTGGTTCACAGTGAGCGGGGTCTCGGCACCCAAGCCGGACTCCTCGAGCCGGAGCTTCACCTCTCCGTCGCGCTGCGTCGTCCAAAGACGGAGGTCGAGCGAGGTAGGCACGGACAGAGAGTCCGGGCGCCGGGCGCTCGCTGCAGGACAAAGACAAAAACACTCAGGGGTTTAATAACAAGCCATTTATTCATCCATTAATTCATTATAGGTGGATTCATGTAGGACTCGAGGTCTCATTTTTAATGTGAGATCTGCAGAATTTCCAGCTTTAGCTCCTTTGAACTGTTTCATTAATATGCATGTAATAAAAACATCTGGTTGGAATATTTGACATAATATAGAATAATGCTCTGCTAAATAAACCTTGTTTAGTGTTGCAAATGTCACGTGAGCTTTTGAAAAAACACAACTTATAATCTACTACAGGTGATCAGTAATGAATAATGACATAATAAAATAATAATGACATAATGGAATAATAAACTCTATTAATATATATTTTTAGGTTAGGTCTATTTGTACTTGATGTTTTTGGAAAATGATGTTAAAGAGATTTGCAGATTACTTCAGTGTTACTCTGTCGTGATAATTTCATCCAATTATAATATAAAAAAGTTTCTTTATTGAGTTATCAGCCGCTGCTTGCAGCTCTAGATGTTGCAGATGACAAATAAGAGACTGTAATGATCCTTTGGACTTGTAAAGAGAACATATCCTCCTTTTTTTGGCCCTTAAATACATTTTGTTTTGTACTTGAGAGTCTCTAAGGGTGCAAAGTCATTGAATATAGAAACAAATGATGCTGCGTGGAAATCTTTAGACTCCTATTTATCGATCTTTTCAGTTTTGTCTGTTCAAATAACAATGACATTACTGTTTTTGTTGCACAAGCTGCCTTTTTTACTTCTTGGCTCAATTCCGCAGTCCAAGTTCAAGGATGGCGAAGCTACAGGTGGATATGTCGAACGTTTTATTTTTTTTATTTTTATGGCCTACTAACCCGCACAGTTAATTTCACCGTCCTCCCAGGATCTGAACCTCGCCAGTTTCACAATCAGGTTTTTCATCAAACTATCAAGAAGGATTTGTATGACTGAGGGATTAGTTTCTTCTATATTTGTTAACGACAGACGCAGCAAAGCAATAAGCTTCAAATAAAGATAACATGACTAAAAACGTTTTTTTATGAATTTATGCGTGTTGATCACATCCTGGCTGATGTTTTGATATCAGTAGCATTGTGCCTTCTACTCATGTTAGCGCTGCACGTTAGCTTTTAATACGCAACCCTACAGTTTTGAACACTATCATGAGTTTAGCATTGTTTTTGTCTTCCATTATTGACATCTTCTAATTAATTTGGGAACGTAAAGTTTCTCTGCCACTAGGTAATCGCATCAGGCTACAAAAATGGCTGAATGGGGTGGAGTGTCTATGTATTGTCATATTTCATACATAGCAACTGTAAAATGATAAATATTACTAAATTAGGAGCGCAACAGGAGGCAACCATGAAAACCCAAAGGATTTTAATAATTAAACCAGGAGAAGGCGCTAAGCCCTTTCGGGAGTTTACAGAACCAAAGAACAGATGGGATATTGCCTAACGATCTGCAGGATGTTTTGAGTATGAGTTGGGTCACATGGTGGATTTATTGCAGAAGCAACAGCTGGTTATCAGTTTCCTCTAACAGGCGACATGGTGAACAACAATTCCTTATGGAAAAAATAAAATCAAACAGTTTTTTTTTTTTTTGTTTCCAATGTAAATACAGGTTGGGGCTAATAAATAAATTTCCAGATAATAAAACCGTCAAAAATAAGATAACAGACATATTAAGCGAATATACGCTGTGACTTAAATATTGGGTTTGTTGTTATCTTTACAGATAAAATGGAAGGGAAGACATTTTTCCCTCGCCGGCTTTAACAGGAAAGAACATCACAGTTGAGTTTCAGGGAAGGAAAAAGAGGAAGGACGTTTGTTCTGCCAAGGAATGCGGCTTTGGCTTCCTCAGGAAGAGACAGGCAGCAAAAAAAAACGCCGACTTCAGCAACAAGAACATGAGAATCACGACATCTGAAATCACAATAAACGCTCTAAAAGTGTCTCTGTAATCTTATTATTAGAGTTGAAATCCTGCTACTTAGACGTGATAAAACAAGTGGCGGTCTTCCTTCAGGCCTCACCCAAAGGCGTCACTGAGCTCTGAACCTCGGCGGGCGCGTCTTCCTCCTTCTCCACAGCGGACTCTTCCTCTGAAGACTCACTAAGGAGGAAGAGGAGGGGAAAAAAAACATGCACAGTTAGAGGTAACGCCGTACCGAGTCATCACGGGGGGGAAAACAGTGGCTGTCAACGGCCTCGCAGCATGTTGGGTGCTATTTATATACAGGCAGACAAAAACATCCAAAAACCTATTGTACCAGCTCAGTTTCGCTCCTAAATGCAAGATTTGAATTAAAAAAACTATTTGAAACAACATAATTTCCTTCTTTCCTAATACAATGATCGATAAACTTAACTACAAATTAAATATAGTTCTGTAAACAAAACAAAAAATTCTTTATATGAATCAAAGCCAAGATCATACAACTAAAAACAATGCATTTATTCGACTGTTCGTTAATCTTATTTAATTTGAATTAAGAGATTTGGGTCAGTAAAACTACAGTACGGGCATCAATATTAAAACAAAAAACAGAAATGTGAATAATTAATATGATGGGTTATTTAGACTATTGTGTTATTTGTAAATTCTAATTTATTTTAAATTGATCAATATAATAAGAATAAAGACAGATCTAAGACTAAGGACAGAAATTATAAGTTAATGGGGAATTGCACTTTAAAATATTCAAATTCAGAGCTTCTGAGTTTTACTATGTGTCCCAACATAGTTATTGCTGTGTATAAAATATAATATTATTCTAATATTATTGGAAATTTTTGTTGTTATTAATGTATCATATGTTAAAGAGATGCAAGGAAAAACTATTAAAGAAATCTGAAAATTGATACGATTTTGCTTGAAGATGTAAAACAAAACTTTTGACGTTATTCTACATGTTGTATTTTTTACATATTCAAAAATATAGCATTGATCACCTCCAATTTTTTTCAATGTTTTTCATCAGCTTATTTTTAGACATGACTAATTATAAATTAAAATGATTTAAAAACAGATTACACATATATTTTGTTAAACATTAAATTTTTTCTGCTTTTCTTTAAGAAGTAAAAAAAATAAAACATACATTTTGTTTTAAGCATCTTATAGGTGACTCAACAGTTTATTTACTCTGCTAAAAGCAGAAAATCACACCAGTATCAGCGCAGAAGTAAAAATCTCAATTCGGACTGCTTTGTTCGATGTTATTTACTGTATATGAAGAGAAATAACCAAGAGACCAAGAAGTGAACCTTGGGGAACTTTTTTTTTTTACTTTCAATAAGTCTAAAACGAAAAAGATCTGCAAGAAACCCAACATAGATCATTTTCAAACCATCCATCGCTTGTTAAACTTATTTAAGGCATAATTAAGTAGCAAACAAGCACGCACAACATAGTTTACATTTAATATGCTTTAACCGGGGATTATGACGTACTTTGCTGCGTCCACGAGGCAGTCATCCAGGGACGCCGAGCTGTTTGCTGCGGCACACGACTCCAGCGGGCCTCCCGTCTGAGGACGCTCCATCACCACTGCTTCGGACATGGCGCTGGGCTCACACGCAGTCACTGCAAGAGACGGGCGTCATAAATCCTTCAGCTTTAAATTACAGAGTCTACGATGGAAATAACAGTCAGAGAAGTCTTTAGCCAGCGACTTTTACTACGATATATGGGTTTTAATTGAAAGTTGCATGACTGCAAGGTCTCTTTCAGTGTGTATTTTTGTACCAGAGATAGATAAAGCAGAACTTTCGGTCTCTCAGTTATTTGCTGAAGCTTTTGTTTAGTCTCAGCTGGGTTATCACAACGCTCTCTTCACTGTTTTGACTACAAACCTCCGTAGACCAGTGGCGAATCTGCACAAAACTCTGATAAACTCCCATGTGAGAATGGAAACTAAAGGAGACGGAGATTTCTGTTTTGCGGCTAAGACACTCTCAACACTTCCTTCCTCTGACTCCGAGGTCAGCAGACTCAGCTTTTTTAAATGAATCTTTTAAGGGTATTTTATTTATTTATTGTCCTGTTTGTTGAAGCTTTTTATGATCTCCATCTTGTTTCCATCAATGTTTTTTCACAGTATCACAATAGAAAAGGTTTAGTAAACGGCAATATTTTTAAATATGAGGCGTTTACACTCGCTTGAGCTGGTTTTTGGCTTTTCTGTAAAAGCGTTCATGTTGTTTACAATAGATAGAAATACATTGGCCAATACGTTTTGATGTAGCTAACCTATTTCCACTAGTTCCTGTTTAACAGAACCATGTCTAACATAAACATCTAACAAAATTATGCTTAGCTTAGCAAGACCGATTTGCTCGAAACCAGTAGATGGAAACATGTCTAATTCTCTTTTTGGTGCTATTTTTAAACGTTTCCTTAACATTTGCATGCCGATTGGATAAAAAAAACAAAGCTAATAAGGGAGAGGAAATACAGATATTGAGAGAAGTTTAGAGGTGCATTGGAAATTGTATTAATTTTTGTTTTTTAACCTGTTGAACTTTTGCTTTTACTGAGTGAAACGATCACACGAACAACCTTTTGCAGAGACACCACATTCTATTTTTAGCCTTAAACGACCTTAAATAACACTTCCTATAAGAAGTGGTGCAGCGCAGACTCAATAACTCGGTTTGAGTAGGCTGGAAATGTTTTTTCTGCAGGACATGATCCCAAAAACACACATAAACTAGAAAAAAAAAACTCCACCTTCGAGAAATATCCAAAAAAATTGTATCCGGTGTCAAGCAGTTTTCCTAGGCATTGGCATCGGGTTTGACGTTTTAGTATCCTTACAAGACAAATCCATGGCTTTCAAAATTTTGAACTTTCAAAAAAATAACCAAGAATGCTTTAAAGTGCCAACAGTTCAAGCTAATTAAATTCCTTTACCATTTCTGATAACAAGGGTCAAATATCAAACCAGAAAATGCACAATTGCTGGAAAAATTTATGAGGATTTCCTCTTTAACAGATTCAGCTTTGGAAACCCCGTTCTAAGTGTCACTTAGAACGGGGGTCCAACACGGAAACAAAAACGTTCAAATAGATTCAGGTTTTATGGTTCAGCCGTAAACAAAATCCTCTGGTTTGATCAGACAAATATTGAACTCGGGAGGAAACCAGGTACGGTTCAGGGAAATTCCATCCCTTAGTGAAGCATGGTGGTGGAAGCATAATGCTATGGGGATGTATTTCAACAGCAGGAGCTATCAGACTTGTCAGGAAAGAGGGAAAGCAGAATAAAGAAACATTCAGAGACATCCAAGATGAAAACCTGCATCAGGTTCTCGCCCTCAGACATTGGTGAAGGTTTATTTTTCAACGCGAGAACGAACCAACGCTCCAGAACCACTCTGTAAATTTACTGCACTGGCAAAGCCAGAGTCCAGACTTGATTAAGTTATATTTTATATCTAAAATGACCTGAGGCTGTAACAGCTGCCACACTTGGATTAACAAAGTAGTAATTAGAGGTCTCTAAATAAATGGTATTACTAGGTTTTCTATTTTCTATGTTTAAATTGCAATAATTTCAAAAACCCTTTTTGTTTGTATGAAGAAATAATGAAGTTTTGTTGTAATAAAGCTGGACAATATCAAAATGCTGTTAAAATAAAATGCTGAAGCGCAACAGAAACCTAAAGCCCTAAAACTGAATGCTGGTTGTTCTGAAATATGTGACTCCTTTTTTACTCTCTGACCAGAGATTATAGACTTTTAAACCCTGAATAAAGGCGTCATAGTTTTGTTTATAGGCTTCACTGCTACATCCTGACAGGAACTACACCTGATGCTCTCGAACAATAAACACGATCGAATCCGCACCCTTTTTGCTGCAGGACCACGCCTTGTTTCCCTCGTTACCACATATCTGACCTGTTTGTTTAAGTGGGATGACAGCATGCGCCCAGCAGCTTGTTGTGGCAGGAGCCTATCATGGTTCGCCGGTCGGGAACAATTAGGCCAGAGAAATCGCAAAGTAAACGACACCATTGAGGTTGGAGGGAGAGCGTGGTTTACAGAAAGCTGAACATTTAAACCAGAGGTCTCCAAATATAGTCCTGTAGATCTACAGTCCTGTAGCTTTTTGATCCAACACGCCTGGTTAAAATTAATAATTTGTCACCCTAAAGTTTGACAAAGTTGATGCTAAAGCAAGGATTTACCTGAACCCTGCAGGACCGTAGATCTAGACGACCAGAACTGCAAACCTCCAAACATTCCGGCGCTACTCTCGCTTTGAAAGTTGAGGATTGTGGATTTACCAGTGGAGTCAGATACGCTGAGACGACAGCATCTGGGGGGTGAAGGCTGAACTGTGACCTCAACACCCCCCACCCCGGCCACCCTGTCTTTAGTCTCTGGCTTTGTTTTTGATCTTGGGCGTGACCGGGTCACATTCAGGCATGGGTCGGCATGACACTACGGGACGATAGCCTTGGGTGGATAAACCACGATTTCGTTGTATCGTTGTATCAGTCATAACAATTTTATCTATAAACCATTTTAGCAGGGTTATTTTTTTCGATTAATACCATAAAAAGCTGCAAAGTTTTAAATCAAAAGCAGCCAATTTTGTCTTTTTTGGTATCCACGGAGAAAGAGCGGAACCATTCTTCCAGCTGACTGTCAGTGCAAGAAAGCTGTTTAGATTCATTTAAATGGCTGAAACCATACGAACAAAACCCAGATATCTTTGTTTTTAATACATATGGTTTGTCTTCTGTGTAAGCTGAAAAAAAAAATGGATCTATTTTCTCGCACTAACTCATTAGCGTCCTCTAAGGATCAATAGGCTCTTATTACGTAAAGGTATTAGTGAGAAAACCATATATCTTTAGGTGGAATAGCAAGCACTGAAAAAGGAAATTGACCTAGATTGAAACCAGCAAGCGCTGATTGTTTTCTTCATGTGACAACAGACTGCTGTGTTCTCCATGTTTCTTGGCTAGAGACCGTCAACAACTGAATAAAATCTCCCCAAGTCATCCATTCATGTTATTCCTCAGGGGCACGCTAAGGTCCCCGCTGGGCGAATCTCATCTTGAATCCCCCTGAAGTCGAAGTTCCCAGTCTGAAAATGGGAAAAATCTCGACTAAATCCTGTTGACATATCAAGATAGCTGCAACTTAAAATTTTAGTACGTAAATTAATTAACTTTTATTTCTAATTTGAGCTTTTTTACTTTGTTTTTCCACATTTAATCACTCAAATAACTAGAACTAAGTATAAAAAACATGGTTTATTTACACAACATGTAACGTGCAGCCATGTGTTTTTCCATTGTTTTTGTAACGGTGATAGAAACTTGAACTGGGCAACATATCCTAAAAATAACATCTGCTTTATACAGAATCAAATCCGTTAGATTTTATGCTTTCTTTACGTAACAAAAAAACTATTGGTTTATCATAGGGAGTGTGCTCCGTCTGTTGCTTTCTATAAGTAATCAACCTTTATGTGAGTCGACCTGAATTAAATACCTAAGTAAATACAAGGCGTTAAAGTTGCGGATATCAGTTTGAACTGCAGAAAAACAAAAAAGTTCATTGGGAAAACAAAAAAAAAGATTTAGCAAAAAAAGTAATCAAAAACAGAAAATTGGATTCATTGATATAACCCATTTATAGCCCAGCTCTAACAAGAACAAGTTTTGCTGAGTAAAGTGGAAAATTTGTTTTCGGTTATAAGTTTTAATGTAAACTTAACGCAGTGTGAATATAAGCATTGGTCTAAATTAAGAAAAAATGAAAGAACAAAATCTGAGCTAAATATCCGAGAAATGCTGACAAACGAGACGCTGACCGACTTCGACGGAGGTGCGGAGTTTCTCGCATTGTTATTTTGTTTTTGATTTAACTTTTAGAGGCTTGCCGCATTTTTTGTAGGATAAAAAAAAAACTACGTAAATATGAGGATCTATATGTTTTATTCATGTGATTCCTACTGGTAAAAAAAAAACTAACTCTGGAGGCCTGTCTGATTGTCGGCCACTCTCACTTGATCCATCAAACAAAATTCCTCAGATTCCAGTTCTTACTTAGATTTGTAAAGGCAAACAACAGCAAAAAAAACAAACAATGCCTTACAGCCTCAATTAATGGTAAGCAAAGAGACAAGGCTATTGCTTTTGGGCGTTTTTAAATCTTCTGGCATTACTTCCTATAAATGTGGCTTCGACAACGTGATATTTGTGTAATTCCACTGTAAAATAAACAACAATGTAACAGAAAGCCTTAATTGGAACGCTCATTAAATTAATCTAATTAATAAAATGTTCACATATGGATGGTGTGGCACCTTCTGCTTGAGGAGACTCAAACTGAGTTACGTTTTCTTCCTGTCTTGCTCGACATGGATTAAAAACGTACAGCAGGGGGATGAATCAGGCGTTAGCGTCAGTTGACCCCCCCCTCTATGAACTGGCATGCTTGTAGAAATACTGCAGTCATGCAGATGGGAGAGGATGATGACATTGGAGGCGTTTAGAAGCAGCTGTTACAATCAGAAAGGGAAAACTAGCAACAGTTCCAGGCGGCTGCAAGCTGAAGCATAAACTTGACGTTGAGAGGTTTATGCTTAGGAGGAGACATTACGGGATCCCCCTCCCAAAAACAATTTTAATAAAATACACAATGCAGAAGAAGTTTCAGTTTCATTTGGGTTCATTTGCAACAAAAAGCACAAAAAAAACCCATTCAGACTTTTCTTTAAACTAAATGTAAAGCAACAGTTCATGATATGCTGACTGTATATAACCGGCCGTAATCATCCACATCCTCCTTGTTCCTTTTTTAGTTTTCTAATTACTGACTTAGTACGAAAGAGATTTAGTTAACAAATGAGCTTCTGCTTTTATTTAAAAAAACACAGGGAGCAAAAATGGGGAGAATCACGGTCGTGTCCCGGCCAGCGAGGTTACACCCATCCAGCGAGGAGGCGAGGTTCGACGCGGCCTAACACCTAAAGATCTCCTCAGATCAAGCTTCAAGCCAAACTGAGAGACCGGGGGGGGGGGGGAGAGCGCAAAGGCCGAAATAATGTGTCCGTATTAGAAAAATAAACCAGCAAATTAGAAAATGGCATAAAAACCTCCTGATCTTGACGCACACATGAACATGAAATCCACGAGCATCATGTTTTCTTTCAATTAATCGTTCCCAGAAACCTTCCTAACACAGCTGATTTGCTAAAACAAAGTCTATAATTCCAGATTAAGGCACGACGTGGTATTTATTTATTTTTAGTATTACAATTTTAAATTCAGCTACTCACGTTGCATTGTAAGATGGTGATGATGCTCTTCTCTGGTTTTATCCAACGCCTTTTACTTTTCTGCGATGGCTCCCCTTTTATTGCAGTTGTTTTTGTTTTTCTTTGTATTTATATATATATAAAAATGAAGCAGACACACCACTAAACCTACAACCGACCAAGATGTCTACAGCAGCAGCAGCACATCATTCATTTTAAAACACAAGCCAGCAGCCGGCTCTGTTGGTCCCTCCTCCCGCCGATGCCCCACCCAAGACATCACCAGCGTCCTCCAGCCGCTCTCTCTCCTCCCATCTCAGTCAATTCAGCTTCATTGGCTGGAAATTCTCACACCATGCACCACATAAGGCAATGCAAACCTTTAAAAAAAAACGGAGGAGAAGGGGGAAGTTGCAGTGAGGGAGCCGGCACATGTTTCCCTCTTCACTGATGATGCTGAAACTCAGACCCATCCCCCATGAGATCCAGTCTTTTACACACAACCACATAGCCAGGGTGGGGGTTACTATCGGACAATTTGCATAGCAGAAATTTTAAAGCAGCCCTAAAACTTACTGTAGCTAAAACTGGAGGCATTTATCTGCACTCTTTAATTATAACTTAACCACTAAATGTTCTGCTTTTGAACTCTTATTTTTTTTTAGGCATTTCTTTTATTCTGTATGCAAATTGACTGATATGATGTAAATTTAAATTTTACTTGCCTTGGCCTTAGATGATAAAGAAACATTCTTTTTACCGTTTTATATGACAAAGTTATCATAAATCATAAAAAAAAGTGCACTGAATTGTCTAAGTCTAAGTTTGAGGTCGAGACACACGTGAGCCGTGAGATGTAAAGATCCCACTGGCGGTCGGAAACACTCCTAAACATCCTAAAATCATTTATCGAACGCCGAAAACGAAGCATTTGTGTCATTTGGAGGCTACAAATCTGGATAATTGAAAGGATTACCTGAGGTGTTTCTATACTTTTATTGAATCCCTGCTGTGGGATCCAATATGGCCGTTGTCCACATCCACAATATTAAGCTCTTGTGGAAGAACGAAGTATCGCAAAAGGGTTTTTCTTCCGCGTCAGCAATGCTTGGCAGAAGAGCTTTAAAAATGTGTGTCGTGAACGTGTGTAATCTTTAAAAACGGCAATGAAAACAATGGCTGTCCTGGAGCGCTAGTTACAGGTACGAGTTTAACTGGGACACTTGTAACTCAGGTGTAACCTCATTCCTGACTCTGAAGGTCCGACATCCGAGGTAAACGTTACCCACGTTTCCAATACCATGACTGAACCACAATCCAAAAACCTTCAGATGTGCAGAAATTGTTACGTCCCTTGAACCAAAACGTTCCCCCCAGAGGTCTAAAATCATTACATAAAAGTAGAATTATCATTCAATTGCTTTGTTTCTTTTTCATCTCACGCCCAAATGTTTTTTATCGTGTATTCCTGCTTTTAAAATGAACTTTGTCTTTCACTTTTAAACGTGTCTTTTCTTGTAAATCAATATACGGTCTCTAGATTATTACCTGTGTAAACACAAATAATCATACTGTTTACTATTTTGCAAACAGCAGCCGGTGCTTTACCAGGAACCTTGTTGGCTGACCTAATTTTAGCCCTCTGAAGCGATGCTGCTTGACAAGCCGATCCTGCCCTTCTTGTATTTTCAAACAAAGATTGTACTTGTTTAAAAATAACAAATGCCAGAGGTGTGACCAAAAAATACATTGCATAACCAGCTTCAAACTAAATGACTCCATCTAAAAAAAATGAGCCCAGACTCTAAATTAATTAATACGAAACTCAGACCTTCCTCTGAACGCATACATTTCATCTCAAACTCATTAAATAAATAAAAAATTGTATTTTTAAAAATAAAACCTGAAACATACATTTAAACTCTTAGGAAAATCATTTCCATTAAAAGAAACTCATTCCTAGTAAAAGCACTGACCTCAAAGTTTTTGCATACCCTTCATGCAGACGCCCACATGACCTCACAAATGTGTGCCATCGGAGCTTGCAGCCAATCAACGAAGCGAGACGACACAAACCCCCCTCCCTGCCCCACCACGACGACATGTGACCCCCCCAATCCGGCTAATCTGGTGCAAACGTGCCTGCAGCTGGGCGAGCCTATAGTGCTGCACTGACATCATTAGAAACACATGAATCATCAACAAGTCAATGGATTAGACAACAAAAAAAGAAATCCAGGCTGTATTGTGATATCTTTACTTGTATATATCTAAAGTTATTGTTTCAAAAATAAAAGTCAAGTGAATTAACACAATTTGATTCAGTACTTGGCATTTAGGGAAATCAATCCAGTGGCGAGGCTATACAAGGTGTACAGTACATACTAGCAGCCCAAGGTAATACAACAAATCTATATAATACTAAAAAATATATTTATTTAAAAAGCTCTAATTAATATTGAAACATTGAAAATTTCCAAATTAATAGTCAATAGTTGAAATGCATTACAGAAATAAATAAACTTTTCAATAATCTAGTTTATTTATTATTTAAATTGCAAGTATAACTTGCATTTTTACGTTTTTATTAAATAATTTTGATTTAATTGACAGAATATAAAGCAAAGAGCCGGTTGGGAGCCGAAAGGACTGATTCTTTTAGAAGAGCCGAGCGAAAAAGAACGGATCTTCCGGAAATCCCATTCAAGATTAAAAAAAATTAAAAAAATCATATTAATCATATTTATTTGTTTAAACTTAAAGACGGTTTTACAATTTAAAGTGTTTAATTTTAATCAGAGAACCACAAACAATGATTTATTTCGCTGTTGTGACAGAAACGTGCTTTATTATTTCAAACGTCTGTAAACGTTAGCATGTTAGGGTGCTAGCGTGCTAGTGTGCTAGCGTGCTAGTGTGCTAGCGTGCTAGTGTGCTAGCGTGCTAGTGTGCTAGTGTGCTAGCATGCTAGCTAATTAGCTAATGTAGAGGCAGGTGTACATCTATTCATAAACGGGTTTGTCAACAAGGCGGAATATGTCGGTTAGTTAGGGTTTTAAAAGAGATAATTAAAAAATAAGATGTCATTTATTTTGGAAGTTGAGCTGAAAATGCAACTTAAAAAACGTTAAAAGTCGCTGTTAAACAAACTAGTGATGAACATTCCCTAAATGACATTAAATGATTATCACAATATTAAAACAAGGACAAACACAAGGATAAACGAGTTAATGATCACTCACCGTCTGTAGAAGCTCTTTATCTGAGGCTGGAGTGAAGTAAAAGCTCTAGAGCTGCTTCCTGAGATAAAAACACTCCCACTGAACCCTGATGACCTCAAATCAAAATCTGCTTAAAGTTTAGCATGTTTTAATTAAACAACAACACCAAAGAAAAAAAAATCATATATCTAAATAGATTTTAAAGTTTACTTATAAATGATTTTTAAAAGTATATCAGCAGTTCTGGTATTTGCTGATTAAATATTTCAAAGCAAAAGTAGGCCTATTTAGAGAATCAGGTATCCCCAGTTATTAGTTATTGTGTATTAGGAATTGTGTCAAACCTCAGCAATCTAGCAAAACTGGAAAATCCAGCAGCATACAGTCACATCAAATGTATTACAATGTTATATCCTGAACCTGATCAGATTTAATAATAGCCTTCAGGTGTTTAATAAACTTTATCTGCTTAAAAATATATTTTTAATGTTCTAGTTTGTTATCATAATTCTACATGTCCTGCTTTTAGTGAATTAAAGAGGAGAAATAAACAAACTTCAGCATGACCCGTGTTTACTTTTTACACACACGTATTTACACCCTAATTTTGTTCTCTGTCATAATTATAAAAGAACAAAAATCACTTTATCATAATTTTTGCCAATTTTAATTAAACAGAACAGGCGTTACCAGTTCACCAAAACGATTTGTCAAGATTATACTGTGAGATTATCTGTAGATTTATCTCTTTATTTTCTTCACATGTTTGTGCTGCCATCATGTGGTAGAAAGATGTAAGTACAGGATGGATCTATGGATGGCTGCTTTCCTTAAAGGCATTTAAAATAAATATATTCCAATTGTATTTAAATAAAATATTTCAAAAGGAGATAAGGAATAAGTGTATATGTGTGTATCGGATTTTTACAAATTTTAATTAATGTTTTATTTTTATGGTCTGTCTCTGTCACGCTGAAAGAAATATCACTTTTTCTGGACAAAATGTCTGGTTTTGGATAAGATTAGTCCCACAGTGGGAACATTTTCAGATGGCTTCATGTGTCATTATATCACAGTTGATCCTTTCTTATTTGTGCTGTAAATTTCAAAATTAAATATAAAACTCAGAAATTAAAAGTCCAAATTTCTTATAATTTCTACAATTTATATTCTCCTACAAAACTTTCTTCATATTACATATGTATTACTTTGATATGTTGAAAAATATTTGAAACATATATTTTTAAGCCTCTACAGCAGTGACGGACAATCTGTCATTAAAGAGGGATGACAGTCATCTTTCTACATGCTAACATAGTTTTCACTAAAAACAAAGGCTCTAGTTTGTGCTTTCCTATTTCATATAATAAAATAATTCTGAGAATATGATGTGATTGGGTGAGGTGTGAGTCTTGTCGTGTTAATCAAGTTGTAAGGGTCAACAAACAATAGAATTTGTGATATTATGACATATTTATGGAGAAAATTGTGTAACCAGTGGTGTCAGACGTAGAACTGGGCGGCCATTTGAGAGAATTATTTATTTTAATAGTTCAATTCAACAATTAAAACTTTACACATGGTGAAAATATTTTAAGTTTTTATTTCTGCAAACATACATAAATATGGCTAACAAATATTCAAAATTTAAAACCTAGCTTCCAAGAAAATCTTAATATTACATTAGACAAAAAATTTTCAATACATTCATTTTATGTATTATGGGTGAGTCGAAATTATTTATACATTTTCTATACTGTGAAAATAAATACCGGTTATGTATTTATAAGCATGTTGAATTTAACTACAGAAGAACAAATAAATAATATATTTCAGAAAAACTAAAATTAATAACAAAGATGTAGATAACATACATCTAGACACTTAATAACTTATTTTCTGCTCTTAAAAATTGTATGAAGTATATACTCAATCCTAGTTATACAGTAAAATAAATTAAAATAAAAGGCAACAATAATTGTTATGGTAACATGAAAGAAAGATAAAAGGTTTTTGTATGATGATATGCTATTTTATTCAACTGTGTAATAATAATCGTAAATAGAAAAGTGTGACTCTCCAAAATAAATAAAATATATAAATTAAGCACCATCACAAACGTAAAGTATTGTTTTTGTCACCACAGCTCCTTCTAGCGGCCGAATTTAAAATAACGGTCTTGTTTGAAGTAGGCGGGGCGCCCCCTATTCTGGCCCCGCCCTCGTACCGTAGTGTCTCTGACGTAGGCGTCGGAGGGTAGCAACAGTTGCCTTGAGACCCCGATGCACTATAGCGACAGTAGCCGTGGAGACAGTCTCTTACCAACGGGCGCAACACTCAGCAACAGCAGCCGCAGCATCTGGAAGTCGCCGAGTGAGTTGGAGAGAGGGAAAGAGAGCATTTCCAGTCCAGAACTTTTCTGAAGGCAAAGGTGAATTAATGTTTAATACGATTTAGAGAAATGTTTCATTTAAAGGGAGAAGAAGAAAAAAAAATGTCTTCCTGGATGTAACTTTCTCCTCTTTCTGGCATCCGCCCCAAGTTCCGAAGAGCTTTTTTTCGTTCTTGTTTCTCTATCTCTCTCTTCCGTTAAACGACATGATATCGGTTCTAATGTTCGCTGTTTTTTCCCCCCTCACTTTTTTAAGTATAAAAACAAGGTTTCAGATCAGACACAGCGGCTCCAACTCGGGACTGATTCGTCGCTTCGCACTTGTTGCTTTACTACGTAGTTTTTATGCGGAAAGCGAGACGTGAAGGCTGCTTTCCAGAGGGATGCGTTAATGGATGAACGCGCAGTAGAGGCTAATGCTAATGCTAATGTCGCCAGGCGACGTTAGTGGAAGTTCACTTGTGAGTTTAATCGTCGGGAGAAATGTTGAGAGTTGTGGAGATTCTGTACAGAGACAACACGGTTAAACTTTGGCATGTGGAGCCGTGTTTTTTTTTTCTATTTTTATTTTATTTTTGGCGTTTCAAACAGGTGGAAGAGGAGCAAGCTAGCATTAGCTAGCTCCTGTCGCTCCAACTGTCACCAACGTCTCCTACTTTTAGACATATTTAACAATAAACAAAAAACCGATCATGGCAGTGGTTTAAAAACGCTGATTCTTTCTCTAATTATTAAGCTGTAATTTCTTTAAAATTTACAGATGCATCAATTTAAATCTTTCTAGTTGGTTTCCTAACATAAAAACATGATTTGATCCCTGATGACTATAATAAGTATGAATAAAAATGTAAGAAAGTTGGGTTTTTATCAGTTTCAGGCCTAACTTTAATAACTTTATGTGTTACAGCTAGGTGGTGCCACTGCATGGAGATCCTTAATGATCCTTATTAGTTTTTCTCTTGTGTTTAAAGTCCTTTTTATTAAATTACAAGCATCCTTATTATTACATGAGGTATCTTAACAACCTGGCTCTATCACCAGTTCAGTCGACAAGTAAAAAACCTTTTCAAGAAACTTGTTTAGCAAACAAGCTTTTATTTACATCTTCCAGCTATTTTATTTCTCAGAATCTCAACCATAATTTAGAATAAAAATAGGGCCAAGTTGATCCCCTTTGAGCTTAGTTGCCTTATCACTTTTTTATAACCAGGTTTGACAACAAACTGCTAAACTTTTCCTTTCAGGAGTTTTTTTTTTGCCTCAGGAGTTTATGTATCTTTTCTTAAATGTAAACATCATGCCAGGTTCTGATTATTTATATTTCATTTCGTAGAAGTAATAAACAGTAGTTTTTGTTTATAGAGATGTACTGACTAAATTTTTTATTTTTAATGATTTCCAAATACAAATTATTATTATTATTAATATTGTTTTTATTTTTTGGATATGATACTCTTTTTCAGTAACAACAAAAAATAGTTAGTTCAACTTTGGAAGTAAATAATACCGATGTGGAAGTCTTTTGTATTGCCTGATTTCAATATTTATCCAATACATTATCAGAAGGAATCAAAGATTACTTCTTTTTTTTTTTACTTTTGTAAGGCGAAATATTAGAAGGAACATGATTCAGAGATATTCCTCTGATATTACTCTAGTTTACAACTCCAGGAAATTAGTAAACGCTGTTGTATTCATCTTGACTCTGCATGTTAGATAAAAGTGGCTGAATAGAAAAGGTCAACTGGATTAAATGCCGAAACTGACTGCTTATGTTTGAAGGATGATCAAGTTTATTTCTGTTGCAGAAAGGCAGTTCAAACTGGTTTGGATGTTTAAAAATGACGCAGAAGCAATACATTTTGTCATCAAAATCATAATATCGAAGATGTAATCAAATACTGATGTTATCCAATATACATTTTTGCTGATATTAGGCCAATATTTGACATCTGGGATACCCCTAATAAAAATAAGACATTCTCTTCAGCAGACCATATTTATAGAGGTGTTTTAATCAATTAAAATCCACAAACACAGTAAAATTAAGCAGTTTTTCATATTCTGATGGAACTAAACTAATAAAAAAAATGAAGCTACTTCCATAGCATATCTTCTAAAGTTGAGCTATACCCTTCTTTTTTCCAAATTTAAAACTTTAAAAAATCTTAAAATGCCAGATAATCAATATTTTTCCCATAAGCGTTCTCTGTTATTTTATAAAAATATGAATAGTATAACACAGTCTCACCATTTTAAGCTGTGATTGGCATTTCGCATCAGCATTTGGCGTTCCTTAGTGAGGGTCCGCATTACTTACTGTGTGTCTACACAATCAAGCAAACTTCCTATTAACCCTCAATACACTCTGTTATTGGGGATCATCTAACTCCCCATTATAGCGGCCTGACGGATGAGCCAACATGCTTCCTTTGATAATACGGTCTCCTTTTTGGAAGCTTTCCGGGGTTTCATTTTTATGAATTTGCACATATACTTAAAACATCCGAGTTAACACTGATTACTCAACACATCTCTACTCTTTTGTAGCATGAACATGTTTCTAATAAATAAAAGTTGTTCTTGCATGTTGAATTGATTGTACGCAGAAAAGAGATTTGGAAGATTTTCAGTGAAGTTTCTATTTTTGATGTTTACAGAGTAATCAGACTTTGCTTTTGTTGATATGTTTAGTTTTACAAGATTTATACTAAAGTGTAAATTGAGGTTATTGGTCTGATTCTTTAGTTCATAGTAAATAGTATTTCTATTGAATATGTCTGACTACACAATGTTATGCTTTTAAACTTTGGAAAGAATTTAAAGCTTTGTTTCAAAGTGAGAAACGTTGATCAGGAAGACAGTCCTCACAGCAGCAACAAACCAAAATTGTATCAAAGCGATGACTGCTGAAATTATGAAACCCCGTGGCCCCCACCTTCCTGTTAAAACGTGACACTGTTATGTTTACATGGCAACTTGATACACGAAAACACAAAGCATGGAAAGAAAGTGGTCGGAGTGGGCCGGGGAGGGAGATGTCCAGATCAGGCATATATATGTTTTATCTCCCTCCTTGTGGCTGAACTGCGTACCTTTTTTTTTCTTTTTTTTTTTTTGCAGAGACAGGTTTGAGAGAAAAGGTATGTGGAGAACACCTGGTGGAAAGGTGAAAGAATAAATCAAGAGGGAGATGTTTCTAACTTTATGTTTCAGGTGACTTGTTAGTGTCTATAATTTAAAAGGAATATTACTTCTACTCCAGTCTTCCTGTGTTCCACAAAGCTCTTTGTTGGATACTTTTATCACATTATAAGCAATTCAAGCTGCTAGCTCTCCTGACCAAACACAGCTTTCAGTGACATGTTCAACATTAGCGTGAATTTTTTCATCCGCAATCATGTCCGTGTTTTAAAGAAAACACTAAACACTATATCTCGAGATGTCAGTTTTCTTATTTTCTTTCTTTTATTTATTTTCTGCTTTTTGTGACCGTTAGCTTGATTGGTAATGTAATTATTGGCTACTTTGAGCTTCTGATAAAATGACACTCCGTCCTACTGGCTGAACACAAATATACTAGCAAGCAATTATTGCACTTTAAACACTACTTTGCGATACGAATACAGTAATCCGATAACAATATATTAGCGATATATTTTACGTCTCTATTGAGCACAAAAATGTCATTGTTTTTCAGCTGTAAGTGCAAAAAAGCTAAAGCTGCACCATATATCACGATGACATCATCATTGCAATATCAGTTTGTGACATGTGATTTCGCAAAGGACTTTTTAAATTGCTGGATAATTGTAAGAGCATTGAAGTTATGTTTTTAATACTGAGGCAATATTTGACCAGGAGACGCAACACAGAAGTTACATGGCTAAAGCTAAAGGTCACTTAGAGTAGGAATCACAGATGTATAGAAAGATCTCGCCATCACAAGATTTTTTTTTAATTATTTTTTTATATCGAGCCCTACTAGAAAACACGTATGACAGAAACATAAACTAACAGGCAACATGCATGGATGGTATGTTGCATGTATTAATTTGGTGTTTTGATCTGTTTGACTGTTTTTGCATCTAGAAAAATGGTCATGTTTTTATTAAAACGACTTTGAAGTGGTAAAGTCCCAAAAAAAAAAAAACATTTTAAAACTTTAATTTATTTGACACGAGCAGTCGGTTAACAACAACGTAGATATCTGCGGGCTGCTGGTGGCTTTTTGTGCTTGCCTTGGAATGGGAGCCCTTTGCTATTTTTACTCGCGTCTTTGTCATATTTTAAGAGCGTTTTAATGGTTTATTGGGAGAACTCGAGTCATGGCATGTCAGGGAATTGAGGAGCAAAGCAGAAGAGTTGAGAACGCCTCGCGGGGGCTTGTTAAGTAGAAATTAACAATCCTACTAATACATATGAAATTCTACATTTTCATATCCTTCACAACTCACTGGTCTGTAAAATGATGCAGTGCCATCTGTTGACAGCACAAATGTCCCACATGCTTTAAAGTTTATCTGTAAAGATTTTGGAAACTGCGTTTTTTTTTTGTTTTTTTTTTCGCTGCTAGGAAACAGTGAAACAACCCTTGTTGTTCCCTCAGAAAACGCAGTGACTGATTTGGTCTGGCGTAATGGCAACAAGCTGAGACATGTTGTGAAATGTTTTTTTCAGTCTGCACTCTCCGTCTGACTGTTTTTCGTTTCTCCTTCATACCTTTCATTACACCTGCTTTGTTTTGGTGGCCCACACAACTGGTAATTGAATTTCCTGCCACAAACTGAAGACAGGGCACCAAGATTTGCATCACAATGACCCGCACCCCCTCCCCGAGCTCGGCCAGATAGCAGCAGACCCCCGTTTGTTCCCACTTTTCCTTTCTTTTGTGGAGTTAGCCGCTAGTTAAGAGAAGGCTTTTTGGTAATAAAGGAGGTCTGTTCCTGTAAACCGTTGCTTGTTTGCAAAAAGATTGAGACTCTGAGCGAATTGTAAGGAGAGAGATTTTGTGTTAGTTTTAAATCGATGTTTATCAAAAAAAAAAAAAACGTTTAAGCTGTAGGAAGCAGTGAAACGGCTTTCTTCCAGCCTAAATTTGGATGTGGGTTTACAGTCTTAAGGGTCCAAGTGTTAATCTTTAATACGTTCCTCCTCCTATATACTAGATCTAAAGGTGAGTTTTATTACATTCTCTCCTAGAGGTATTTATTATTTTTATAAAATGTATATTTTACATGGTATTAATATTCCCAAACGCTAATGGACTGTTTGGACCAAAAAACCAAACTCTGGCAGTTGTTCTAATTAATCAAAGTTGGAAGCATCTAAATAAACATTAAGTAAACATTTAGACAGAAGAATGGTTTAGATCTACTTAATATTCTCTCAAAAGGGACTAGTCAAAGTTTTGACAAAGATTAACACAGCTAGATGTAATGAAAGGAGTGTGAATGAACAGATTTTCTCAATATGCTCAATTTGCTTAGATTTAATGATCTTGTATGAATTTAGTTATGCTGGAAATTCAGTCTCCAAGATTGGGAGGGAATTCCTGTCATCTCATCTTCACCATGCAAAAAGTACTCTGGAAATGATAACCTTTACATCTAGGCAGGGTGTACTTGTGTGTTGATAAGAATCAAGCACTTAACTCTGAGTCTGATTGTTAGATGTTGGTGTGAATAACAGATATTGAGGTCTGTCTCCCATTATAAGTACTGATAGCTCCTTGTCAAGTACTACCCTTACAGGGATACTGTACCTACAGTAGAGTGAATAACGGAGCCAAGTTTCTGCTGTAAATCCTCGCCAAGGATTTGCATTTATTTTTTTAACGTTTCTTTGTCTTTTCTTTCGGATTGCGTTTTGTTTTTACTTTATTGTGTACTATAATCCTGCCTAAATCAAGCAAAAGGGATTAGGGTTCTGATTTTGTATTCCTATATAACAAAAAAAAAAGTATTTACCCATTTTTTCTTATTAAATAATAAAAGCTCTAACATTAAATTTCTGTAGTAAAATAAAGATTAATTTACTTAAAAATCCCCAAAATGTACAGAGCTGCCTTTCTGAGCCTTAATGAAAATCTTCAATTACTATAAAATCATCCAGGTTAGATGACAGACCTACTAGAACAAAAATTAGCATTTAAGAAAAACTCTTGATTTGCTGGTAATCTTAGGTTAATAAATCATAATTGTAGTAATTTTAACTATAAAGGAGCATTTCTGTGATAATTCATTATCATCTACATAAGGACCAGCAGCGGGTGTTGGAATACTTCGAACCAAAGATGAAATAAATTTAACAGTCAATACTGATACCTTCATTAGGTGCTTATATTAGTAATTAGCACTAATGGCATTACAAACAGCATCTGGTGTGTTGCCTCTTTATTAAATACACTTTTACTCTTAACAGTGACAGTTCTACTATTCTATCATTTCCATGTTCCATGCAAATAAAGCTCTTTAAATCTTAATTTGTTCAGCTTTATGTTGAATGCTAATATCTGTTGTATATTAGCGCTATATAAATAAACTGATTCTTGATAAGACGCTTATAGATCTGACACTGGCTTGTTCACTCAGATCAAAGTCTACATTCACGCCATATAACCCAAATAGGATTTCTTTACCCAAATGCGACTTTTTCACAGCACTCTAAATGCTGAGATTTGGCTCTTTCACCCCTAAAACAAATCCAAAGTTGTGCCGCTCCCATATGCGGCACTAAATCAGAAGCGAATCTGATAGTTTTCAAAGCGTCTGCAGTCATGTCGCGTTTTACACAAATTTTGGGCGTAAACAATAGCTGAAGAAATCAGGGCCAATATTTGCTCTTTGCTCTTTCCATCTTGTTCTAATCTTGTGTCAATCCACGGACGATGGCATCCGCTGTTGCTTCCCTTAATGTGTAACGCTGCTGAGTTCTGCACTGTCGTAAATCTTTCACGGAGATGTCTGACGGCAGTCGTGATTAAATGGTAACATGAACGAACACGCAAAACCGAGCATCTAAACCGGCTGTGTGAAGGAGTGTCGTCAGTGTCGGATGAGTTTTTTGTTTTTTTTGTCGATAACCAACGAGGGCCAGTCGAGCAGGAAATTAGCCAATTCCTGGTTAGCGGACGGTTTTTCTGTACAGCTTAGTCTGTCATCATTGTAGCTCAGCATCAGACAAATGAGCGTGATGGAGAGGAGCGCCCACGCACTGGTATGGTTCGATAGCCTCTCTTCCTTATCACCCGCCCTTCTGGGGACGTCTCTGGTTTCGTTCAGGACTTAAATGGGATTTCTGATAAAATTCTCGCATATAAAGACCTCCTATGGTGAGGATGAGGGTGCGGCGTAGATGAAGGTAGAAAGGAGTGGACATTTGAAAAGGTTTAGGTGAATGTTGTTGTGGGGGGGAGGAGGTGGCGGACACCATCTCCATGGCAGCGGTTTGATCAGTCTCTCTGCGGCTGTCAGGTCCACCGTGCGGAGTGGACAGGTTGAGCTGATGACCAGAGGTGGGGAGGGGAGTATTCTTAGATCAGAGGCAGTGGTCGGCGCCTCTTTTCTCTGTCCACTGCACCTCCCCACAGCCCTGCCATCTGCAGACACCGAGAGCCGCTTTGATTGGATTAGCCATGAATTAATGAGACAAGCTTGAAGAGCAGCTTCTGCCGTGGAAATGTCTCATCATGTCTTAATTTGCGCTGCGTTGGAGCATCTGCGCCTCAGATTTGATTTTCCCCCTTTCAGAACATGTATGTTTATAAAAGAGAACAAAAAAATAAAGAGAAATAACTTTTGAAATAGTGTAAATGAATTGCGAAGTGGAAGCCAGAGGTTAGATGTGAACCACACCTGTTGCTTTAGTGAGTAAAGCGGAGACGTTTTAGACGTAAGTAAGTTGTTTCCTTAGGGGGAAAGGACTTTCTCTTACTCTTTTTAAGTTGAAAGAACAATTGTCAACTTGTTTCTCCTCTAAACCCGACCAGGAATTGTTTGGATAAACTCATGTTTGTAATGGGGATTTTATGTTTCTATAAAAACAATCAAACGTTGTTCCTTCTTTTGACCACTCAGTATTTGCAAAGTCACAAACTTTATGAAGCCACAGCGAGGATCAAGTCTGTGCGTTTCTGTGCGGCTTCACCACTAAAATAACTCTGCCCCCCACCCCCTTACCCCCCTGCCGTCTAAAATTAACAGCTTACATAGTATTTATTGTTGTAAGTTTCTACTTAGCGTGAGATGGAGGAATAAGGTTGGGGGGATGGCATTGTTTGGTTTGGGAAGTATTCTGTCGGTTGCATGGCAACAGGCTCCTGGAAACGGGAGTGGACGGTGTTGCCAGTGGCAACCGTTGTTGCTCTGCAAACAATGTGGGCCGGTGCAAACACGAGCCAAGACTGCCGGCTCCTGCTTTTAATTGAACATCTGTATGTGTTTTTTTTAAAATATTTTCTGAGATCAACTTTTAGGTAGACCCTTTGAGCTTCAGTTTTTATTTTTTCGTTCTTACGGTTTTGCAGGGATTTCTGTTTGTTATAAAGTCGCCCTACCGTCGCGGTGCAGCTTGTGAAACGCGGTTATCTCTTCAGCGGAGGAGCTGTTGTCACGGCGCTAAGTACTGTTCTGGGATTTGGTTGAACAAAAATCAGGCTCAAAGATTTAACTTGAAAACCGACTTTTGGATGAAGTAGTCTTTGTGTCACAGTCGGTACCGATTGGCTCCTAACAGCAGACTTTCCCGAGTATTGGTTTTTGTAGGAGTGTAATGTGTCTCCTGCTGTTCTTTACCTTTTGTGCCTTTCTGGGCTGCTGGTGGGGAATTTGCGTGACTTTTGACCTTATCTGAACATGAAGCAGAAAGACTTCATTATTTGTTCTTACTCCAGCTCAGAGAGTTGGCACACTTTAGCCAACTTCTTAAGGTTTGATTTTAAAGAATGAGAATAGGTCAGCAGGACTAAGTTTTATTTTTAGTCATTTACCATCATGAAACATTGCCACCCACTCATTAATGACACACCCCGCCCCCCAGGGTTGTCTCACTTCCTCTAAAAGTCAGAATTTTTAGACTTAAATGTATTCCCAGCATTTATAAATATATAGTTATCTATACTATGTGGAATAAGTTTCTCTTTTTGACCTACTTTTTAGTATTAGGGGTATTTTTGGTATATTTGGTCATTTTAACTTGTTTTCTGTTGATACTTTTTTAGTCATGTGGACAAATCACCGTCTTTGTGACCTTTAAGTTAATATGTCACTGGTTGCAAACTTTCCTTCTCTTTTTAATTGTTTTATTCCAAAACAAGATAACCCAAGATTACCACATTGCCAGGTTGTTACAATACTTGCTTTGATTTTTATATAATGTATTTCCTTTTTACACATTTTAAAAGCAGCTAATCCAGAAGCCCTTCTCAAAAGATTTTTGCAGCTGATTTACTATTACCGGTTTTGTAAAGCTGATCAGTTGACGCATTCTGGATAAATTACAATTACAATTATTTATCAAAGCAGTGCAGGTTTAGAAATCTTTTCTATTCCCATCAAACAAAATCTAGATGTCTATTAAAATACCCCCCCCTTGCTGTCAAGCGGTCACTAGATTTTTCAGTCACTTATTTAAATGTTATTCATTCTGACAAACCAATCGGAAGTTTGGCAAAAAGGTTCAACAACTCTTTTTTTTTTTTTTTTTTTTCCCACAAAATATATTGCTTTAACTGAAAATCCTTTTGTTTTATAAAAAATTAATAAACTGTTGGTACGATTAAAATAAATAAATAAATTTCCTTAAGTTTCAAGAATTTGTGCCTGTGGGTTGTTTAAAAAAGAGCAAACAAACATAAATATGTTTTATTATCACTGGACGTCTTTAGCAATAATTTTTATAGCTTTTCAAAATTTTCTTTAAGTTCTGGTCTTTTAAAAAAAATAAATCCGATTGGACATTGGAATTCCTAATGATTAAAATCTCAAACTTAGTCCTTTACTTTTCACTTGTTAATCTGTAATCTAGGATGAGATTTCAGTGTTTCTCTCCAAACAACCTAATTACTGAGGTTGAGTGACGGGGCTAATAATAATAATAGGATGTGGAGAGCAGGTTGTCTCCTGTAACTTTCTCTGTTTTTACTCTTCCTTTGGTCTGCTAACTCCATTTACGGCCCCATGATTTCTTAAACTACACATCAATCATCAGTTGAACACCCCCCCGTTTTCTCTTTGTGGTCACACTTAAGAGTTCCTGTGGAAGAGCTTTATAAAGAGGGATGAGGATGGGGGTTGAGGGGGGTTGACTCATGGTGGTCGTCATGGTTTCCTCACCATAGCAACCGTCAAGCGTTTACAAAGCACTGAGGAATTTCCTCATATCAGCTGGATTATTGGAGCCCGTGGAGACGTCTCTCATTTAACACTCATGCTGGATATCATCAGGACTTTAGCTGGCTTGAAAACCCGCCGCCATCTTCATCCTTCACTCCTATATATATATATATATATATATATATATATATACATATATATATATAGCCCCCCCACCACCACCATGGGTCTTTCTCTCTTCTTCTCCCTGTGTCTTTTCATTTTAAAGAGCCTTTGTGTGACTCCATTTTTAGCTCCCCTTTGCTATGCGGCACACATTGTGACCCAGTGGACGGCAGAGCGGCGATTGTGGGTTCGGCCCTCGGGAAACGTTGGTAATTTTAGCTCCCCTGCTTCAACTTTCCCCGCATAAGTCGGTTCTGATAGCAATAGTTTGTGTGGAGGACTCTTGGGCATTCCTGCATCAATTCCAACCAGAGTGGATCTCTGAAATCTGTGGCAACGCGACTTCACTTACTAAAGCAGGAACGTTTGTGGCACATTAATACCAGTCTATTTCCATAACCTGTTACTTGTAAAACGTTGAACTTTAATACCAGTTTCAGAGAGTAGGATTTGATCTTATGAACCGTCTTTTTTTTAATTCATTTTTATTTGGAGCAGAGGCCACATAGCCTACAAGTATGAGAGAGCTGTTCATGACATTCATGCTATCACAGCACAAATGTAAAAACTGTATTTAGCACCTCTTTTCTTACGGGTAGCAAAATTTAAACAAAAGTTTCGTAGCTTCGGGATCCTCATCCAGATCCAACATATTCCATGGCAGGAGGATGGCTTAGACGGATCAAACTAAACATCTTTGCTGTTCTCCTGTTAGCCTTCCTGTTATCCGCTAAACATTTCTCTCTTGGCCTGAACAAACCACAGACATCTCAGCGTGTCTTAGAAAAGATATTTTCCTTTTTAAAAGACTATTTCATCACATTACCCAAAATTTCTAGTGACTTTTGCTTATCTTTTTAGAGAAATTTGAAATTGTTAAGTAGTTGCCTTTACACAAAGCCACCCTGGCTGCTCTATTGTGAAACACAGAAGCACACTTAAAAAGACTAAAACAAAGAAAAATCAATAAATAAAAAAGCCTGCCAGTGTTTGGCTTGTTGGTCTCTTTAGCTGATATCCAACCCGGCTAAAGGGAGTTCATTAAAACAAAAAATCAACAGCAAAGTTTGATTTTTGTTGTTTTTTTAGTTTGAAATCTATGTTCGTCCATCCTTTTCTTACACACGCTATTTCTGTATTTGGTTACCACAATAATGAGTGATGTTATCAGCAAAACCTGGCATTGCCTACGTCTTGCATCTCCGTTGATTGGGAAGAGATTGTGTGTTTCAGTTTCGGACCGATCAGCTAATAATCAGGACCGGTCACACTAAGCATTGTCCCATTTCTGGCCATGACTGTACTTTTACTTTTTTCTTACTTTCACACCTCAACATCTCCTTCATGTTTACGGATTTAAGCATGCAGAACGCAGACGCAGCATCGGACCCCCCCACGGCTGTGGCGACACTGCGGACATCCTCATCAGCACAGGCTCCTGTGGTACAGCCTGTTCCAGCCTCCCAGCAGGTACGCCCCCCGCCCCCGACACACACCTGTTTTTATAAATCTATATGGAAAGAAAATAGTTTATACTGATTGGACTCAGTTAAAAACACTTTGTTTTATCCACTTATAATAAATATGTTGCATGATGTCCAAACAGAAATGGTTTCTAAATTGTTAGTCATTATTTTAGTTATGTCGTTTTTTGTTTTTTTTTATATATAAATTGCTTGGCAGTAGAAAGATCAGACTGCACTTCATACATCATATCCGTCTCACCTGTCCCCACATTTCCATTTTTACTGCTTCTGTTTGTCAGTAGAACGTTAACACATCTAAGTTTAACACTTGGTAGGCTAACCAGTGATCTGCTTTTGTTGTCTTGAATCACACCTGTTTAGACCAGCGTGTTTGTGTGTTTATGTCCATGCGCACCTATGTAATCGAGTTGTCTCATATTCACACAGAGGGTGCTGGTTCAAGCTACAGGCTCAGCTCCGAAGGGAGGACAAGTATCAGTATCCAGGGTCCCCCAGCAGGTACACAGTACTGTGCATACCTGTGCCGTGTTCTGGACGTAGTTGGACACCCCATGACTTGTTAGAGGCTACTTTTAAATATTTCTAAAAGTTTTTTACTGTTTCAACGTGGCAAGAGAGAGAGTTGCTTTTATACAGTGAAATGAGGCCAAGTTACTAAAAAAGATTAATTTCCGGTCCAGCGTTTAGATAACCTTAAAAGTAAATTTCACACAATTTGATTCATTATGGTTAAAAAGCTGTTCGAACCAATTTGACACTGTGTAATTTTGCTGTAAACCAGACAACTTCAGCCATCAAACAGTTTCAGATACTGACACAAAGTCAATCAGTGAACATAGTGTTGCCTCGATTCAGCCACGTTGGAGGGTTTTTCCATCATAAATGATCCGCTTAACATCTCACACATCATTTAATTTTGGATTTTACTCTAGACTTTTGACTAGGCCACTGCAAAGCTTTGTTTATGAAGCATTTTATGAATCATTGTCCTGCAGTAAATCGTTTTCATTTATTGTTGTCATTTTTTCAAATTAAATATCACAAATTTCTTTAAAATTGTAAAAATAAATCATCTTGATTGGAAATAGCTTTTTCTTTTCATAACCCTCTAGGATATGAAAGTTTCATTCAGTGTCTGAGATATCATCCGCAAAACGTTAGGCTGTTTTCTGAACTGTAGCTCAATTGTTGATCAGAGGCAACACTCGTTTGGCTCCTTTTTGAGTCTGACAGAACACTTCACTCTGTTAAAATGTTTCTACAAGTGAACCGTGTTTTTGTTAAGGAACTTACAAAAATTATCTGCAAGATTATCTCCAGCTCTTCTATCATCCTTGACTTGTGAAACACGCAGGCCAACAAAAACTGTAAAAACATGCTAAAAGCTAATCAGCAAATACAATATTTGTGTTATTGTTGTTTATCTTATCTTATCTTATCAATAATGCTGAGCCATATACATGGTTTGTGACATTGTATCTGTAAAAACAGATTAATAATCCTTGGTGTTTTGAGAGACTCTTGTCATATCTTGAGTCAGAAATAAACGTATAAAGTAAAAATCTAAATCAGCCAGGAGTGTGAAGAACTTTGAGCTAACCTCTCAAAAGTGATTCGTGATAATGAGTTTTTTTTTTTTGTTTGTTTGTCTCAAACTCGTTTGACTCTTGTTCTCGGTTCTCGTTACAAGTAGAGTCGTGTTCCTGAAGGCTTGAACCAAAACCCAACCGTTCGTTACGACTTTCTCTCCATTTTCATTCCTTAAACATCTCTAGTTGTGTATCTGTATCATCTCAACCTTGTTTTCATAGAAAAATTCCATTTTTATTTCAAGTTTAGATACATTTCATAATCCACAATACTTATTGATTTAATTTTTTCCTTCAGTGCTAATTTTCTCCTAGCATAAAACAGTATCCACATTTATTGAGATCCCAGGATATCCCAAGATATGTAAAAAGTCTATAAATGAAACCACTTTTTTGTTCCTGTCATACAATTTACAGACAAGTACAAACTGTAGTTTGAATCTATTTATGGAGTATGGAAGAAAAATCCCAGAGAAAAAAATAATTATCCGCATTATTATTATTATTGTTAAATTATTTGATCAAGTTCATGATTTAATGTGCTCTGATAAACTTTCTTAACCTTTTTGAAAGGAAAGCTGTCCCAAAGCATCACTTATGCTCTACCATACAGCATCTGGCCTCACAACTGGTTTACATTTAAACATTTAGTTAAGGAGACAACGACCCCTACCTTTATGCTTTAGTTTACTAAGTGTAGGAGTTTTTTTTACCTACACTAGAATCTTTCGCACTTTGTGTGTTTGAAAAAGTTGTACCAGGGTCTCTGTCCAGCATTGTTCTTCAAAACATTACTTGTTTAGAACATTTTAAATCATCACTCTGATCCTAGAAATGTCCCTGTAGACATTTTTTTTTTAAATGAACAAATCCTACAACTCACATTTGACTTACTTGAATGTCATGTTTTCTTTTCCGTCATAACCAGGAAGTTATAGATTGGAAATTTAATATTTTTATCTACTTTTCAATGTTAGTAGAGACGATTATTGCAAAATGTTAATGGAGGAGATTTTGCTGCTGCAGTGAAAATAGACACCAGTACCTGCGTTATTAATTATTTTACTTTCCCAAACTCACAACTTGTCTTGGACAGATTGTCCCCCCACACACTGCTGTTTTATTTTGTAAACTCCTTTTTTTTGTACCTTTTCTCTTTGTAGCAGCAGGTGCAACACGTCTACCCATCCCAAGTACAGTATGTAGGAGAAAGCGGGGACGCAGTTTATACCAATGGAACTATGTAAGCTTGGATTTAAAATGTCTCTGATAAAAAAGGTACTTTATATCCGTAAAGTAGGCTTACTGTAAAAAAACAAACTAATTTTTATCAAATCTGGGCACATAGCTGCTCGCAGAGTTCCCATTACAATGATTTTAATCTTTTAAAATTGCGAATGAATGAGCGTCGTGTTGAAAACATTGTGTCAGATGAGATTTCCCACAACACTTGGGAGCTCATGCTTACTGCGTCACCAACTGGTTTTAAAGTGGCTTCAATCAAAATGGCATTTAAGCAAATTAAAGTCCAGCTGTGCGTTTTTTTTCTTTTTTGAATTTTTTTTTGTTGTGGTTTTATTTGTTTAGTGTCTGATATGAGCAAGTTTGAGCAATTGAATTATAATTTTGCTATTGAACACATTATGATTATATATATATATATATATATGTATATATGTGTATATATATATATGTATATATGTGTATATATATATATGTATATATGTGTATATATATATATATGTATATATGTGTATATATATATATATATGTATATATGTGTATATATATATATATGTATATATGTGTATATATATATATATGTATATATATGTATATGTATATATGTATATATATATATATATATATATATATATATATATGTGTATATATATATATAAAATCATAATTTGGGTCTTTCTCAGAATAAACTCAATTTATTAGGAGCTATGGGTGTCGTGATTTAATATTAATATCGGATATCGGCCCGATATTAGCCAAAGAACGACTATTGAACTGTATCAGCCTAAATCAAAAATTATTAGATATTGGCAGTGTAACACAAGCAGTCCGTTCCAGATTTTGATTCGCACCACCATTGCAAAAATTGTCGTTTATTTTTAGTTTAATATTTATGTAATTTATTGATTGAAAAAAAATGGATCAGTTTTTTTTCCCTCATAACTGTATTCAACTATGGTTCTCTGATTAAAATATCACTTAATCAAACCTTTTCTAACATTCCAGTACAAAGTAATAAAGGCCTGTATGATTCATGCTGATATCGTATCGGGTCAATGTAAGTATCGGTATCGTTTTGGAAGTGAAAAATCGTAACAGACAATCCCTGTTAGTAGCCATATTGGAAGATCCAACAAGCCTCTTTTAGCTCTGGAGCCTCATTTAGCTACTAGCGTTAGATCCCTGATCTAGAGCCAGTAGAGCTCCGGTATTATAATGCATGTAATAATTTATGAAAAACAAAGGAAAAAAAGAATTTTTGAGTTCCCAAATAAACTAAAATTGGCTACTTTCCACAAACGTCTTCAAAGTCAAAGTGGATTTGAATGAAAAACGTACCTGAAATGCTGGTCGGGCTAACTGCGGTTATCTGTCTCCAGCCGAGCTGCCTACTCCTACAACCCCGACTCCCAGCTGTACGGGCAGGGCAGCGGGGGAGCGGCCTACTTCGACTCTCAGGCCGGTGGAGCACACGTCACCACAGTGGTCTCCTCCGCCAGCAGCGGCGTGTCCCCCCACAGCATGGTGGGCATTGCCATGGACGTGGGCAGCAGTCACATCATATCCAGTGGCAGCACCTACCTGCTCCACAGCGGCATGGATGGAAACCGCAGCCACATCTCGCACTCGTCTCGCTCCTCCTCGGCCATGGTGAGCAGAGTTACAACTGATACATTTTTTTTTTTTTATTATTTGGTATGTTTACATGGACATAAGTAATAGTTGGAATATTCCCATCGGACTTTGCGTGATATGGGTAAAAATGTAATCTGAATGATGGGGGGGTTGTTTTTGCAGATTAATGATCCGAATGGCCTGCACACAAACGCTTGTTCGTATCATGTTTTTGTGATTGTGGGAAACTAACCGCCAATGAGCCTCAATCCACCTTTAGTGGTGAAAAGAAGCACAAATGCAGTGAAGCAACTGGTCTAAACGTTTAGCTTGATGATAAACGGCAACTTTGTTTACTAGATTTCTTCTATTGTGAAATAAAAACTGATGCATGTAATTGCACCTCATGGTTGGATTAATGATTATTCTTTTCTGTTTAAATGCTACATTTGGATTAATTAATCCCAACACATTTCAATCTGATCTAGGAATTTTGCGCATGTAAACCTACTTGGTGTGGAACCATGCTAGGCTGCTAACCTGTAGAAGTAAATATATTATGTCTAAAGTTTTGGCGTACATTTCGATAATTTTTTTTCTTCTTCCATATCTTTACAAGATAGTTGAACGTTTAATGAGACTTTAATGATTTAGTTACTATTTTCCTTTAAAGTCGTGTTAGAATTGGTGTAGAGTGACTTCACATTGATGTTTTGCCACTGCCACTTCTAACTTTCATTTTGAAGTTTCATAAACTCCTTTGATGATTGACCTTGTCGACCCTCTGTCCCAGGTCTTAAAGTAACCTCTGGCCCCCGTTTCTTGTTCCTCTTGGTATACGTTAGCGTATCAAACCCCGAGCCTTCACCGAACTGCTCAATCCCATCAGTCCCTTGATTTGCATGCTTTTGTCAGCCAATAATAGATTTGGCTGCAACACTGATTTTAATAGAAATGCAGAGATCTGGCTGCTTGCTAACCATCTTCTTTCCCTTTTCTCCTCTCCTCTTCTTTCCCCCCCAACATTATACCCCTGCAATTTTCCTGTTTTTTTCTCTCTCTCTCTTTCTCTCTCTCTTTCTCTCTTTCTTTCTTTCTTTTCTACTTCCTCCCCTCCTGTGTCTCTTGTTTTTTTTTCTGTTTTGCATGCTTCTTTCTTCAGCTTGAAATGGCGATTGAAAACCTCCAAAAGTCTGAAGGAATTGCAAGTCACAAAAGCAGCCTGCTCAACAGCCATGTAAGTCAACCAGGAACTTTCTATGTAAACCAAAAAAAGCAGAAAGTTATGGCTGAATCTGTGGACTCTTGTGTACTGCTGTGAAACCCTCTTTGCTGCTGACTTACTTACTTTTTCCCTTTTTCAAAATGGTTTTATTTTGTTTTCATCCTTGATCTGAACCCACATGTGCTTTCAGTTTTCCTCATGTAAAGATTCCAGATGATTGCCGTGATACTCTGCATGAACTAATGCTAATTGTGTTTTTCTTGCTTTTGTAATAACAATAATTAGGTTTGTTTTTCACCAGCTAGCTTTATTATTATTTTATTTGGGATTTTATTTTTTTTGTTTACTTATTTTTTCTTTCACGGGTGTTAAAAAATATTTTCTTATTTAGTTTTAATAAAGATTTCCTCAGATGGAAAACTGTTTCACAAATTAGAAAAATAAACTGAATTTGGCTGCTTACTTATTTTCAACATGGTCCCAGTTAATCTTACATTTGCAAAAAATTTCTAATGTTTGAATTAATTGTTAATATTTAGTTTTTCAGCTTCTTTCTGCAATACAAATATGTTTATTTGGTGTTAATAATCCAACCTTTACACATAGACATGGAGATAGAGCAGCAAAGACCCCAATAACAGCCTTATCAGTTTCTGTATTTAAATTATTTATCCATAAATAGTGAAACGGAACAACACAGTAAGACGTATTGTGTTGTCGGTGCCTGAGGCAGAACGAAGGCCATAAAGACGAATCCCAGATAAGAACAAATAAAGAACAATAATAAACGTACAATCAAACAACCTGCATAATAAATGTAATGCTCTTAAAAAGAAGTTCACAAATTACAATGTTTTTGTTGTGCTTCAAATAAAAGTGCCTTCATTTAAGTGTAATTCAGTATCGATTGTGAGAAGTCTGACAAAATGAAAGAGGTAAATCTACAGCGAGGCTGTTTGGGAAACGTTGAGCTTCTCTGGAAAAAATGTGGTCAAACGATATGAAGTGTTCATTGTTTGACATTTTAAAATTAAATATGAATCCATCTAGAAGCACAAAAAAACAACTAAACAACAAAGAAAGCTTTCAGGTTTTATCATCATTTTGTATGATTTTGTATCTTCATTTTATATTTCTTTCTCTATCTACATTAAAATGATTTTATTGCAGGATATATTTGGGTCTTTCCTTGTTTTTTAAAAACTATACATATAAACATTTGAATAACTTTCCTGTCGTATTTAGACATGTTTGATTTAATAAAGTACGGTTTTTCTCCTCAGCTTTGAACAAATTGTGTGTTTAAAGTTCCCCCCTTATTCACGTTTTGTAAATACAAGCTAAATCACTGCACTGAAAATCTTTCGGACCATTTGAACTCCCATCAGCAGTTTTGTTTTTGCTCCGATCACTTTCAGGTAAGAAATAAAGACAGACGTGGTCACATGTGAAGCGTATTGACATCCCTGATATTTAAAAACCAGAGGCACCACGATGAGCGTTTTTTTTTTTTTTTGTGGCTTTTGATGTGATAAAAAGATCCGCCGCTCCGTCGTGGAGCTCGTCCGTCTCCGGGGAACGCTGATGTTGTGGATGTGTCCCTCTCTGCTCGTAGCTCCAGTGGCTGCTGGACAACTACGAGACGGCGGAGGGTGTGAGCCTGCCCCGTTGTTCCCTGTACAACCATTACCTGAGGCACTGTCAGGAGCAGAAGCTGGACCCGGTAAACGCAGCATCCTTCGGGAAACTCATCCGCTCGGTCTTTATGGGCCTGAGGACGCGGCGCCTCGGCACCAGGTAGGAGGAAGCTGATAACTGTAATCGCGTAACTTCTCGAGACGTGATGAATATGATCATGGCTCGTTTGCACTGCAGAGGAGTAATGATAGTAATTAAACTGATATCGAGGCTTTTTCTCACCGCTGCCTGGCTGTTTCTTTCAGAGGCAACTCCAAGTATCATTACTATGGCATCCGGGTGAAGCCAGATTCTCCGCTGAACCGGCTGCAGGAGGACACCCAGTATATGGCGATGAGGCAGCAGCCGGTCCACCAGAAACAGAGGTCAGACTTTCTGACGTTTGATCTGAGATTAAAATCTTTAAACATTTAGCCGTTCTCTATTCAGGCCATTGCCGTTTTGTTAAAGTTGTAGTTCTTGTCTAGCAATGCTTCCTTTTTAAGATGTTTTGAAAGTCAGCTTTTATGATATGAGTATATAATGGTTTTATAGCTGTCTTGTTTTAACCACCATGAACTGTTCCTCTTATCAATTGCATTTAAACGATATAAATATTGACAATAACTTGATATTTAGACATTCAAGTCTGCAACTTTAGTCTATAACTAACCATCTTGAGATATGGGTAGTTTGTTGGTGTTACCTGACAGTTTTGACCTTCTATACTGATTTGTTGAATCCCTATAAAAATTTTAAATAATAAAAGTTCAGTTGTTGGAGCGCAAAAAAAAAACAACCCCCAAAAAAAAATCTTGTCAATACACTGCAATAAGACAAAACCTTACCATTTTCTAAACTTAGAATTAGACAAAACTAACTTAGAAATAACTTTTCATCAGGCTTTAAAACCTTGTTTTTTAGGCAATCCTTCTTGAATACTGATAAAATTACTAGTTCTATTGTTATTTTATTTCACTTGTTTTTTTTAAATATTTTTTTATATATATATATATATATATATATATTTGTTTTAAGTGGGAAAAAAAACAAAAAAGCACTAGTACTTATTAATAATCAAGTGTTATTGATGTAAACCAAGCTCACTTCTAAGTTAGTTGTGTTTCCAGTGTAAAGATGTTTGCACTTGGACTTGCATTTAATTTTTGTAACAGTGTATAATATGAAGTTGCATAAAACAAATTTGTCTGAAAGAGTGCAACAAGCTCTTTTCTTTAAAAGTCACTAGTGACTGTTTTGTATAGACTACTGAAATACTACGAGTAGGTAAGTAACAAACACGTCACATGTGCACAAAAAAGAATAAGAAAATTATTTTTTGATGCCTATGAATATATAGATTTACATCAAGAAATTTTACAAATGTGTTCTAATTAATTTAATTATTTTAAAATTTGATTTAATGAAAAAGTAAAACAAATATAAATATTTTGAGTAAAATATTGTTTCTAAATCAACTTTTATTTGGCAAAAAAAAGAATTAATTATTGAATATCTTTAGTTAGACCCGCTGAAGTCTACATCTAATATCTCTGAACCGGAGTTCCAGATAATAATCACTCCAGATCTGTGAAAAGGTTTTCCCCCCTTAGGGATTCCTTCTTTTTGATTTATATTTTTCAGATTAAAATGATGCAGACACATTTTAATATTGGATAAAGATAACCTGGGGTAAATGCAAAGTCATCAGTCATCAGTTTACAACTGATGACTTCATTCATTAAGGGGAAAAACAATCAACACGAACGTCGCCCTGTGTGAAAAAGTAATATCCCTGCAGACCTAATAACTGGTCGCTCCTCTCTTAGCATCAGGAGTTGATGATAACTCACAGTAAGTCTTCGATCCAGCCTCCTCAGCAAATATGTTTTACTTCAGCCGTTTACAGGGGTTTAAGTCCAGACCATCATGCCACGACCACCATGTTTAAAAGGACTTATCTAAGTTCATTATTACATCTGCAGGTCAGGGAACAAAGGGGGCTTCTGTTCTGCTTGTGAAACTGAGCTCAGCTTTCTAAAAAACATAGTTTTGGTCAGTTAATTCATGATTGTAGAAAAGGGACAGGTAATTTTTCCCACTGAGTTTAGTAGGTTGGACAGCTTTTTGCCTTTTAATAAATGAAAATGTTTCTATTGACACTAGTCATTTATCAAATATTAAAATATTAAATTGGTTATTGATCTGAAACATTTAAGTGTGCAAAAAAACAAAAAAAAACAACAAGAAATTTGCAAGGGTAACGTAATTTCACCTCAGCGGTTTCCTAGGTCTTTGAGCCAACATGCACGTCTGACTCTCAGGTTTAAGCCCCTGCAGAAGGTGGACAGCATGTCGGACAGCCTGTGCGGCGGCTCACAGCACTGCAGCGGCACTCCCGAACAGTCGGTGGCGGCTCAGAGCCAACAGCACCAGCAGTACATCGGTATACGCAGATTCATTGTAAAACAACAGATTTTATAATTCGGAGTTCCCTCCAGGCCGTTGTTTTATAAATAAACGCTCGTTCCATTTTGATCTCTGCAGACACGTCTCACTCCTTACCGCCGTTTCCTTCTCCGGACCTGGGGACGCAGACTCTTCCTGAGCGCATGAGCATGACTGATATTAAAAAGCTACAGACGCTCTACAGAAGCCACTGTGAGGTGAGATATGTCTCTGCAGAACTCCTCTGGTTCATTCCTTGATGTTTGGCTTAATAAATTACATCATCGTTGCGATTTTGTTCAACGTCAGTATCACTAGAATGCTTCTGAAAAGTTAAGTGGAGGGAAAAAGTCTGGTAGAAATGAGGAACAGCCACGATCAAGTGTGTGTATTTTGAGGGAAAACATATTCAGGAGTTTGGAGCAGAATCAGATAGATGAGCCGTCACACGAACACATAAAAGAAAATTTCAAATAAATGTTATCTTACCGAGATGCACCAGGATGGGTTAAGCAGAGGTTTGCGTTTTGTTGCTCGGTTTATCACATATAACAGAAAAATTAACCAATACATTTACATTTTAACACAAGTAAAGAAACCTCTGATTCTTTCTTAATGTCCTAATGGCGGAAAAACACAGCAGAAGTCAACAGCTGTGTTAATGTCTTAAATGAAGCCGTGCAGCAGAAATTACCCGGCTGCCGTGTAGCTCAGCTCCCTGACAGAACCGATCAGCTGAGCGTGCTGAAGATCCAACGCAGATGCAGCAGCAGGGGGAGAAATAACCTAAGAATTTCAGACGTTGCATCCTGGAGCGAGGCGGCGATTAAAGCAGCAAAGCTCTGGCTTCATCATATTATCCCTATCCAGCTTCTCTCCGCTCGCCGCCTTTGTTCCAGCCGTCTTTTCATCTCCTCCTAGATGCACCAATTAACCTTTGAGCGGGCCGGCTGGACATCTTTGTGGCGGCCTCCCCTCGGGCCTTTGTGTCACCGTGTCTGCCGACGGTCGGACAGACTCCTGTCTTTGTCAAATCTCTGACGATCCTCCGACTTGCAGGAACTTTTTTTTTTTTTTGCCCTTGTTTTGCAGCAGAAAAAATTAGTTGTTAGTATTAGGAATGTTGTTTCTTACAACTTAGGCTTAAAAGCCTGAGATGGTAGATTCACTTTCATTAGTAGGTATGATTACATTTACTTTTCAAATATTCATGAGTTACATTTAATGGCAACTCAAAATGTAGTTTAAAAAATAATAATCATTTAAAAAAATAGTAATAAGGCCATGCAATGGTTGTGGCTCCTTTAGCTTGAAGTCCAGGTTTAATGCAGATCAGCATGGAGGCAATCGAGCTGTGAGGTGTTGAGGAAGTTCTGTTAGCTTTATTATCTGCCTTCATCGGCTGGTTTGTTGTTTCTAATGAAAAATGCTCCAAAGATTTTCTTAGGGGTTTAACATCAGAGAAATTGGCTAAACTAAAAATTAGCTTCTCCATAAGGTTTGTTAGCAGAGGAGAAGGGTGACCCACTTCCCAGTTTGCTGACAGTCGTTTGGATTTGGACTAAAAGGACGAAAACCAGAATGTCGTAGCTTAAGAGATCAGAATTTTGCACTGCCGTCCGCTGTCATCTCCCTAATTCTGACTTTGCTCTGATAAATTTAAACCCTTTAGGAACAAACTGGTCCATTTCTCCTGAGCCGATCTACGACTCTTCCCTTATTGGTCTAATGCTAGAAATGCAACTGTTGTCCTACCTTTTTTTGACTATATCTTAAACAATGACTCCAGATGCTTCTCTCTCGCTTGTTTTCCTTCCACTCAACTTTCCATTGCAACGCTTTAATTAGCTCTTCAAACGCATCGCTGTGTGTTTAGATACTGTCGATTTTTTTTTTGAGCGGAAGCGGAATCAGTGTAAAAATCGCCTCTGAAACCACAGCCTTGGTTCGTGTGAATCCAGAGGAAATCAGAGGTGTTAGCTCCTCAGTCAGTGAAGGCGTTGTCATCCCCCCACCTCCCCCTTCTCACCCCCCAGTGGTTTTTTTTTTTTTTCAGCTTGTTGTTTGGTTGTTTTTCCTGGGTGGATAAAAAGCTGAGGCAGGACTCGCTAGTTTGGAGGGAACGGGGAATTCTTCCTTTTGTTTTGGAGCTCCGTGTTTGACCTGTTGCTGGGGGCAACTGTAAACACAGTTGCCATGGCGACAAGCGGAGAGAGAGAGTCAGAGGAAGCAAAAACATATCATGTGATCGAAGAGATGCGCCCGCCGTGTAACCGGATCCCGCTGCAAGTGTTTACTGTGGTGGAGAGAGGAAGACGAGACCTCCCAGCAGATTTTTTTTTAACGCAGTTATAAAACAAATATTTAGTTTTTTATTGTTCTCTAAAAGGAGATTCAATAGTTGTGACGTTAGATTTTGTGTTTTGCTTGTGATCTCTTTACCATCAGGTCATCAGTGACCGCCGCTTCCTTGACGTCCTCTTACGCTCTCGCTTTTATTCACTCGTGCAAACAGGAAAGAAACGTTTCGTGTTGGTTCAAAGCAGTGAAAGCAGGAAAACTCGTGAACAAACCCTCGAAGCTGCTTCACAAACTCATTAAAGATGAAACCTAACGGACTCTGACGATGATTAATGTGCAGGCAGCCGTATTTCAGCTGGTTTTCTGAGTGAGCGGCTGCCTGCAGAAACTTTGTTGTGTGTCTGGTTGCCATGGCTCAGCTTTGTGTGTTTTCTCCTCCTCCTCCTTCTCCTCGCTGCCTCGCTTCTCTCCTGCAGGCTACTCTGGACGTGGTGATGAATCTCCAGTTTCACTACGTTGAGAATCTCTGGCAGGCCTTTTGGAATTCAACACCGCCATCTAGTGACGACGGCGGCGCCATCCCCAGCAGGTCGGAGCGAGTCGCCGATTAGGATCTCCGCAGATGCCTTCGAACCACCGGCTCATTTTTAATTTTATGTTTTCCGTTTTTTCCTCTTCCTCTGCAGCGATGATGAGCTGGAACGTGTGATTCCCAGAGAGAAGCTGGTCGCTCTGTGTAAATACGAACCGGTCAGGCTGTGGATGCGGAGCTGCGATCACATCCTGTACCAGGCGCTGGTGGAGATCTTGATCCCCGACGTTCTGCGCCCCGTTCCCAGTCAGTGCTCCTCTAGTTTTTTTTTTTGTTATCTTTTTTGATAACCTTTGACCTGCTGATGGAAATTTTTTAGATCAATCAGATTTTTGTAAAGAGCTGGAATCAAAGGCTTCAAAATATATATTTTTTAATGGTAATCAGGATTATAATATTTAAAAGCAAAGACAGGAAAAGGATTTTTTTTGAAGGCGAACAACCGTCTCTGTGTGTAACCCTAAATAAAAGTTAATCCTTTGGGTTTGAAATTTCCAAAATTGCGACATTTTCAAATTCAGGATTTTACCAGGATGTTCAATGCTGGCCTTCCTGTTAGCTGATGAACTCTCTAAAAGATCAGCTTTCGTTAAACAACTTTTTTTTTACATTTCTGATTTCCCTCGTTGGTTTAGAAGGTTTTGCAGAGATAACTCACATCCCACAGCGCTGCTGTTATTTAAAGATTTTACTGATTTATTTTTTGGACAATCTCTAAATGGATGACTTAACAGAAAAATCACTAATTTCCGTATCCACCTGGATTCACTAGTACGTATGCAAGGAATCATTTTTCAGTGTTTATCACAAACTTGAGTTCTTGATGCTGCACAGTTGGTAATCTTCACTCTCCGTTTTCATTTAACAATCTCAACAATTTCCAAGTAATAAATTAGTTATATTATGCAAATATTAACGGTTTAAATTTTTTTCAACATATATATGTATGTATTTGTTTATTTTGTTAACATAGTTTTTTGTATGAATCTGCATTTACCCGACTGCAGCTGCTTTAGCTGATTTAGCATCTTAGCCACTGAGATCTTTATCATAAAACAACATGAAAGTCCAGCTCATCGAACAAATCTACCGTTGGGAGGCAGGAAAACCAAAGACCCAGCAAACCTGGTGGCAGATTTATAATTCTGTGTTTGTTGGAGACTGTTTCTGAGGTTTTCGGAGTTCAGCTTACATCGTCTGGCGATGATGGTTTCTGATTCAGGCCGTTCTCTTTCTTCAGGCACTCTCACCCAGGCCATCAGAAACTTCGCCAAGAGTCTGGAGGTTTGGCTGACGACCGCCATGACCAGCTTCCCACAAGAGATTGTTCGCACTAAAGTAAACAGAAATATTATTTTGTTTGTTTTTTAAGCTGTTTATTTCATGTAGATCATGGCAGCCGTAGACCTAAATTCCACTCAATAATTCAGCTGCTCTATGATTTAATTACCACGTGTGTTCATTAGGGTTAAGAAGTACATTAATTCCTCTGCTCTGTGGGGCGTAGGTGGCGGTGGTCAGCGCTTTCGCTCAGACTCTGAGGCGTTACACCAGTCTGAACCATCTGGCCCAGGCGGCTCGAGCCGTTCTGCAGAACACCTCCCAAATAAACCAGATGCTCTCCGACCTCAACAGGGTGGACTTCGCAAACGTCCAGGTAACATCGGATTTTTGTTAAATGAGCCAAACCAGTTCGCCGCGGCTCCTCCGTGACTGATCCCGGGCGCGTTGTCACAGGAGCAGGCTTCGTGGGTCTGCCAGTGCGACGAGAGCGTGGTCCAGCGTCTGGAGCAGGACTTCAAGGTCACCCTGCAGCAGCAGAGCTCCCTGGACCAGTGGGCAACCTGGCTGGACAACGTGGTCTCCCAGGTTCTGAAACCTCACCAGGGAAGCCCCAGTTTCCCCAAAGCCGCCCGCCAGTTTTTACTCAAGTGGTCGTTCTACAGGTACGACGCGCCGGGGCTTAAAAGCTGAGACAAGCCGAGGGATTCAGTCTTTAACCGCCTCTCCTCCTCCTTGTTTCAGCTCTATGGTGATCAGAGACCTGACCCTCCGCAGCGCAGCCAGTTTCGGCTCGTTTCACCTCATCCGCCTGCTTTACGACGAGTACATGTTCTACCTGGTGGAGCATCGCGTCGCTCAGGCAACGGGAGAAACGCCCATAGCTGTGATGGGAGAGGTATGAAAGATCAGCTTCGTTTACGGTGCCTTGTCAAAGTTTTCATACCACCTGAACTTCCTAACATCGTGTCACAAATGGGGTTTTATATGAGAAACCATCCCGAATACAGTTCAGTGAAATCCTTCAGTAGTGGTTGGACTTTTATGAAATCTGTTTGTTTATTTATAGCTACCTAGTGAAAAGTAAACAGTTACCGGAGTGACTCATCGTAGCAGCGGGATAATCTAACCGTACAGCCAGATTACAACCGTTTAGATTAAAGCATATTCATGAATGTTCAGGGGTTTCAAAATGGCCTAGTCAAAGGTTAGTCCTGAATCCAAAGGAGTCAAGGAAAGAATGTGAAGCATGCCACACTTTTTAGATTTTCATATTAAAAGAATAACAAAGTCGCTTCATAATTATATGCTACCTATGTTTGGTCTCTTATAAATGATTGTAATAGCTCATTAAACATTGTGGTTAATGATAATGACGCGATAGTTGCAGTTTTCTTGGAGTTGTGAATTGGCAACTGAGTTGAATATTGTTGACAGCAAATATTCAGCGGTGACCTAGTGGGCAGAAAGAGAACAGTGGCTGATTTTTAAGAGCGCCGTTTGATCGGCTGGCCGCTTTATCGGCGTATGCCTGGTTAATATGACAGAATGCTGACTATTTCAATGGGTATGAAAACTTAATTGCTCCGTTAACAAATTCTCCCCCTTAAATCTTGAATTCCAGTTTAGCGACCTGAGCTCCATGATGCCGTCGCTCATGGAAAAGGGTGAGTTGCTAAACTCGAACGGGTGTTTTTGAGCGTCTGGGCCGTTCACACAGCGCTGACGGTTCCTGTCTGTGCCAACAGACGCGTCCTTCTCAGACGAGATGGGCAACCTGAGCGGAGACGGCGACGTGTCCGGCGCTCCGGCGGAACCGGCGGTGAAGAGGGAGAGGATCGAGATTGGCCACCCTCTGCAGGAGATGTGAGTGCGGTCTGCCCCCCCCCCCCCCCCCTGCAGTGAGTGTGTAAATAGAGCAGAGTGCAGAAGCGCAGGTGTGCAGCTCTCACACTTTTTAGTCCTCGTTTTCTCACTTGGGTGGAACGGATCTTGTTTTTCTGTTTTTTGCTGTAACTGTGAATCACTTCTGTGCAAGTAGCTGGTCATGTTGGATGTACAACTTTTGAAATGGTGGCGTTGGTGTTTATTCCACGGTTTTTTTTTTTTGTGTCATTTGGAGTGCCTTAGATTAACTTTTAAAAAATCGATGTCGATCTGTCCCTCAGCTGTGCCTCAACCGCGGTATGAATGTATCGTCTTCAAACCTCAAAAGCGTTTTCAGGGCACCTTCGCTGCAGAAAACGCCAAATTCCCACCGAGCGTCTCGTCTCTGGTGCAAATGAGACGGAACAAAGTCGCCTTTCAGCAAAATATGGGAGTTTGTTTTACATATTTTTTAAATTCTTTTGTCTTTTATCGTTTCAATATTTCGCTGAAAAGTGAGAGCCACGTTAGTTTTTTTCTCGTTTCGAGTGCAGCAGCTAAGATTTTCTGTTTCTGCTTCGGTGGCCCGTCGCCTTTTGCACCTCATAGCAAACACACACACAAAAATAAACATCTCAGAGGAAGTCAGAACATGCGTCCGATGAACCCAAAGGACTTTTTTTTTTCCCTTGTTTTTCCCGCCGGCCCAGGATCTAATCAGGAACGCCAGAACTCGCCTCGTAGGATCTTTACCTCAGTATTTCTGTGCCGTTTGGCGTCTAGTTTAAACAAATGTCTGTTATACTTAAGAGCCTTGCTAAAGTTTTCGCATGTGAAGCTCCAGCTGAAAGCAGGAAAACGTAGGTGGCCATGTTTGTTTCAGCCTCACCCTCTCCACTAGCTTTTGGTTTGTCCCAGACGTTTCTGCTCTTTTACCTCCGAGTCTGATTGTCTGAAGTCATTTCCAGCATCTAACTGGTTTTCCTCTTGCCCAGTTCTACCTTCTTTCCCCTCAGCATCATAGGACTGTCGCCGTGTTTCAGGCTGTTTGGAGTTGTGTTTCTGCCACACACAGCATTCTTTGAAAGCCTGAATCGTAAATGTGTGTTTGTTTGTCAGACTTGAACAATATTGCCGTTTCTCCACATTAATCCCAGAGATTATATGAGAGTTACAGTGAGCTTCTTCACTGGTTTACGCTCTCCCCACCCAGTCTGTTATTTATTAAACTGGTTTCACTGGAGTTTATTTAGATATATAAAGCTAAACAATAAATATAAATCCACGCAACTACAAAATTATAAAGATGTGTGAATACTTTTGCAAGGCTCCGCATACGTAGAGCTGGGAGGTTTTCCGCCGTAGCTCTGGATTTGGGAGCCAATCTGGATTAATCGACGGAAAGGAGGTGGGAGGCTTAAACTCCCCCCCGACGTCTCTCGGTTAACGTCTTTATATTCTGAACGAAATAACAAAAACACAGCGTGTTATTGTAGAAACTCAAATAAAACTCTCGAAGCCGTCGCTCGTCTGCTCACACGGCGTCGGAATAAAAAATAACAAAAAAAGCTTTTATTTGTAGCTGAATGAGCTGTGAGATAAATCTGATGTTAAATGTTTAAAACAGTTTTTTTTTTAACTGTGATGTTCCACAGTAAACTAAGAAAAAATAATCCTATTTATGAGCTTAATCTAAATTGATGGATTTTTATGATTGTTTTTTTCTCTTTCAGATGATTTTGTTGTAGCAAAAAGAGTCTTAAGTTATTTAAGGCTTTTCGTAACTTGTGCCTGTCACAGTAACTTGCCTTAAAGTGCTTCGGAGGAAAATGCTTTCTATGTGTACTTTGTAACGTTTTGTAAAGCTGTTGGACTATTTTTTATTGAACTAGTTTCTTCTCACAACTATACTGAATTTATTTAGTGTATTTTTAAAACCCTGTTCTTGACTTCGCTTCAGCCCGAGGACAGATGGTTGTCTGTAATAAACAGCATAGTTCCACTGTATTTTGTACTTGGTCACAAAGTGTAATAAACTGTTGTAAACCCAAAATGACTTAAACATTTATTTATTTCTTTATTGAATCAACTCTGAACATCACAAAACCTATACTTTAATCTGATGTCTGCTTTACTGCTTTTTTTTTGCTACACAAATGTCACCAGGATGGTATAAAGTATTTACATTATTTAAATAACAATTTCAATGGGAGCACATCAAGTCTGTATTTTAGTTTTTTTAACTCATATTTTCCAGTCTCTGGGGAAAAAAAAGCTTCGGTAAAAACAGTTTATCTTCAGAAAAACACCCAAAGTAAGAGAAGAAGAAAGATGTTGGTCCTAAAACAGCAGGAAGTAAAAGTCACAAGTGCCTGTTGTCCTCCAGGAAGTTAGCTTTAGGAAAGTGCAAAGTTCTCCGAAGCAGCAGGGATGCGCCGTTCTGCAGTCTGAAGGTTCTATAAGGAGCAGCCAGCCATGTATTTACCTGAGGACCAAAACAAACCAGATTAAAAAGGCGAGCAGCTCCTTTAGACGGTAGAACAGGGGAAAATATCATATGTTCTTTTATTTGGCATGAGGAAAAATTCAACGTCAACATTGAAATCATACTGGATCCCAAAGTCTTCAACGGGAAGTTGGACGTCCCAGTTGATTTTTTTAAAATATTTTTTTCTTCCCAACAGCGAAGTCCGAATTACAGACTACGAATGGATCGCACCACATGAACCTAAACCTGCCACCTGTATCGATCTTTCTGAGCCGTTTATTTTGATCTAATTCAAAACGGCAAAGATCAGAAACCTGACAAATCATTTCTGATCTGAAGCAACTTTAAACAAAAGTGTTGTCATCCACGTTTTTATTATTATTATCATGCTGAAGTATCGCATTAGAAACGATCGATTGAAACGGCAAAACAACTTCCTTACTTTCAGGAAATGGGGAAAAAAAAAAACAGAGTTGATGTGGAAACAACTCTGATGAAGCAAACCCGATATGGCTGCTTCCTGTTTATTTTTAACAACGAACCCACTTATTACATCTTTATCTGAATAGAAACAAAAAACACTGGTTGATAAAATAAAGCTAAGAGCTAAAAATTTAATAAATGAGCGATTTGATTTATTAAAGTAATAATGTTGATTCCAGGCATCCGGGAAAAAACAGTTCAGTGGCTTCAAACGTAAAACCATCGGCCCCCACCTGTGGCGAATCGCTTCTTGACCAGCGACATGCGGTACCGGCTTCCCACCAGCTCCACATCCATGCCTGACAGCGAAGTTCCCGAGCCCACAAACCGGACAGCCAGGCAGGGTGGGGGGCCGCGAGGGGCCTCCAGGCTCTGCCAGCTGGCGCACAGCGTTCCCGAGCCTGAAGAGCCACAAAAACCGACTCGTTAGAACCCAAACCATGAACTCTAAAGATAACGATCTTAGACTGGATGAAACAAGGGAAACGTGGAAGGTTAACCTTCTGGGTTTGTTATTGAAAATCTCAACTTGGTTTGTGTGTTTTAAATAAAACTTTACTCTGATTGAAAGCGGAGAGTCAAGTCATCGATGGAGACGATAGATGAGGGAATGTTTTTTTTTCTAGTAGTTTGGGATCTTCAGCTTTTACAGATGGAAACCACAGATCAGGCCAGATTTGTTTTGGGAGAAAAAGAAAAATCTAGAAACTAATAAAAAAATGTTTAAATGATTAAAATGAAGAGATCAGATGTAATTATGAAATTTTCCCACTTTAGATCAAAATGATGATAGATGAAAGGAAAAGAGCTGGATGAATGTGAAGAAACATTGAAGATGGTTGGATGGCTGGACTGCAAAGTCTACGTAGTTTCCTGTTTTCTGCTGGTTTGACCTCCAGCCTCTGACCTTTGCTGTGATTGGTCGGCGAGAGGTTGGGGAGTTTCCACAGCAACCGGCGTTCCTCGGCATTCCTACAAAACAAACGGTAAACTGTGACGTTGCTCGGCGTGTTTTTTTCTTCTTTTTTTCATTTTTTTCTAACAACCCACGCTCCGAAACAAGCACGCCTCGCTCACCAGGACGCGGCCGGCTGGCACTGCACGTCCGTGGCGGTGCGGTCCAGCGGCAGCAGGACCTGGACGGCGGTGAGCTGGGTGGCTGGCGCCGTGGCGGGGCAGCAGTGGTAGTCAAGGGAGACCCGTGTGACGCTGCCGCTGCGCTGGCACTCCGCCGACAGCAACAGAGGAGCTCTCCCCGGATCCTGGGAAGAAACCTGGGGATAGCAATCAGAACCGCTTTTTAGAGCCCAAGTTTTGAAAAGAGACTCAGGAAAATAAATAAATACGAGTTTCAGACCTGATACTTGAGCACGCCGACGTTGTAGTACGAAGCCTGGGGGTTAAGCTCCGCCTCTTTCTGCAGGTGGAGCTGCAGAGCCTGCATGTTGAACCAGAAGTCTCTGGCGTCCGGGTCGCTTTGGGACGGATCACTGAGGAAACGGGCAGAAATAAACACACGGAGACACAGACGGTGGGTTCACAGAGGAGGGGTGGGGGGGATCAGCTGACCTGTGCAGCAGCTTCTGATTGGGCAGGAAGTGATCGACCCTCGAAATGCTGACCAGCCGGAAGCTGAGCACGGGAACGCTGGGGGTGGACGCAAAGATCCGCGTGATCCCGGCCGGGAAAGACATCACAAGGTCGCCTGTGATTTTCACAAGACATCTGAAGAAGAAGTTAAATTAGACGAGGCGAGCTCAGTTTAACCCCCCACACAATAAAAAAATACTTTTTTTTTTTTAAATCGGTGGTGTCTGACCGGTTGTGCTGTCCACCCTTGAAGTACGCGTTGATGTACTCGGTTATCGCCGCCGCTACTGGCCAGGCGTCCTGCGCGCTGAGGGAAATCGGGCTTGGACCTCTGGACAGATGCACTGTGGGAAGAAAATATGTTCAAAACGGAGATTATAATTTAAAAAACGAAATTTTTATTGGTTTGATTATTGAGTCGGAAAGTTGCATATTTGTCTTTCTTTTACTATGGCTTATTTGTTTTTAAATCAGTTTGAAATAAATTAAAATAAATAAAGGTTTTCAGTTGTAACAGTGCTAATATTAATAAGACAGCAACCATCTTCAGTCAGAAGCTGCAAGGAGTGATTGCAAGAACCACTGCTACAGGAGACCCTTCATGCCCACAGGAAGTTTGTTGTTGTAACGCGAGAAAATGTAAGAAATAAAAAAATCCAAGGACTTTCTTTTGTCCTAAAGACATAATTTTCAGCACAGATTCTCTGCACTGAGCTTGATTACTCTCCAGCTTACAGATGATGTTTCAACAAGTTAGCAAGTAACATTTCTTTATTTACACTAAATAAATAATTCCTTGTAGAAATTATAGTGATGAGGAACTCACGGGGCCTCTGTTGTTGGTCCTGGTGCTGGAAAGGGAGCGGGGACGCCTGGCCCCCTCTGGCCGGACTGGGTCCTCGGTTCTGCGCCCCCCACTCTCCGTCCCTGGCCGGCGTCGCCCATTCGCTGGGGCTGGACGACGAGGAGGACGTGAGGGAGTGGCTGGGCTCCGGCAGAGGGGAGGAGCAAAGGGAGCGAGACTGAAACACAAGAGGAACAACGTGATGGTGGCCATCTTTAACGGCGCTCCTTCCTGAATCCGACATCAGGGAGCCGACGGCGGGGACTCACTCGCTCAGTGCCGCTGAGTCGGGCGGTCGACCTTTTGAGCCGGGTCGCTCTTTGAGGGGCAGAGGAGACTTCGGTTGTGTCCGACCTGTAGTTATGTTTGGACCCTTATGGAGATACAAAGATAAAATAAATAAAAGCAAGGTTTAAACAGAGGAAAACAACAACAAACAAGACAAAAACTGATCTATGTAAATGAAACTAAAAAAAGAATGTTCTGTTGAGGCACAACATGTTTAATGTTAACACTCCCTAATCATAAGACATGCCAGAGGAAAGTAAGGTCAAAGGTCAACATCAAACCTTCTTTATTCCTGATAATGACTTAAAAATAAAATCTCAAATTCTTTTACTCCAAAACAAACTTCTGATTGAACATTTTACTTTTTTTCCCCTCCTTTTACAAAAACTAAAATGACAGATTGTCTCTATTTCTAAATCCAACACTGTTTTCTTACCTAAAGAAAGTTTAAAGAGATAGAGCAAAAGCAAATGAGGTGAATTAGCGGTGCATTCTAACAACGAAGGGTACGTTCACACAGCAGGTCTTGATGCCCCGTTCAGCATGTCTCACATCAATGACTTTACAAGTATCATATGAACCAGAAATTGTATCTCAAACCAAAGTCGCTCAATTAGATTTATTGTTTCGGTAAAAGATCGTAATTGGAGCGTTCACGCTGGCGTTAAAAAGTAGGATTTGACTCGCATTTATCTGCTGTGTGAACGTCGCTTGATACTGACTTTGCCGTCTGGATACTCAGCTGTTAGCATTTTTATGACTGTCATAGGACTCCACAGATGTAGTCTTATTTCAGGGGCATTTTTAGATTAGTTGAAAGACTGACTGTTGTAAATAAAGCTGACTATTTTTTAATTTCTGTCTCTTTTCTGACGAAGAGAGAAGAAGACGTGGATACCCTTGTGGGAGGCGACGCTGCAGGTCATCATCTGAGTGTTGAGGTCCAGACAGTCCTCGTCTTTGTCTGTTGAGAAGCATAGATCCTCCTGAGGTCCTGAATGCCGGGTAAGCGGAGGGGCGTTCCTGCGCAACTCGCTCTCCGATGATCGGTGCTTCCTCCGCTCTTCTCCCTCCACCTTCACGCCTCTGTCCTGCGATTTGGAGCCGCCGCCATCGCTGAACGGGTTTTGGAAGGACTTCCAGTGGGTCAGCTCCTTCTTCGGCTGGGAGGAAGCCGCGTCGATCCCCGGCCTGCTGCCGCTACTGCCTGTGCTCTGCGGTGGAACCTTACCAGCCGAAGCAGCCAGTGACGACTGGTGAGTCGGACTTCCGATCATCGTGATGGCGAACGGGTCGTCGGATGTGACGGGCGGCGGGAGGCTGCGGTCTCGTTTCCTGTCCCGCTCCTTACGATTGGAGGAGGAAGATGACGACGACGAGGAAGAAGGGGGAAGGAGAGTCTTGGTTTCGGCGTGGGAGGCAGCGAAGGGGTCTCTGCAAAGTTCCTTTCCTCTGGCTTCTTGGGAACGGCGAGGCGGCGGACGCGTCCAGGCATCAGACAGACTGAACGTCTCCTGGGAGACCGTCCTCTCAAAGGGGGTGAAAAACGAGTCCTCTGTGGGGATGTGTTTGCAGTTCCACACTGACTGCTCCACTTCGGGCTGGGAGAAAGCTGGGAACCGAAGCAACACCGGGTCGGTATCTGGCGGGGCACGCGACGGGCGCGTCGAGGCGACGGACCATACGTTAGCCGAGTTGTCCTGCGAGTTGGAGCTGCGGCCGGAGGAAGACACATGGAAAGCGGAGAGGAAAGGGTCCGCAGGTCGGCCCGGTGTCTGCGTATGATTTTTACTCGGCGCCACTGGCGGCCAAGCAGCCCAGCCTGCAAGCTCTGGTGAGGGCCCAAGAGGCTGATGGGAAGGGGAGTCCAAACCAGAGTCTTCAACGTTCTCTGGAGACGAAGAATCGGACGAGAAGGCGGCATCTGGAATCCAAAATTAAACCAAATCAGCACAATAAGCGTAGGTCGACCATCTGTATCTACTAAAACTAAAATAAATATTGTTATCAACAAGAAGAAATCCTTCACAATGTTTTTGTCTTCTTTTCTAAGTGGTGTTGACGTTTTAGCTCCACATTATTACAGGTCTTTACATGCAAATTAAAACAAACTAAATGTAAGGAGCTTTGGAATAAACAAGAATGGAAACTTTCTGTAGCTTAACCTTGCTTTTTTAACTTTATGATTTAAAAAGAAATGTTTTCAAATGATTAATCTTAACTTTCCTCATAAAAAAAAAAACTATTTTATCTGTTACATTATATTTCTGGATATTTCTAAAAGCTGTAATTATAGATGGACTGTACTGGATGAACAGCAGACAGCCTGACAAATTATCCAGCTAACATTAGCTCTGAATGCTAATCTATCACTAACTAAAAGGGGAAAAAATAAATTATATTTATTATTCTACTAAACAGGCAAGTTATTATATTTATTTCGTATTTATTCAAGACTTTGGTTATCATATGTAGGTCTATTAAACTTAAATTCATAACATAATTACGGCGCTATTATAAAATGTCCTAGCCATTCAAGATTCATTTATTATCATTCGTATCCCATCACATAGAACTATAATTGTAATTTTTGTGTAATTGCTATGGTGTTTTTGTCCCTGTTTGCTGATTAATCAGAAAACAAATATTCTTCATTACGCTTCTTTTAAATGTATGCAAAAAGGGAACAGGAAAGAAGAAAATCCACTTTTCTTACATTCAGAAGCACCAAAAGCGTTCTGCTCCCTGAACTGCTCTCGGCTGTCGAAGCTTTTGGATTTGAAGGCCAACTCCAGGGGAGGACCGAACAGGCTGTCCGAACCCGACGCCGTCGAACCCAACCTGATGGGAAAAAGAGAGATGATGACGAAATCCTACCAAAAAAAATGATTTATTTGGTTCTCTACAGATGTGGCAACAAACTGCACTGCATGCAAAACACCATTAAACTTACAATGACTAATTGTGTGAAACTGCCAGCTAAATTCATTAGCTTGACATTAAATCATGCACTCTTCGTAGATTTTAAGAGTACTAATGGAATGATTCTGTATCACATCTTAATTTATAAATACTTGAAATTTAACGCAAATTTCAAGTCTGGTTTAAAAAATGTAAGACCTGTTATTCCTTTTACTTCTTTGTGCTTTTTAATGTAAAATAATATCAAACTGTGTATGCCAAAAAATTTATTCACATTAATTTATTTACAAATATATTCACAGTTCTTTAATTAAATGTATTGACTTTATATTAATGACAACATAATTATTGGATGATTTAATGAATGATTTCATGTTCCTGCGCTGAAGCACACCATGAAGTTATTTAAACCGTTAATGTTGAGACCCTGACGTCTGATTGGCGACTCTGAGTCAATATTTTAAATTGACGTGTGGAAATAAGTTCAATAAATTGTAATTTATTTACAATAGGCTCTGAATGACCAAGTCCAGCCTCTTGCCTTCATCTCTACTTTGATCTGAAATATCTCTAACAAGTTTGGAGAGATCTAATAAGCTCCGCCCACTTACCAACACCCTCTCATTACCTTTTTAGAAATATTTAAGACCAAACTAGAGATAAAAAGGCTGATGTTTCTTACCTAGAGCTGGTGTTTGTAATTTATACATTACAATAATTTACTGAAGTGTCTTTACTCACATTCCGGGGAAAATGTTGAATTTAAAGTCATAGCTAACTTTGTTGGAAGATATCTTGACTTGCTGTTTGAAGCATAGTTAAAATCAAATCAGTACATTTAATTAAGGCTCACATACATAATTATACATTTATTGAAGCATATCTTCATTTTCAGATTTAATAAATAAATGAATGACATTTATGTGACTATTTCATACATTAGTATTTTAATTTAGCACTGCTCTCCACACAATCCTGTGCTTTTTCTTTTGTAATAAAACTCAATTAAAAGAAGTTTTTCTATTCTTCTTTGAGAAAATGCAGAAGAAGAAAGTAATGATGTGAGACAACCTACTGAGAGCAGAACAGACGACCGATGAAAATAAATGAATAATACAGAGAGGTCAAAGTGAAAGCCTGCAGAGTTTCAGACTCAACCCCTAAATGTGTCTCTCTGCCCTCAAAAAGACGGATACGAAGGAATAAATGAAGCGGCGAGGCCAAAGGCCTCCTCTCACCTGCCGTGATCAGGGCTGGAGGTGGACCTGTGTAGGCCTTCCTGTTCCTCGCCTGCAACAACACAGTAAACACATGAGACCAAACTGCATGATTAATCAGTGATCTTGGAGGAGGTGAGATGAGGCGACGCAAGAGAGGAACCCATCAGCCGGCCCCTCCTCTACGATAAATACAAGCAGTTACCACGTTATCACCGAGCTTTGTGTCGAGGAGGCATATTAATCTGCTGCTGCTAGATTTATGAGATAGAGAGAGACAAGAGGGCGAGCGGCTGCAGCTGGACTGCTGCAGGATGCTTCATCCCACTCCTCCCTGACCTGCTGACAGATAATGACCAAACTGGTAATAAATCAAGCTTTAGAGCACGATTGGAGTCGCCGGGGACTAACAGGAGTAGAGCCGCTCGTGCAAGCTCAACTAATGAAGAGATTTACCGTCTATGGGGGGCCGAGGGGGCCTCTCTGTCGGTTCCCTGCTGAAAAGTGCGACACAAGAAGACCTGGCTTTCTTAACAGAATAACTAAAACATTAAGGACCAGATCTACTCTATTTCAGTTTATTTATTATTTTAACAGGTATATTTCTGATGAGGGCTGCATGGTGGAGGCTTAGCGTTTTTTCTGCATGTTCTCCCTCTTTGTATGCACAAGTTCTCTATGGGTGCTCAAGCTTTCTCCAAACACATGACTGTTAGCTCAATCAGTCTCTCTAAATTGCCCTAAAATATAAATGTGTGAATGGTTGTTTTTCCTGTGTGTCGCCATGGCTACGTTAAAACAGCAAGTCCCAAAGCACTTTTTTTTAATTTTTTTTATGAAATCTGATTTCATTTGTTGTTTTGTTTGGTCATTTATAAGGTTAATTGAAATGAGACCGTTATCAGACTTCTTTGTGAGCGGTTACCAACCAGCATGTGCCGCACATATTTCCCAGCAGAAAGCGACTTAAAAGAAGCATCTAGCATCATCGAGGCAATTTCACTTTGAGCTGCTCTACAGTTTCGGTTCAAACTAAACTGCTGACTCACCCAGACGAGAGGCAGACTCTCTATCTTCTGATCGGCCCCCTGCCGCGCTCGAGTTTCCTTTGGCAACAGAGCAAAACATTAAAACCATTCACACAAACAAACAACATAAGCACCTTCGTATTAATCCCCCATAAACGTTTTATATCAAACAGAGTTGATCAGACAAAAATAAGAGTTGTTTTTTTTTAATGATGATGTTATTGACGATTCAAGGATTTTTATGGTCATACCACTTTACATTTACACGTTTGTGGTACAAAATTGGAATTAAGATCCTGGTATAAGTAGCCAGATCAATAAATAAATAAAATGAATGAATGAATGTATAAATAAATAAAAAAGGGCTTTCCACATGTCATTGCTAATAAGCTGTGATTAAAAACACTTCTTTTTTAATTAGTGCCGCAGAAACACTGACTTGAATATAAAGGGATTTAAGTAACAGAGTAATTAATGAATAATGAGGTTAGAAAGGTTTACTAAATCAATTTTAGGATTTTAAGACTCTTTTAAATCCCAGTAAAAGCTATTATCCACCAATGGAGAAATTAGGAAAAAACACTGAAACCTTTTGGATCCATTTTATAACAACACAAACTAAAAAAAACGCAATAAAAAAAGTATCTACAGTCAAACATGATGGTTTTAGTGTGATGGTCTATTCTATCCATTGCAAAAAGCATGAAGGAGGATCACCAACCATTATGACGATAAGCTAAGTGATAACCTTACTCTTAAGCTTACCTAAGGTAATTTTTCTGGGCCGGCCTAGTCAAAGTCAGGATGTAAATATGACTGAGTTGATGTCACTCAACTATAAATGAGTAGTTCTACCTCAAACGCTTTTAGTGATGCTGAAAGTTTGGAAAGAAAAGTGGGCCGAAATTCCTCCAAAATAAAAAATAAAACCTGCCAGTAATCACAGAAATCAATGGCTTCTTATTTGGTTTAGGTTTAGATAGTTTTTACCCTTATTAAATGCAATCATTACATGAAATGCATAAAGGGTAAAAATACTTGATTTTCAAAACACTGCAGCTCACGAGCTAAAAACTAAAAACGTATAATTAAACTTACTGGAAAGATGCCGCTTCACTGGCATCTGGAAAACAACAACACAATTTAAAAATGAAACGATAAATTTTTTTCTATCCGTCTTAATTTAGTAAATTTCTTTTGGTATAAAAGTACATATAACCACCTGCTTCCGTGTTCCTCTGTTTGGCGGCAGCGTTAACGTCCCAACGGTGGCTTTTAGCTCCTTCTCAGTGGCGATGGAGTTGCTACGACTGCTGCTGGCTATGGGTCGGATCTGGATGTTAAACTTCTTTGGCTCGTCGTCATCGAAGTCCGAATCGCTGGAGTAGAAGTTATCCTCTTTCTCAGAGCAGCGTAAGAGAGACGGGTCAAGAAAAATGGGCTGGGATGTAAAAAAAAAAGACAGATGAAGAAAAACAATGGAGTTTGGCTCCTTGTGCTAAAGCTCTAAATCAACATTGTGTTTAGCAGAAGATAACACTAAAACACTAAGTTCAAATATAAAACACCAGCTAATATAAAACAGTAAATAATAATTTTAAAAAATTCAACACTGATATCAAATTTTCTGATTTCTTCCAGAAAATGTAATTTATAGGATGTTAAGTGCGCTAAAGGTATTCAAAGTTGGCCAGAACACTAAAGCCCTAAACCCAAAATCTGCTCTGCCTTAACGCAAGTGTTCCCACCAGTGTGAATAAAATTAGGTTAGATATTATATTTAAAAAAAATCTAAACAATGAATGAACTAACATGCTGAATCTACACCAGCTTTTTTTCCTTGGATTGGCTCGGCTAAAGATACAAACAGGAAAAGCTTTGCATCTTTAGCTGATTGCTTTAATTGATAAAAGGATCAAAGCTGCAATGCTGGGACAGAAAGTGTAATGGGTTAAAAGAACAGACTGCTCCTTTCCAAGCCAGACACCAGGCTTCACCTTATTTCAGGTTAGAAGGGGAATAGATTACATCACAAATAATAATAATAATAATCATTTAATAAATTAGTCAATATAGAACATTGAGCTGGAAAAGTGGGATACTTCATAACCTTCTACCTATACTTTTCTTAGAACATCTAAATCATGAGTTGTTTTTTTGTTGCATACCGTGTCTAAAAGTTAATGAATCTGAAGCTGAACGTAGTTCATAGAAATGTGGATTTGCAGATTCATTAAAATGTATTTAGCCTGTCTAAAAATATGCATATTTGATGTGGAGGGGGAAAACAATTAACGTAACGATCTATATTCTAATTACTTTAAATAAACTATATGGTATAATATAAAGAAATGTATACATGCATAACATCATATTTTTAAACATTGATTATGTTATCTGTATTCAACCAGGTAGTTGAAAAAAAGTTACTTAATACGTGTTTACATTTAGATTTGATCAAAAAACACCATGTAAATTATTTATACTTCTTCATTAACTTTATGCATGTTTTTAATTTAAAAACTGTGGCAAAACATTAATTACTTTCAGTAAAATTCACAATATTTTATCAAAAATAAAAAAAAAGGATATCATTCTGAGGTATGTTAGCTCGGATGACAAATCCCTCATCATCTACTTCCAGCGGCGAGTTCTGTAAAAACAGGAACAAAAACAAATGTGGCCAAAAGTCAACAAGATAGACGTGTTGTCAGGCGGCGCAGCCTGATTCCTACAGAGGGCAATGAGAGAATAAAAGTAAACATATGATGGGAAACAGTGTTTAGCTCAAGTGTGGGTCAGTGACTTTAACAGGAAGGTAATAAACACTTAAATCTGCATCCTGAACCTGAGAGAGAAATTTAGTTGTTTACTCAAGATGTTCACCTAAAGATTAAACATTTAAAGTTTAAATCTAACAAGTCTTCTTTGTAAGATGTTCAGGGTTCCCACTCTTTTCTTGAAATTATTTTCCAGGACTTTTTCAGCTGCTATAACATGAGTATGTTTACCATATGGCACTTAACTGCTTATTTCACATATTAGATGCTAAACTGCATTTTGTTGTTCCAGTATTGCTTATAAGGCTAGTCATCTAAGAAACAAGATTCAGGGTTGATGACTAGTATCTCTGGCTAGGATCATAGTAGTATGAAATATATTTATTTCTAACTCTCAGACATAAATAGTGCAAGCTATCTTTTCAGTCTGGCTTTTATGTCGTGTCTTACTATTATATTTGTATGGTTATCACTTTATACTTATTTTACTTATTAATTTACCCATGTTTAATCCCATTAATTTATGCTAACAACACTGTTGAAATGAACAAACAATTTCTTCAGTTTTGCACTGCCCTCTTTCCTCATTTAGGCTAAGGGGCGAGCATCTCACTCATCAGCCGGTTCGCAGATACACTAGGTGGCGTCGCCATATTGGTTCTTGCAGAGGATTGTGGGATTGTTTCGGGGGGGCAAACAATCCGGAGAGCTCCGTTTACATAGTTTTGAAGAAAGAAAAAATGGGTCGAGGCGACCACTGTGTACAAGTACAGATCTTATTCTGTCACCAAGGGACAAATATCTAGAATTCAAGATTTTAAAATGCAGAATTTAAGGAAAAGATACAACACGTAAAAATGATTAAAGTTATTAATCTGATGAGGCAAAAGATTTTGGATCATTTATTTTTTACCCGTATGTTTGTCCAGACTTGTTGCTGGGTAAACATTAAAGGGAGTTATTTTGAATTAACGAGGGAATTTTCTGAATTGTAATTTAATATTGAATGGATATAGGGAAAGAGAACGAAACCACAACGACTATTTAAGACCAGAAAAACGAAAGAAAACTTTTCCCTTTTTAAATCTTTTTTAATTGAAAAAATTATTAAAATCTAGGTGGAAACGTAATTTCTCTTTACAGTCTGAAATTTTTTTATAAATAATTATTTTTCTTTATCCCTATATCTACTTATTCACATACATTATTCTGCTTTAGTGTGTTTACCACTCTTTTAATTTTTTTGGTTTAAGCTTTTACCTGTTTAATCCGTTTTTGTTGTTATTGCTGGTTGTTTTTTTTCAGGTAAGTCTAAGTGATTCTCTAACTATAAGAAACTAATCCGTGCATGTATCTGTCTCATTAATTTTTCATAGGTCTGAAAAAAACAAACATAAAACAAAACAATCAGACGGCTGCCGTTGATGTAACTATGAAACAAAATTTTATTCTCAGCCAATTTGCTTGATCAGTCAGGGCCAGTGATGACCTTATCAGATTAACAAATCCAATCATTTTTACTTGTTATATATTTTTACTTGTTGTATTTAATACTTAAATACACCACTTAAAAATGTTGAATTCTAGATATTTATCCCTTGGTGACAGAATAAGATCTGTACTTGTGCACAGTGGTCACCTCGACTAATTTTTTCTTTCTTCAAAACTATGTAAACGGAGCTCTCCGGATTGTTTGTCCCCAAACAATCCCACAATCCTCGGCATGACTCAATATGGCGATGCCACCCAGCATATCTGCAAAACGACTGATGGATATATAAAGATCACTTGGATGTTGGAGTCTTAATTACTTTCATTGCAAAGTATCTGAAAACTGCATGAAAAGTTGGAACCCCAGACGACCGCCTGGTTTGCCTGTGGCCAGAGCCGGTCCTGGTGCACATACACAGTGTTTTAATAGAGCTGAATTCCTAATCAAGTTTTTTTTCATTAAAATATTTTCTGTTTTTCTGTTGTCGGACAATGGAGCAAGTATGACATACTGAGTGAAATGTGGCCCAAGACTACCTGTTACCCGTCGCTATCACAAAGCGGTCGTCCTGGTCGCTTCATCTCAGAGCGCACAGCCTAAAATGACAGTACGTCCACTACAGCTCTCCGCTGCTCCTCTGTCATTCAGCGGGAGACAGCGAGAGGGAGAAAAACCTCACACTCGATATGCAGAGACACAGCAACACTCTTGAACTGAAAGTTTCTAGTTTGGCGCTTCTTTGGAGAAAATAAATCCTTACTTGGGTCTGAAAAGTCGGTAAATCTTGCGACAAAGTCATATGGAAACACTGGGCAGCAGAACTGCGGTAAGAGAACATGCAATTTGATTGCTTGGTAGCGCCACGTGGGGCACTGTGCCGGCTAGAAGCTTAATGTCTAACATTACAGGCAGCTAAAAACAGACGTACATGCGCAAAATGTTTAACCCGTTTTGGTTCACCCTTAAGGCAGAGAGAACCAGAGGGAGGAAAAATTATTTTCCACGACAACTCCAGCTTTTCGAGGACATTTTACTTGTTTTCGTCATTTTCTATGCGTTTTCCATGCCTGGAAAATTGGTCAACAATTTTCCAGGTTTACCAGGACGCGTGGGAACCCTGATGTTTTTGTTAGCTGTTAAAATTTGTATTACCTGCACTGATTACCATTACAGTTCTTTTGTATCTAAATTGAAGTTGCATTCAGTTTGCATTATGATTGGTTACCATAAAAAAAAACATTCTAAAAGTTTTCCCATATTTGAAATATGCTGACAACTATTTTAAAGAAATTGCATGTCCCATTATTGACTCCATAATTGAAATGACAAACCAGACAAATCAGTCTGGGCATAGAAGATAAAAAACAGCTACTAAAATGTTGAACTTAAATTGGAACTTCATGTATATTATTTTTAAAAACATCAGAAAAACATTTTTAATGAAACGATTTAATGAATGTTGGAGTATAGAAAGACATGAAAAAGCAGCCATTCGGGTTGTAGACATTTTGTTTCCTCTATGCTTCACCATCAGTCTGTTAGCAAGGTCCAGACAACACGTTGCCCTTAAAGCATTGCTTCATGCAACAGCACACATACGCAAGACACTTGGACACTTCTATTCAGAAGTACAGGAATAAACTTGGGAAACCTCGCATCATTCATCTGGTTATTTGAATGCACGCATGATCCCTCCCTTCACAACTTTTCACAACACACCGTTGTAATAGATTACAAGCCTTGAAACCACCAAAGTCTGGCCCGGCTATCTCGTGTTCAGGATGGTTAATAACAGAGTCAGTGTTTTTTTTAAGCTCTCATCATTCAAGTGTGAAATATGTACAATACTCACCAGCGCTTCAGGGACAGCTGAATCTCTGCAAATTTAGAAAAAAAGAAACACACACAGGGTGTTACGTTTAGCTTAGTCTGAAGCCAGTAGAAAAAGAACAGATATTGACAGGATTAGAGTGAGTAGAGAGGAAGCTTAACCCTGCGTGCTATCCTCGAGTTTTTAGTTAAACCTAAAAACGGTGAAAAATGATGCTACTTGGACATTTGGGCCTCCAATATTTAATCTAGGATTTTCATTTGATAATAAATCTTCATTTGATAATAGAAAGTACATTATCTTGTTTAAGATTTGAAGACAAAAATAATAAGTCTTTTATGGAACCAACAGAGAAGATTAATCTTTACTCTATAAAGATTGTTTTCTCGATTTAAATAGAAAAACCAAACATCAGGCAACACTAAAGAAGCGTGGACAAAACTCTCCTACGTCGCTTTTCCACAAGGATCCTCCAAGCAGGAAGTTAAAGTGATCTTTGTGAATGTAAACAGCCTCAATGTCGGCTGCTAGACCATCAATCAAGGCAATCTTGGGTGTTGTTTATGAGACGAGAGTGCAGCAGGTAAGTAAATCAATTATTTTGCCTTGGTTTTAACGTTTGTCTTCTGTCAGTGTAAAAAAATGGCGGATGTAATTTTATCAGTTGGTTAAATCAATAAAATGTTCCCTCTGCCTAAGCGTCCTCCTGCTTTGTTTAGTTTCAAATGATAACTAGCTAAAGTACATACTAACTTTTTCTCAATGCCCGAACCAAGTGAATAAATGCCTTAGGAACAAATTACAGAGGAGAGTGATGATGAATAACGTTTTGAAACATGCTAAATTTTGATGTGGTTAAACACAAGGAGAAGATGAAAAATATTATGTGTGAGACTTTTTGGCTGCTTCTATGTTTTGTTTTAAGTGAACAACTAAACCTTGGAGTGCTCTGTGTTGATACTGGTTTGTACCTGTGGGTGTAAAAGTACCAATCCTGGTCAGAATAGGAGCAGAATTTACATTTACTTAGATGCTGCCTAAATATTAGTATTTAAATGTTTTTTTTTTTCCACTAATGCTTTTTTAAATACCTGAATAGCTAAAGATATACAGCACTTGCAAAAAGATAGCCTTTAAATTTGTGGAAAAGGTGCCGGTTTGTTAGGCCTCCCGTAGCACACCCTTGTTTCTAACCTACTGGTCCTTACTGGGCAAAATATTAATATGTATTAAACATAAATCTTTATTTTACTAAACTTAGTTAGGCAGTTTGTTATTGCAATTTTTATTTTAGGAGGTCATTGTGGTTTACAGTAATGCCTAAATTCAGGTCATCAGACGTAATTTTATCTATCTGGCAAAAGTTTTTCCTTTAATACAATTTCTGAATGGACAACATTTATACATTTGTCAATTTATAAAATATTGTAATTGCTAGAAGTTTGCATGATGAATCAAAAATAGCCGCTAAATAGCTCTTATTTTACAGAAAGATTATGTAAGGCAATAGGAGTATTTATAATGTCAATAATTTGGATGATGGGTCTTATTAAATTAGTCTTACCGTGTTTACCTAATTTCTTCTAGATAAAAAACTGTAAAATTGCTCCTTTCACTCAAAACTCTTAATATTTATTTATTCCTATTCTATACTGTGATCTAGACTAAACACTGTGTCATCGTGTCTAATTTATCTGGTTAAGCCTTCACTCCTCCCTAATGTAACCGTCCCCCCTGAACGGCCCTTTACGTTCACAAACTCACGTCGAATCCGGCTCTTTGTCTCTCCTTCCAAGACCCGGGATCCTGAATGCTTTCGCTCGAGTTTTTTTCCCGCCTTCAGGAGTCAAAGTCGTCATGTACTCCTCAAACCCAACAGATGCTAAAAGCAAAACGATACATATTTTTACATCCTTTTATTTTCTTATGACAATGTGAGTTCTACATGTTTTTAACTTTATTTTTGAGCTGACTGTACCTGGCCTTTCTTTGCCCGTTCCTTTCTGCTCAGAAAATTTCTGAATGAGGATGTCGATGCCGATGTTTTCCACATTCTGCTTAAACTCCTCTAGGACCTGCAGGCATAAAGAAACAAATAAGCTTCAAAAGATTTGACTGTTCACACAATTTAAACCAATTTAACCTTAAATTTATTATGCAAAACCATCTAAGTGACCGTTTCAAATTTGCCAAATTTAGAAAGAATTAAGCAAAATGTGTTAGTCGTTGGGGTAAAAACGAATTTTACTCTATAGACCTCATCCCTAATGCTTACAATACAAAAGAGAATGAAAAACACAAAAGCAAAGCACTGGATAAAAAGCAGTTAGATCTCCAACATCAAAGACGTCTTTTAGGTCCAACTTACCTGGCCCCCCTGGACGTGGGTGTCCTCTATGGAGTGAGAGTAACTTTTAATCAGTTGTTTCATCTGCCTCAGATGAGCTTCTTCGATTTCCTGAAACCTCTGCTCAAACATGAGCATGATCACAAAAACAAGCAAGAAACACAACGAAATTAGAGCATATTCTTCAAAACATCTGAACCTGAACTTGTAATATTAACTTGTTTAAGTTGCCATCATTGAAACAGCATTTGTATCATCATTAAAAAGAAGCCAACAGTTGAGAGATTATATTTTATAGCTCAAATATACAGTTTCCTGCTGAAGCTAACCAAATACAAAGAAATAAAAAAAACAAAAATAAAAACAAGCAGCATGATTCCTTATCAGTCCTTTTAAGCTTTTTAAGTTATAAATTTCAATCCAATAATAAATACCTTCTAACTGATCCTAGTTATAAAAAAATGGAATTTCTATCTAAGTAAACCCAGCAGATTGCATCGAGTCATTGACTCGATTCTTCTTTTCAAAGTTGCTCAGAGGAGCCCAAATTGGATTAAGAGCATTTGTCGAAATCACATTTTAAGTCTTGCCACATATTTTGAGTCTGGCCTGGACTTTGACTGGTTTATTCTAAATGAACCTTCAAAATTTTACAGTTGGTAAAAAAAAATTATTTTTTATTATTGCTTCATATTTAGCTTGCTGGGAGTTTTTCATCAACTGAGCGACTGCCTTATCCCTGCTAAAGAAAAGCTTTCCCACAAGCATGACGCTGCCACCACATTGCATTCGGACAGCTGAAATATATTGACTCATTAGGTGACGTCTTGGTTTATGGGATTTCATAGCATCAGAATAAATTGAGGATAATTACAAATTATAAACAAAATTTTCTGGATGTGTTAAAGGTTTTAACCAACTTGTATGTCCTTAAAAAAAAAACAAGAACACATAATCTTAATTGTGAAAGAAGTAAGACAAGGCGTAAACAAATAAAAATCGTAAGAATATCTCTAGTGTAACAAATATTTCGTTTAAAAAATAACAACCTAAATTATTGTCCTTTAATGTTGGATTACCGTTAACAAAAAATGCCCCACACACCTTAATTATAGCCCAATTATCTGAGCGTTATTAGATGAACTAATTGGTCTCCAGGACTCCATTTGTCATTTCAAATGTAAAACATAGACGCTGTTGGGATTTGTTAAATATTTCCATGGAAACAGCTGCCGTAACCATGGAAGCATGGAGGCAGCGATTAAGGGTAAAGAGTGGTTCATAGCTGGCGTGTGTGGATGAAAGAGGGCGTTTAGGATTTGGGGGTTTAGGTGGGCTGAGGTTTCTTTCGGTTGGACGACACATGAACGATTTAGATGAGGTTCTCCTCTGCTGGGACGCCACATAGGGACGCATGAAAACTATAAGAATCAGGAATGCATAAAAAGCCACATCAGAGGAAGGGCGGTAAATAATAGTAGAAGCTGACCTGGGCGGATTCGCTCATCTTCTGCTCAAAATCTCCTCCCACACGGTTGAATTTCTCGATACACAACGCGAAGGACTCTGCTGCTTTCTTAGACTTCAGCTCCGCCTAGCGAGGAAAACGGAAAAGGAAAAGAACGGCCTTCAAGTGCCTGACTCACAAAGCTGACGTTAAACTTAACAGCACAGATAAACTGTATTATCAGAACTGTAATTACAAATGCTCAGTGTGAACAAATGTAATCCGAGATTAGTGAGCTGCCGCACAAAGAATGTCTGCAAATATAACAGTGGTGACAAAAGACATAACAAAACATGATCAAACACTGACATAAAAAGCCTTAAGAGATCATTACTAACAGCTAAGTGAGTAATTCATGAGAATGTAATTATTATATTGTTTTATTACCATTTAAAAAATAGTTTATTTTTTATTTTTAAAATAAAAGAGTCATGATCAACGGTACAAGTGAGCTCTTTTTTTTTGTCACATCACTCAACTGAATCTTGCCTGCCAACTAGCTATCCAGGAGGCTCCGTACATTTTTCAAACTCAATGTTCACACTTTTGCAGACTAAAATAAGCTCAGTGCAAAATATTTACACGAAACTTAACTATAAAAAATGTTAAATACAAAACGGATTAAGATAGACGAATGTCACGGGAAATTAAGTGTGGACATTTTTGTCTTTTTTTCCATATTTATCCAGAAATGAATAAATACATCAAGGGTCCATCTTTTTTTCCAGGCTGCACACAAACCTTCATCAGGTCTTTAGAAACTATTCGACCTGTCCCTTTCATTTTCAAGCTAAAATTTTTTTTATAGAAGAAAATAATGGGGACAAGGTTTTTGAAAATCTCAACCTCTTTGACAAGCCATTCAAATACAGACTGTTAGCAATTTTTTGAAATCTGAGTCTTAAGAACACAAACTGCAATCTAATTTGAACTTTATTTTGCACACGTCTATGCCAGACTATTATAAAGTAGGTTTTTAAAGTGGCAGCAAACCTTCTCTATTTCTTTCTGTGGCGCTCCCTCCTTCCTGAGTCGGTCCAGCTCCAAACCCTTGGTATGATAACCTTCCTTCGACTTCTGAAGCTGGCCGTTCTGAACCTGCAGCGCCTGCACTGCTTCCACTGTGCCAGCCATCTCCTCCTTTGTCTGGTTGGTTCAGAAATTTTACATTCACATATTTAAACTGTGTAATCAGCGTTTTGTGACACACCTGCGTACAAACACGCACGGATGTTTGTGTAGCCGAAATTTACCTTCCGATGAATTTTGACCTGCTCATCGCCGTACTTGTTGATGTCCCGGATCAGATCATTCATCTTCTTCATCAGCTCCAGGTGGCAGAGAGCCACTTTGTCGGAGGATACCCTGAAAATATCCCACATGGGCGCAAAAGTCCTGAAAACAACGCAGATAATCATTAGAGTTTAATTATCACACCGGCAATCTAAAAAGCAAAGAAGAATTTTAAAGAAGCAATCTTCCTTTTCTTGGACATTATTCTCTCCTGAATCTGCAAATGAATCAACAGTTATGTAAAATCTAATGTTTTGTTATGCTTAATATAGCAGAGACCGGGTTTGTAGGACATCTGGAGAAATCATAGCTTTTGTTGCCTCCGTTTATCCTTTGATTACAGTTCATAAACACACGCATTAACGCGTATGAGCCAAACATCACACAAGGCGCTAATTTAATCATAAACATGGACATTTGGTGATGCAGATGGTACTCATACATATGACACATGCAACCATACGACGCTCACATTGGTAATTACATCAACCGCCTCAGGGGAAAAAGGATGGACCGGTCTTATGGCAGTGTTTCTACTCACCCCAGTTGACTTCCATTGCTTGCAATTTTTGCCAGTTTGCTCATCGATTTGGAGTAAGTCTCCTCCACAGCCGCCCTGCGAATAATATAACATTTTACCAAAATCAAGACAAATGGGGATGTGATTCAGAAGGACCTGGAAACAGGAAACATTAAACGGAATAAATTTGACAACATAAACTAGGCAACAACCTAAAAAACTTTAGGAACACAAGAGAAAGTTATTAGCAGTGTGTTTTCATCTGCATTATAAATGATCATATTAAAAAGGTTGATGAAAATCGAGTTTATTTGGGACAGCATCAGTAGAAAGTCCTGTAGGTGAGTTATTTATAAGCCACTCCCATTTGTTTTCAACACAGCAGAAAGCCAAGATGAGCGCACATGTGGCTTGATCTCAGAAGATCCACCTTGTATCATACAAGGAAGCAGTGACTGATAGTATGTGGTTTGTGTCGCATGTTTATATCATACCGGTGTGTGAAAAAGGTGTATTTTTAAAGCTGTTGTTCATAGCATTACATCCTCATTGCATATTGCATATAGCCCCCATAAAAAAGGAAAGAGATTACTCATAGGAGGTTTGATTCAGAACTTCGTATCTTGAAGGACAACAGCAAGAAATTGGAGAAGAAATGTCTGTCTTCACTTTTAGAGGAGTCCTATTTATCCTGGCAAAACAGCGTACTTCTGTATAAAAACCCTTCACCAAGCTAGATCTGGGTATTTTACATTATTTATAGAGGAGCAAAAGAACAATCCTGGGTTTTTTAAGCCTAGTACAAGAATGTCTAAACCTTCAACTTGTATATTGGATCCAATCCCAACCCAATTTTTTAAAGAAGTATTTCCTATTATTATTACCCCCATTTTGTATATGATTAATTTGTCATTAGCGAATGGCTATGTGCCAGAGGCTCTTAAGGTAGCTGTAATAAAACCCCTACTTAATAAATTACAAACCAATATCTAATTTTCCTTTTTTATCTAAAATCTTTAAAAAAATGTTTTTGCTAATCAACTGAGAGATCATTTGAGGAATAATGACCTATTTGAACAATTTCAGTCAGTTTTCAGAGCTCATCATAGCACTGAGACAGCTCTCCTTAAAGTCCCAAATGATATTCTCATGGCCTCAGACAATGGACTCGTGTCTATTCTAGTTCTGTTAGATCGCAGTGCTGCTTTTGACACAGTCAATCACAATATACTCATAGAAACGCTCGAACACACTGTGGGGATCAAGGGAACAGGACTTGGCTGGTTTAAATTGTATTTGTCTGATAAATCCCATTTTGTTCATCTAAATAACAATTCTTCTCCGCATTGTAAGGTTACTTGTGGAGTACCACAGGGTTCCGTACTTGGCCCAATTCTATTTACTATATACGATATAGTATTATATTGGTAAATCCATCAGACAGCATGGTGTTAATTTCCACTGTTATGCTGATGATACACAACTGTATTTATCTACAAATCCTGGTGAATCCAGTCAGTTTGGTAGATTACAGGCATGTCTAGAAAACATAAAAATATGGATGACTGCAAACGTTATGCTCTTGAACTCTAAAAAGACAGACGTTGTTATTTTTGGACCAGAACCTCTAAAAAAGAAACTGCTTAGCCAACATGCATTTGTTACTTCAAGGCTGGAATATTGTAACTATTTATTAGCAGGAAGTTCGCAAAATACATTTAAAAGTCTTCAGTTGGTCCAAAACGCTGCAGCAAGAGATTTTATAAAACTTAAAAAGAGAGATCATATCTCCCCAATTTTAGCTTCCCTTCATTGACTCCCTGTCAAACTTAGAATAGATTTCAAGATTCTTCTTTTGACATAAAGCCCTCACTAATCAAGCTCCATCATATATAAGAGATTACTCCTTAAGTCCATAAGAGAGCACTTCGCTCTCAGACTGCAGGTTTACTGGTGGTTCCTAGCATCTCTAAAAGCTGAATGTAAGGCAGATATTTTAGTTATCAGGCTCCTGTCCTGTGGAAACAGCTTCCAGCTTTAGTCTGTGAGGAAAACCTGGTCTGGCGCTTTGTTAGCTGAGACAGTTTATTGGAGGAGAACATGGGATGAGATGCTTCCAGTGACGCTCTACAACTGCTGCTATAAACTTTTTTTTCAGTATCCTGTGCATCTAATTGTTTTCCGTCTCTTCAATTCCCCAGTCGGTTGTGGCAGATGGCTGCTTGTACTGAGCCTGGTTCTGCTGGAGGTTTCTTCCTGTTAAAGGGGATTTTTTCATCTCCACTGTCGCTACATGTATGCTCAGTATGAGGGATTGTTGTAAAGTCAATGACAACACAAGCCATTGTTTTGGTCTGCTGATTTCAGAGGAGTGAATGCTGCAAGTCAATGACTCGAGGCAATCTGCTGGGGTTCCTTAGATTGGAAACTTTTTCAAACTGATTTTTAATAATCCATCTATGATTTTAATTGATTTTCTTATAAAGTACCTTGAGACGACATCCATTGTAAATTGGCGCTATATAAATAAACTGAAACTAAAACTTATTTACTGGGCATCTCCTCACAATATAAAGTATTTGTACTGAAAGCAATCTAGTCGGAAAACATTTTTTTAAATCCTGCTTTAATGGTTCTTAAAGCAATATCAGAATCAACTAAAACCAGAACCAGCAAACTAAAGATCTGACTTCGGACACAAGGATTTGACTGGTGCACTCAACGTGGAATATTTTTTCTTTCTCGTGTCTCTGCTCCCAGAGCAAATCTAATTACTTTCATTGACCAAACGAATCCAGGTATTTCATGAAGCTCGCTCTAACAAAAACCTTTCAGGCAGAAAAGAAATAAAGTGAAGGAGGAAACAGCTCTGTTTCCCTGATCAGACTGGATCACACTCTGGTACCAGAGCGCTTCTGTTTAATTTCCTGACTGCTGATTTTTTTTAATTTTGTCTGCTGCCGTCAAACTGATAAGTGAATTTCCCCTGTGAGGAATGTGGACAAGTGCTCTGGATCAATGTCAGGATTATATCACTAGCATAACGGTTTCCTCTGCACCAACATCATAATGCTCTGTAGGAAACTCCTCTCAGTAAAGTTTTATAATAACCTACACCTTTATTTTGTTTCACTTAGTAAAAAAACCTTGGCTTAAGTCTTCTATTCAGAGAGAAAATGTTTTAAAAGTAGATAAATCTGCACTTTTCCTTTCGTTTTGAACCCAAACGTCAACAAACACTAAAATACATAGAAATAATCCGGTTTGAAAAAAGTACAGTGGTTTATGTATTTAAGAATACTGTAATCACATTTCGGTTATCAACAAGCAGAAATATGAGAAAATTTCATTTAAAGAGAAAATGCGAGTCATTTGATTTCAATGAACAGCAGATCAGTCAGGAGTCAACTCAGTCAGGAGAACTCTATTAAAAGTTAAAGGTTTGCAACATTAGTGAAACTGCATCAAGTGAGGGGAGGGGGGGGCTTGTACTAGAAAGAGTGAAACATAAAATTTAAAAATAAAAACATTTTAAGGTTTAAACTTTTCAAAATTAAGGATAAGCCACTTTCTATAAGTCCAAACCAATCCTACAAGAACAGATGAACAAAGATGATCTAAAAGCAAAGTTTTAAGCAGAACAAAAGCTTCTCTGTAATGAGAGTACGTCATGTTCCTATCGTACAGGAAGAACCGATCTTAAAGTAAACACATTTCTATTGCTGCACAAAACAGTGCAAACTTCCGAGATATGAATACATAATAAATAAGATTAGAAACCAAGCGTTGTAGCATTTAGAATAGAAACATAGAAAGGGACCTCACATGAAGGCTTTTAAAAAGTTCATAATAAACTTACTGAAGTCCTTCTCTTCTTCCCCCTGTAAGTCTGTGTTTATCATTTGTTTGTGAATAATGATTAATTTTATTACTTCTCTTAACAAGAAATTAAATCTCATACTATAAAATCTAAACACCGTTTCCTGTAATATTTTTTTAAATGATAAAGAAACTTTGAGAACATTTCAGGTTTTTTTTCTCAACTACACTAGCAAAGGTAAATAACTTTTCCATAAAACATTTCCCTCATAACTGAAGAATTGTTTTTCTGCCTCTAAAAATGTATTTGTAGCAGTAAGGGGAAAACTGCTTGCCTCAGGTCACAAAAAAAAAAATGTGGACAATAGAAAAAGAAAAGGATAATTTTATAATCATTTACTGTCTGATTTGGAATTAAAAAGGTAAAAAGAATTACATTTATGGTTTAATGTAATGCAAAACAACTTAATCGATGTTCTGCATCTAATTTATTGTGTTTTAGATTAAATTTAGCAGTATATATAAATGTATGTACTGCATTGGTGTAGCTTTACTTGATTGCCATTAATTTGTTTTCTTATTATTTCATGCATTTAAGCATCACAGAATAGTGGTGATAATAGACAAAGTTCAAAGTTTCAATTCAAACTGTTTAGAGAAGGATTTACTTCATTGAGTTGTAATGTAACGTCTTTGAAACAACACATGGCTAATAGACCAGCAGATGAAAGTAAACAGTTAATTTTGAACCTCTGAGCTTTTCACCTAACCTCGAACCAGTCTCATCTTTTTTCTCAGAGAAATGAATCTGTAATGTGGGATTCGCCCTGTGCTCCCCTTCGCTGAGGCATCTCCCACACAAACCTCACCTTTCTCGGACAAACTCTGCAAGCTCTTTGGTTGCCAGCTGGCCGTGCTTCATGTTGTGGTAGAGCACGTCAAAACCGGCATTCTTGTCCCCCTGCAGAGGCACAAATTAAACCAGACAGATACCTTCTGTTAGCACCATGTCTGCAAGACACTTTGAAAGACAGAAAAGCTTGGTGATCCAAGTTATTTATCATTAAAAGAATAATTTAGTTGTAGTAAAAGGAAAATATGTCTAATAAGTTGTAAATTAATTTATTACTGTTATCTGGCTGTTTTGAACAGTAATCTATCTAGCACCCAAAGGTAGGCTGCACAGAGAACTGTTGGAGTCAGCCTCCCCAGCACCACAGACATCTACACCTCCAGATGCAGGAAGAGGGCCTCCGGCATCATAAAGGACCCCACACACCCAGCACACTCACTTTTTGTCCCGCTCCCCTCAGGCAGGAGGCTGCGGAGCATCAAGTGTAAAACCAACAGACTGAGAAACAGCTTCATTCCTGAAGCTGTGAGACTCTCAAACACACGCAAGGACAATTACAAATGAAAAACACTTTCGCATTTACCCGGCACTGTTCACTTTAATATCACACTTTAAAATGTCACTTTAAAATGTCAATTAATATGTCACTTGCACTCCGAATTTTCATTGCTGCTATGTCCGAAGTCCCGTATTGTAGATTCTGTGTCCATATTGTAGATTCTGTGTAGTTAAATCCTATTTCTCGTATAGTTCTTTATATTTTATTATACTATTTGCACTCCGAATTTTCATTGCTGCTATGTCCGAAGTCCCATATTGTAGATTCTGTGTTCAATCCTATTCTCGCAGAGGTCTTATAATTTATTAAAGTAATTAAAATTGCTGTCAGGGTGTAAACTGGACCGGGGGATTACAATTTCGTCCCACCTCATGTACCACATGTGATGTGATGACAAATAAAATTCCTTGATTCCTTGATAACCCTTTACCAGGTTTCAAAATTGCTTTAATGCACCTTTCAATGATCCTTATTAGTCACTCTTATTTATATCTCCACAATTTATATTCAATACTATAAACATGCATATTCTCACACAAATGGATGTCGGTTTATATTGTTTGAGTTTATATGTTGGTATCGTTTTGTTGGAATTAGTAAACACAGGTTTTAAAGGCGGAAACGGATTTGTTTAGGCCCCATGCTGCCCCCCAGTACTAATGTAATTAGGTTGTTATACAACTTGATCTTCAACATAATAGGCCAAAGAACATGTAGGATTAGCGATACCAAGGAGAAAACACCTAAAATGTTGCAGCGTCCCTGTCTTAACTAGTCATGAGCTCTGGGTCGAGACAGAAAGATCAAGATTGCAGATACAGACATGAGTTACTGGGCTCTCCCTTACAAATGGGGGGAGGAGCTCGGAGTGAAGCTGCTGGTCCTCCACATGGAAAGCATCCAGTTCAGGAGCCATCTGGTTTAAGATGCCTCCTGAACATCTCTGGTGGGAGGAGAACCAGAGAAAGACCCCAGACAAACTTGAGGGAATTTGTTTCAATACACAGTAAATAGTTGAGTTGTAGTTTTGTTAAGATTTAACAGGTTTTAAACTCGATTTAACACAAGGGACACACCGACATCTGATCTTAATATGGCTGTTATGACCTATAACCGATTTTTACCAACATTGTATACATATTTTTACCCTTTTGATGTAAACAGATGTGACATGGCTTTCCTACTGCGTGTAGGAAACATTCAAAATCATCAGCAAGATGGGAAAAATAATATGTTATGGATATTGAACCAGTTTACTTTTGAGGCCAATACCAACATGATAAAAAAAAAAAAAAAACATGAGAAACATTGCAAACATTATTGCATATCTATTATGGATCCCATTTCAAAATGTTATTGAAAATACAATTCATTGTTTTAGATCAATTCCAGTTGAATTATCAGTGTCATCGTCTAAGATCTTCACACGTTCGCTAAAAAGTACATGTTTTATTTTAACACATTCATCGCATTTCAATTTAAAAATATCCCCCTTCATAAACCATAACAAAGAAGACTTCTTTTGTTGCTAAGCTGTAGCTTGTTCAGAAAAACAATAATTGCTGAATAACTTAGTAAATCTGTAATTTTGCCTTCAGTATTTCACAGCTAATGCACGAACAAATGCCCTCAACCTAATCAAAAAACTAAAAGTTCTCATCAATGTCTGAAGTGTCAGCTATGAAAATTCAGCGAAACAATCACTTAAAATGTCATACTTTGCAAAATCATCACCACCCATCCATCACAAACCTACACACATCGTTAAACAACTCCCTATAATCCATGTAAAGTCCAGCTGAGACAGTCGCAGTCACTAAAAAGGCGTGTCAGGGATTCAGATTCACCATTTTTTTTTTCTTTCTTTTTTTAGTAAATGGACATTTGGACGCCTTCTGCAGCCCCAGACAGCCAGCTGCCTCTCAGGACCTAAAAATAACCCGTCTGAGGAAAACAGACCCTTTCCCAGGTACTGGGGAATGGCTGGAATGCCAAGAAAAGCTCGGCAAATACCAGACACGAGTTTCTAACACAGACACACAAAAAAACAGACGTTAGAATGTAAAACGCACCAGATTAGATAACATTAGGTAAGCGATACTAATCCATTTCTAAGACATCTTATTCCCAAAGCTTCAATGTTTAATTTTCATCGATGTCCTCTTGTTGTTCTGTCCCCTCTAAGGCAATGAATATAATCTTACAGTAACTTCATAAAACCTCATTTGAATAGTTTAGTAGGTATAAAAGGATACATTTGCCTCTTTTCAAGTCCAAGTTCAGGTAGAACAGAGATAAAAACTGGTTCTTTGTAGGGATGCGAAGATAAAAAAAATTGGCTGATAACGATATCCGATATTTAACATTCCTGTTGACTAAGGCTGTGCCTTCTCAAATTGTTTATTGATACCGTTTTTCTTGTCACGATAAAAATTCTCATTTATCTTAGCATTAATAAATTAGGTTTAGTAATGTCTGAAAAATGGAAAAACAAAGTAATACTGACGCTATATATCCCAGGATTCAGCGTTATTTAACAGAATTATTTATGCAATGAGAGCTGTGTGATCATTTTATTTCTAGGTGTTGTAAGGAAAAAGAAATATGTATAATATCAGCCAGAAAAACAATATTATAATCAGTATCGGCATATATTCAACACCCTACTTTTTTGACATAGCACCTCCATTTCAGATATACAATCACATCATCCTTCACTCCAACATTATCACATTACTGACTCACTCCCACCCATAACACAAAAAAACAGGATGGAAATAAAGATTGTTAATATTGGCTCAGTTCTACTTATCAGACTACTGTTGTGGTAAGAAATGACTAAAATAAGTCGATAAGAAAGTTTATGCTAAAATGTAGGGGTTATTTTTCATTATGATGTCCCTCTGATTATCTGGCTGTAACACTAACATCAAACAGACTAATCTAAAAACAGACACCAACGATCTTCCTCCAAACAGTCCTTAATAAAATACATAAAGAACTTCAGTACTTTAGAACATTCAATATCAAACAAGTCGGAAATATAGTTTTTAAGGAAGGTTTGTAGAATATTTATGGGAAATATCGATGAATTATTCAAGAATTGAAGATATTCAGAAAATGAGATATTTTTAAAGTAAAACCTTACAAAAATAATCTCTATAAATCAATACATATCAGATCCACTTAAATTTCCGCTGTTCTATCCACTTTTATTTATCTATTAACTCTCAAAAGCTTGGTGTAAAGTTAGACCAGCTTTGTAATAAAAAAAAGGCAGAGAAAATCCCTCACCGGCTCATTGCAGATGGTGGATGCTTTTTGTTGAAATTCTACCTCTGCCACAGAAAGGTGAGCCGATAGCTACAGTTCAGGATACAAACACACCCGTGGCTATGCGAAGCTAAAACACAGCACCTGTCCTCCATAACTGGCAGGCTGGTCCATTCATTGTATACAAAGCCGGCCGGTCTGTGGAAATGTTTAAACCGTCTCGAAGGCTGAACAATAAATGAAGGAATAGCACTTCAAATTTGAATATCCAACAGAATATTGCAACCAAGTTGTCCTGACACAGCAATTATTGTGTGTTAATGCACAGACTTATGCACCTCTGCCTAAAAAAAGCACAGCTCAAACATATCAACCAAATTTGAGAGTGGAAAGTATGACTATTAGATGTGAATTTTTTGCCAAACTATGATTGTAAGCTAAAAGAAATTTAGAAACGTGGAGTTAATGTATTCCTCCACTTTTAGCTGAATGATAAAATGCTGTCATCTAATATATCCAAACCCCCCAATTCCTTATTCTCTTACTAATCTGTTATTCATCAATTAACTTGACCGAGTTGGTCACGCATGTTCGAGGTCATTACCATTACAAAAAGGCGAACGATTTGAGTGGAGACGCAAGAAAAATTTGGGGGAGATTTACGGAGAGATGGACGAGTTTCTCACAACAATTCAGATATTTTGGGCCTCTGAGGTCGTTCAGAGGTCTTATTAAACTCGTTAAATGTTAAACTGGCGGTTTATACAGATTTTGTGCTTTTTTTCTTAAACAACCAGATAATTT
>JAVLVB010000946.1:1152668-1172152 GCA_032876305.1 Orestias chungarensis
AAAAAAAAAAAAAAAAAAAGCTTTTTATAAATCGGGCTACTGAGGGACATGTATTTATTTTGCTCTACTGATCTGTGAATTTAAAATATCTGGCTGTAAATAAAAGACAGTATAAACACCCTGTACACACAACAGGTTTAAATTACAGGTATACAAAAAAATAAAAATCACATCAGTATATGAGTAATCTCTTTTAAAAACAATTAAAAAAATATTCTGTGTATTTCTAAGTTTGAGCCACTATAAACTATGTTCATTGGGGTTATTGAGAGACATCTTAAGACTTAGACACATTTTCGACTAATAAAAGACAAAGAAGCCACTTGGTCTGGTCCAACACCGACATTGATGTTCTTTACTGGAGAAATCTGGGACATATTAAACTAAGATTACAGAAATTTGTTTCAGCTAATATACTGTAGATATTTGGACTAAAGTTATTTATAAAAAGTCTTTGGCAGACAATTTTTAAAGCGACTAATAGCCTTTTGTTTAAAAGCAGAAAAATGTTGAACATACTTCCACTTTAGCTAAATATTTGGGCGATTGCAAGGAGTCTTTCCAACGTCTAAAATACAGTGGAAACCTTTTCAAACCGATTTGTAATGATGTTTCTATGATTTTAATAGATTTTCTTGTAAAGTGCCTTGAGATGACATCTGTTGTAAATTGGCGCTATATAAATAAACTGAATCTTGATTCTCGATAACTTAAAGATTGATCACAGGAACAGCAGTAAAGACTTGAAAAAGAAATTAAAACAAAAGAAGGAGATGAGATCCCCTGTAGTACCAATCAACCCAGTGATATTTGAGAAGGGTATGACTCATGCTTTATTTTTTGTAGTGTTCTTTCGAAAACCAAAAAAAAGTCAACAATTTTATAAATGCCTGTCGTAAATTATATCAGATAAAAACGTTTTTATTAAACAAAATCATTGTTACCTACCTCTGCCAGGTGTAAGATAAATGTTGGGCTTAGCTGTCAAACCTAATCACATATTTTCCCAGTTTTACTTCAGATATCACAATAACACAAGTGAAGGCATCATAACCTGGTACAAATCTCACGTTAGTAATAAACAGGAGGGTTGAGGTTGTCACATATCTCTCTAAGCTTTAACTCAGATATCAACACTGAAAAACTAACTGAAGATCATACTGCAAATGCCTTTGTTTTGGGGGTTTTTATGTAAATTTGTGTCCAAAAGTACAAATTGAAATTCACGGCATAAATACATCGAACACAGATCAGAAACTAACTAATCTCCGCAAAAAATTCACAACTAGAGTCTTTTTTTAAATAAAGTTTCTATTTGAACACACTCATTAAATTAATAATCATCATTTGAATATCTAGAATTTCAAGATTTAAATGAAAAGTTTTATTAATATGGAATAATTTTGTTTTTAAATGTACATTTCTGAATTCACAAAACATCAATATTATACATTTAAAAAAGGCTTATAATAATAGGAACCCAGACATTTTATAAATATGTCTGGATTTTCACCCTTTTGCAAATAATAACTCTTTTTATAGTAATCAACAAGCTCCTGGCCTAAATTTAATGGATTCAACCTTTGATACCTGTATAAATAGTTATTTATTGGCGTCCTGATTCAAACTATGCATATTTGACTAATTAACGACGTGGATATGTCTGCTTTCTCCACTTTGATGTTTGGGATCCTCCTCTTTGTTTCTAGACAAATAGTCTAAAGTAAGTCCTAGGTCTTCCCCACTTGCCCCCATTTGTAAAATAAACACACACTATGATGGTACCACCACCATACTTGAATGTTAGAGCAATATTCTTAGGTTTTAAGGCTCCAAACTGATTCCCAGACATATTCTTCCATTTGCTGTTACCAAATATCCCCTATCAAAATGTTGAATAATTTTAGTCCTTATTCAATATTTCATAACAATTGCTCTTAATCATTTTGATTAATGAAAACTAATGTAAAAATAAAAACTCAAGGCTTTTTAAAATAAATCCCAAACCATACACTGAATTCCTTAAAGCATTGGAAAGCTTTATGGGTAAAAATTACACTTTCTAAACCAATATTCCGAAAAACATACAAATCCAAAATGCAGTACTGTTTAAAGGGGCAAATATAATAAAGAACAACCATAAAATTGTGCAAATGAAATTCACAATACTGTTTCAAATCTCTTCTCCATCTCCTAAAAAACTGTTACATAATGGCACACATTTCCTGTCTTCATGAATGTTAGATCTAACAACCGTGAAAGGTATATATATATATATATATATATATATAAATAAAACAAGTACGGTGCCAGAACCCAACAAGGAAAATTTCATAAATCATAAAAAAATACATAGACGAAGAGAACAGGCGGCACCTATAATAGCTAAATAATGTGCAATAGAGCAAAGCAGTATCCGTGATAAAAATATTAGCAAATATCAGGTTGTTCTTGAATTGTCCTCTGTGGACTATTTGGACCCACTGGAGCCAGACTATGGGAGCAATGGTGTTTTTAAACTGGCTCAGCTTTGGATCTCTTTAAGATGTTGTAAACAGTCTGTAATATATAGACTTGGTGTTTCTCCAGCAGACATTTCCTGGCCCGCAACCAAAACCGGAACCACCTCATTAAAAAAAATGTTAATATGTTTTTGCTTCCTGTAGCCAAATTCAAAGCATTTATCTCCTTAATTTGCCATGAAACAAGCTGGAAACGGGCCATTATGCTTTAAATCTGTAAACAAGTCAGTTAGTTTGGAAAAAGAAACTGTGTCAAGTTGCTGAAAAAATTAGGCACATTTTACATCTCCTTTTCTTTTCAACTCCTGGTTAAAAATTCATGTAAAGTCATATTGATTAAATCTACTTTAGAAATTCATTACATTAAAAAAACATTCAAAATAATGAATATTTTTAAATATTGCAATGACGATGGCAGTTGCAGATTCAAGTATCTAAAATATTAAAATATAGATTTTTCAGGACACTCACCCAGAAATTGTTCTGAAAGACAGCCATTGTCACTCAAAGGTAGCCGGCAATCTGTGAAGAAAGAAAAAAATGTTACAATGCATCCCAGCAAAGACTGATGTTTATTCATTTATGTATTTTCCCTAATCTGATGTCATTTTCTCCACTACTAAAAAAAACAACAGAAACAACCTGAAGCAAGGTCTTCAGATTTCTTTATTGGTCTGGAAAATTTGGTTTAGGTTTAGTGTTGGTTCCGCAACCTGCAGTATCAATATCGCAGCACATAGCACAAAAATGAGTTCTGTGAAGTTGCTCGCTTTATAATGACTCCAGAGACACTTTTAGTGTAGGATGGAAAACCCCTGAGAAAGAGGAGAGAGGAGCCTAAATGGCTTAAAAGCAGAAAGTAAAAAGATGGAGGCGTCTAATGAAGGAGGAGGAGGAGAAGAATGAGATGCTAGTAAACACAAAGCACATGATAAAATATGTGCAGCTTTAAGGTAGAGAGGCTCCTTTCGGTGCTGCACTTAAGCGTAGCTGTTGCTGCTCGCTGGTCCAGCTCATACAGCCTCAGTAACTGGATCAAAGTTTACATTTTTTTTTAGAAACTCACATGTCTCAAATTAAAGCTCTCCACATCCTTCCAAATCAAGACTAAAATGTAGAAACTGAAGCATAAATGATGCATAGATGAAATATTAGAGGAGTAAAAGGGAAATCTATGTATTATCAGTAAATATTGGTTACCCAAATTTGCATATCTGTGCCTCCCTAAAATAGAAAGAGGATGGATGAACAACATATATAGAGATGAGTAGATAAATATGTATACGCATAAAGATGGATAAATAAGCATTATATATGGATAAACAGAGACTCAAATGGCCAAACTGACAAAAACACCAAAAGATGATTGGATAAAAAATAAAATAAAAAAAACTTAATCATAGATAGACCTGTAGATGGTAGTACAGACAGATCAATAAATGATTAAGGGATGGACAGGTAGTTGGTTTTCTCTTTGGGTTTGCCATACCTTTCCAGATAGCAGGAATTAATTTTTTTCCCCCTCAAATTAAAAAGGCAACATTCAAATTAACAAAATAAAATAAACAAATAGTGTTTTCACAGCGATCTATAATGAGAAAATGTTTATCAGGAGTTTGTTCGCGTATAGGATTCCCTGCTGACAGCAGACTCTTTTTGAGACGGTGTGTGTGCCGACGGCAGCCTTTTCTTTGAATTGGCATCGACTTGGACTGAGCCTGGCGAAGACCTCGCATTAAACAGCAGCTACAGACAGACAAAAGCCCCACACATACACTCTTGAAACGCCTCACACCTTATGAATTAACTCAGCAGGAGGGCCTGCAGAGAGGAAACAATAACCTGGATAGAGGAGCAGAATAGACAAATACAGACAATATACAAGCTTGGCTAAAATGATTGTATGAACTACATCAAGTAAAGTGAACCAAAACAGAATCCTCTGAAGGTTTTGGTTAAATGTTTAGGAAGCATGAATATGTTTTAACTGTTTTTATTAGGCTGAGAAGTTCAAACAATATTCTAGCCATTAATTGACATACTTCAAACTTTCACTACTATTTTACTACTATAAAATGAGAATGAATGAACATCTGTACAACCTTTTACAATAATGGATGCATTAACTTGTGTTGTGTTGTATTTCCCAACGCAGGTTTGCCCATCTGAACCTTATTTAGGCCAGTCATTAAACTGTATACTAAGGCATAGTTTTGGGTTTTTATTCAAATCTACCTTTCACCTTTGTCTACAAGCGACAAAACCATTCGCTTTCCTTCAGTGTTCACTCTGTTATTTACATCTGGAGGTAGAATGAATGTACCGTACACTTCTTGTCATGAAATTCAGGTTTATTTTATTTTTTATTGTATACAAACTGATGAGAGCTGCACATTTTTTCAATATTAAAGAATTTCACTGGTAGAGGAAATCATGCAATGGCAACTTTTAAATCTCCCTGTTACTTTTCACCTTAAAATAACCTAGAAAGGTAAGCATTTTAAACAGAGAACAATCAGGGCAAACAGCGATAGAGGTTTGCACTAGGACAACCACTGTAGTGGGGGGTGCGTGGAAAAGTTGCTGACATCCAGCAATATCCATCTGGTTACTAGCAGATAAAATCAGGTCAGAGGCAGACGGGACGAAGAGGAACACAAGGCAACATTGATACGTCAGTCTGGGTGCGTCGTATTTATCAGAAAATAGCGACATATGCTGCTTGTGTGATTTAAAAACATCAGGAAATATTTGGGTTGTAAACCTACTGCTGTTCTAGAGCTTCAAATGTATTTCTCCCATTATCAAAAGCTTGGATGAGAAACACCTGGAAGCTAACAAGCTGTTATCAGCTTGCAATCAGTAAATTTTCTAATAGCATCCTTCTCAACAAGGAAAACTGTAGCAGTAGAAGCTGTAGTATTAGCAGTAGCTTTTTGTTCAACAAGCTTTCTGGCAGTGCACAGCAATAAAGGTTGTGCAGTAAAAACTTGAGTAATTCTAGCCTCTCATTAGAATTACTTTAAACTTTACTTTCTGTCTATGCTGGCTCACCTTAATAGTGTGTATGTATATTTTAATGAGGGTTTATCTGTGGATAAGAACAATCAATCATTCTTTTTTCAGATCAATTTGAACAGTTTGTAACTTTAAACATGGAATTTAGAGAAAAAGAAATCTGGGTAGTGACCGAAGATCGCAGATAAAAGCAGTTTATGTTCAAGGATTCAAGGAATTTTATTGACATCACATCACATGTGGTACATGAGGTGGGAAATTGTAATCCCACGGTCCAGTTTACACCCTGAGAGCAATTGTAACTTAGCTAAAATAAGATGAATATAATAAAATATAAAGAAATATAAAAAAATAAGATTGATAAATACACAAAATATACAGAACACAAAATATGGGAAGTCGGACATAGCAGCAATGAAAATCTGGGAATTTGCTGTAGCAGCATGGATGGTTAATGAGGTGAAATATTAAAGTGATCAGTGCCGGTTAAATGAAAAAGTGTTTTTAATTTGTAATTGTCCTTGCATATGTTTGAGAGTCTTACAGCTTCTGGAACGAAGCTGTTTCTCAGTCTGGTGGTTTTGCATTTGATGAGGGGGGCAAGACAAAAAGTGAGTGTGCTGGGTGGGTGGGATCCTTCAAGATGCCGGAGGCCCTTTTCCTGCATCTGGAGGTGTAGATGTCTGTGGTGCTGGGGAGGCTGTGGTGCTGGGGAGGCTGACTCCAACAGTCATTCTGTGCAGCCTTCTCCACTCTCTGCAGGGCTTTCCTGTCTGCAGCAGAGCAGCTTCCATGCCACACGTTGATGCTGGAGCACAAGACGCTCTCCACCACACATCTGTAGAAGGGGGTAAGGACTGAGCTCCCGAGTCCAGCTCTTCTCAACCTCCTGAGGAAGTAAAGCCGCTGGTGTGCCTTCCTGACCATGAGTGGAAGTGTTTCTGCTCCAGCTGAGGTTGTTACTCAGGTGTACACCCAAGTACCTGTAGCTGTTGACCGCTTCCACAGCGGATCCACCAATGTGCAAGGGGGGTGAGCATGTTGGCCCCTTCTGAAGTCTACAATCATCTCCTTGGTCTTCTTTACACTAATGCAGAGGTTGTTCTCTCTGCACCAACCCTCCAAGTGTTCCAAGTTTTTCCTGTATGCATACTGGCGTGGATCCACAGTGACATTGATGGTGGCTTTGATGTGGGTTTGAACCAGTTTTTCAAGGCACTTTGTGACTATCGGTGTGACGGCTACTGGCCGATAGTCATTCAGACCTGTCACTGCGGACCTCTTGGGGACTGGGATGATGGTGGCGGTCTTCATGCAGGTGGGGACAGCTGCCTGGATGAGGGAGGTGTTGAAGATGTTTGTGCGCTTGTGAGTGACCAGACCTGAAAGCAGCATTCCTGGCTTTCAGCAGAGAACGCACCTCTGCATTCAGCCAGGGTTTCTGGTTTGGGTGGCAAGTCACAGTCTTGGTGGTTGTGATATCCTCCACACACTTGCTGATTTACCCAAGAACAGCAGATGTGTACTCATCCAGGTCCAGCTCCACCTTGTACTCAGCAGCCTCCCAGTAGACCTGCCAGCCTGTGCAGCCGAAGCAGTCCTGCAGTACAGCGTTGCCGTCACTGGGCCCCACAGCTATGGTCCTCTTTGTGGGTCTGGAGCATCACAGCGGGGGATGGTATGCAGGCACCAGCATGACGGAGATGTGATCAGAGAGCAAGAGGTGGGGGCGGGGGAAGGCTCTGTATGCGTCTCTTAGGTTGGTGTAGACGCGGTGCAGCTTGTTATTTCCACGTGTTGGAAAGTTCACATTCTATTTAAACCTCGGCAGGCTGTTCGTCAGTTCTACGTGGTTAAAATCCCCCGCTACCACATAGAACGCCTCTGGGTGCTTGTTCTGAAGTGAGCTGATGTTGTCATGGAGCTCCTTCAGCGCGGTGTTAGCATTAGCATCAGGTGCTATGTAAACAGCAATAACGAACAAAGCCGTAAACTCCCGAGGCAGATAGCAAATGTTAGTTTCCTCCCCAGGATCTCTGAATCTTAGAGAATCGGTGTGAAGCTCAGTCATCCTAGAGAGGCTCACAGCCTCCGCTCCTCCACATAGAGAGGAGTCGGGTGAGATTGCTTGGGAATCTGGTTAGGGTGCCTCCAGGATGTATTTAAAATTTATTGAATGTTAAATTCTTCTAAAAACCAGAATAAAGTCAGGAAAGTGTATTTTCTCCCAGTTATTTTTACTATATTTATCAAGATATTGTTGACTAAATAATTTCCTATTTATATCCAGAATGTGGAAAAACGGAACAGCACAATCTTTAGGAACACTTTCTACTAAATGAAAAAAGTTTCCATCCAAATCCCATTGTACCAATATTCACCTACTTTTTAAGCCCGCTCAACCCTTATTTTTATGTGTGACAGGTCAAAAGGTCACCGCAGCAGCAACATCAACGAACACACCGTTTCAGATGAGGAGTATAATCTTTAACAGACACAGAGATGAAGGATCCAGCCAGTATTATCAACAAAGACACACTGACCTCCTCCTCCTCCTCGCTCCGAGTATCTGACAGCATGCAGATGGTAGCTAAGAAAAATGGTGACTTTAAAAAAAAAAAAAGTATTTTGGACTAACAAAACTCACCCACAAACCATGTTTTTCTACCTTCTTCTTCTCTGGCTTTTTGTTAGAGCTGGTCAAACTGGCAGATGTTCTCTATAGAAATGGTGACCAGTATAAACTCATAGCAACCTTCTCCTGCTTTTCTCTGGCTACTGAATAAGAACGAGAAACAAAACGAGGCCGTGGAGGATTGCCTCTTTATTTTTCTCCACTCAGTGCTGTTTAGTACAGCAGATAAACCAAGCAAGCTAAAAATGGAATCAGGCTAAATGTGGGGACGGAGCAAACCGTGGAATAAAGAGGCTTCGGTAACCTTCGAATAGGAACATTTGTCACAAAGATGGGTCGCGCAGCTGAGGGGAAAAAATACAGGACACAACGAAGGGGAGGAAAGAAGGACGCACAGAGGTAGAAATCAAATTAAAGTAAGCAAAATGGGTACAAGAGCAGACTTAAGGATCAACCTAAATGATGCAAGGCCAAAAAGCAAAACTGACAATGTCATTTCAATCAGTTTATCTACAGTATAAAGCACCAAATTACAAGATATGTAATATAAACCCATTTCAGTTCGTTCAAACACATTCATTCCAATTGATTATATTTATCAAACAGTGCTTTAAATTTAATTTAATATCTATTTGCATCAGCCTCAAAGTGACAAAGGAAAACACACAGGTAAATTGGGATTAAGAAGCTCACAGAGGTAGGAAAAGGGTAAAATCGTCCAAACAACAACTTAGATTATTTAGGAACAATCAGAAAGGTTGATATTTGCTACAATACCGAGGAAGGCTACTGACTTGACAGCCATGCAGCAGAAAGGCAGTGAAAACCTTCACAAAGAAAGTAGCTGCACAGGTCGGCACTGCAGAAGAGAGTTTGTTTCCCTAGATTTTGTGGTTCAGGGGTTACTTTTTTATTTTCGTAACACGTTTAAAAAATTATCAGAACAAATATTTTTTTTTGATGAAGGTAGAGGAAAAAAATGGCAGCTTTTCTATATTCAAATAAAAATCATTTTACCTAGTATACCGGCCAGGCAGTCAAGCATTTAAAAACAGTTTCTGCATCTAAAGAAACAGGACCGTCGGGCCGAACCCAAAGATTACCAGATGAGGCTAAAACTCTCCATGTACAAATACATTTTTTCATTTGAAATGCAAAATGTTTACGTTTTGGTAGTTTTTTTGCTTAATAATTGCATTAAGTGTTTTGTTCAGAAAATGGCTTGTTTCAGGTTTGTATTTTTCAGTTAACGATTATTCAATTACTAAATAAGTTGATAATGGATTGATCAGACAAGAACAAAACAAATTGATTTCATGGAGCACTTGAGTCTGTTGAGCAGAAGATCGACTCGGTTGTCCTGCTATATAAAAGTTTTAAGGCCGATTATATGAACAAAGGATCACTGATGATTTTACGTTGGGCCAAACTTCCAGTCCGCTGCCACCAACAGTGTCTGCTGGCTAGTGATAACTACTGACTGCTACTTAGTTTACCACAAGCTTTCACAAGTACAGCCGATAGTAAATATTTAAAATAAATACTTGGATCAAGTAAAACTAATTGTTTAAAAATTGATTTCTTTTAGCAATATTATTCTCTGATTTAGTATTTGTCTGGCTGGGAAAAAAAAAGATGCTCACTGGTAGCAATTTTTGCATCCTTAAAATGTCAGCTCAACTCCAAACGCATAATAAGCTTAATGGGTGTTCGCAAAAATAATGAAACGACTTCTCCCCATATTCAAAGACTAAGCAAAACAAGGCCTTTCTTGTGAAGTGATGAATTATCAGCCCAGTGGCCAAGACATACAGAGAGCCAGTGAGACGGCAAACACAATACACATGAGGAGGAGGTAGCGTGAATGAAAATGAAAACCGAGTAATAAACACAACCCGAGCTGCCAGTTACCTATTGTCCCAGCCTGAATGTCCTTTTGCTGCTGCAGTGTTCAGCTCCGGTCCAGCCCAGACTATAACGACGTACCAGGCGGCCAGCTTGGCATGACCAGCTGTATGAGAGCAGCGCTCATGAGTCCATACGAGAAAACAGCCTTAAAACCACCACAACTACTGAACAGAATATTGTCATATTTAGATTTGTGAAAACCTGCAAGACAACAGATGTTCGACATGTCTCACTTTCCAGATTGTTTGGAGTTTAATATGATGTTGCTTTATTGTAGCATTTGCTGTCTAAAAGCTTAAAAATGTTTAAACTAATATTTTGTTGAACTTTACCTTTATTGATGAGACTAATAGCAATACAGACCTATGAATGGGGCTGCAGCAATTAGCCGCTGTAGTCAAATGGGTCGACTTTTTAGCCATTTACAACCTTTTCAGTCAACAAAAGACATTTTTATATTTATAAACTCTCCAAATTCTTCTGAGTGAAGAGCGCCATATGCACTCTACAACTGTCTATGATCTGTCTGTGCATTTAGCGAACGCTTATCCAAAGCGACTTTTAAAAAGAGGGTTAAACATTGAACTACAACACAATTTACAAATTATAAGTTACCTGCAAGTATGCTGGAAGAGAATTTAACCTTGAGGATATGTTATTTCACAAGAACATTCAATTAAAACACAGATTACACAAGTAATGTGTAGACTGCAGTTTCAAAACATACAGTATCTAAACATTGTCAAATAATGTTGTTTCCCCCCACCCCAAAGACTTGAAAGGCTGAATCGCAGTAAACCATGGAAGTTCGGTGAGAGTAAGTAAAGGCTTAAGGTAACGATATGATATTGCACAAATGCCATGCTTGAGTGAAACCATGCACTACTGATAAACCAGGAAGCACAAATTGCGTAACTTTATTTTAAGCTTCTGGATGCACTGTGAGAATAAATACCTTTACTTTCTCTTTAACGTTTTCTATTTTGAACTTCTATACACATTATATGACTGATAAGTACTTCAGTAGCTCCTTTGTGTTAACATGGAGGCTATATGCAACCGGCTAAACAGATATCCCATCTTTTTTTTTTTTTTACCAATAAAAGTGAGGATAATGTTAGTAAATACAGAAATAAAATCTATAAAGGGCAAAAAAACAAAACAGTTTAGACTTTGGATTTCCACACATAATTCTGATTGCATTTTCTATGGGAACTCAAGAAGTCCACAGGAGCTGCTGATCGTCTTCATCAGTTTGGCACTGCATAGTTTGGCTCATCAGTGGTGGGAAAAAAGGTTTTACCGTTTTCTTGACTTCTTTATTTCTTAAGTTTTTGACATTAGTTAAAAGCCAACAAGGCCCTATGTGGAAAAAAGTGATTTACTTCATTAAAATATCCTGCAACTCTTAGTACTAACTACTGCAATCAAGTATGGCTGTTACTAATGATTATTTTAATAAGTGATTACTCTGTCTATTTTTTTTTTTATTAATCAATGAATTAGCCAAAAATAAGAGCACTTTTTATATTTATCGCTTTAATCCAAAAGAAAATGTGGATAGTATATCACACACACAAGATGTTGTTTGAGTATTCTGTTAGTAGATTAACAACTAATAAAAACAATAGCTGGGTAAAGAATGCACACAAATTCACATATCTACAGATGGGTACCCTTATTGATTTAGCTCAAAGTTTCCATCACACTTTGATAAAAAAATATGACTAATGTAGGGCAAATCCGTTGATTTATGTTTAAAAATAACAGATTAATAAATAAACAGCGCTTTAATGTATTTTACACAATTTAATTTAGATAAGCTTAAAACTCACTCATTCTACATTTATGATGTAAATATTTTTGTAGTTTCAATTCCACTGACAAAATACCACAAGCAAAATAGGAATGAAAATAATGAAACAAGTGTGAAAAGCGATTATCTATCAGACTCAACCGTCTCATTTTTTAATTCATTCATGTTCTGAAGAAAACATTGAAGACAGTCAGATAAGTACTTCTGAACCCAGAATAGTTCAAACATTGCTTATTTAGAACAGGGTAAAATAAAACAAAGTTAATCATTTAAAATAAAAAAATAAAAACTTTGCTGTTAACTGTATTACCGTTTATTATTGTCTTTCTTTTCTACCGTCAGTCTGAAAAGCGAGGTTTTGTCACGCAGCTTTGAAGCTGAAAAATATTTTACAGAAAATAAGAAAAATTTGTTTCTGTTCCTATGCAGCTCGTTGCTTTTTTGTGATAAACTACTTGAAAATCAGCTTATAAAAATAAAAAATTTTAAATTTCCTTTTCGCTTCTCTACTTTGATAAACGATCTGGCATCTTTTGCTCTAGTTATCTGATTGATCAACATGAGATAATCATGATAAACCTCTTTAACATCATCATGCTTTGCTATTGCTTTAATTATGAGCTAAAAATCAGTTTTTAAGCCCGGTAAATAATATTAAAAACAAGATAACCCACATATAGACAAGACCAGGAACAGACCCGGAGGGATTCGCCCACTCCTCCATCCTGCCCCAGGAATCTCCCATCTGCCACAAGTAGACCTTGGCTTTGACTCATTTACCACTGCAGGCACAAACCATAGTTTTAAAAACTGGGTTAAGATTAATTTCATATTTCAGCCAGTTTTGTGTGAATTTTTCCAATAAAATCACACCTGAAAGAATGGCAGACCTCTTAAAAATCACTCAAACAAACCTTAATTTTAATGAAGGACCAGAGTTTTGCCCCTGGGTTTTGCTCTGTTTGCAAAGTGAAAAATCAACCCTTGGAGTCTTTTAGCCTACATATTAAGCGACTACACATGTATAAATTATCAACATCATGAGAATATCCAATATTACAGTGAAAAAAGAGCGAGTGATGCCATAAATAGTTATGTTTGTGGGTCAAAAAGGGAAGTTAAAGAGTCATTCTAATGGCTTAGGTTATTGTTCTAGTCTGTTTAAATATCCAAGCAACGAGTGCTGTCATAAAGCATTAACTCAGAAGTGAAAATGCAAAGCAGCAGGCGCTCCCTCATTGACTTGCTCCTGTCATCGTTATCCCTCAGTCAGTCCCAGTCTCTTATATCCAAAATTTTAAGTTAGTATCTTGGCAATAACAATTTTGGGATTTTTTTTCCCATATTACCAAAGAATAGTGATTAAGTTCCCTGTTTTTGAATTTAAACAACCAATTTGTTGGAATAGATTGTGTATGAATTATCAATCAATTCTGTAAAAGGATTAATCTAGCAGAGAATACAGAGGGCTTATTAAAACACCATTTTACATTTTTATTTAAATTCTTAATCAAGTCTTCTACATATTTCAAATATCCAAATAAAAGAATTTGCTATTTTTTTATACATTTTGGCATTTTTATACTACATAAACTTTCAGTGTCTCATTATGTAATGGTTAAGTGACAACTTCAATATATTTTATTTAGAGTTTATGAGGAGGACCAACTCAAAAAAGTTCAGCGTACCCCCCAGCATTCTGAGGTTAGGGACAACACAAAGACCTAAAATCTACAAATATTTTAGATCCCCTCTCTAATAACTTTCTGTTTCAATACTTTCCAAGCCAAGTATATCTAAATATGCATCCATATGCACAGTGTAAAACATCTTAACACTAAAACAGAAACCTAGCTTTTAGTTTTCCTTATTTTTAGTCCAGGTGACGCAGCCAAACAGTGCCATGGAAAATGAACACCTGGTCCCAGATTGGTTGCTTTGTCAATAGCGTATCCAGTAGCATTGCTTCCAGGTAGAGTTGGGAATGTCAGGATTTGATTCGATTATGATTTTTTTGGGATCACAGGTAAATTTGAGATCCATTTTTTTAATTAAAAACAATTTAAATATGATTTATGACATTGGCCTTAATATACAGCCGTGCAAAGGATCTTCACCAACTACTTCAGACTGCTTTGCAGATTCAGCCATAGGGATGAGCTTATTAAAACCAAAAATCAAACTTATTCAACTTCTTCAGTAAATAACTTCTGATATAAAAACTTTAACTTTTCTGAACATTGGATTATGTCTCATGTCCTTGCTGCTTTTCTATTTAACACATTTTATGTGTTAATAACAGTTTAGTGTTGTCTCAGGAGAAAGGAGAGAATGGAGCCGTTCTCAGCAACAACTTTTATGAATTGCAGTAGATTAGCCCCATAGTAAAACCAAAACAAATAAGGAAATGACATTCAGACTTCAGCAAAGACTGTGTACAAAAAAGTGAAATTAAAAAATGTAAAGCATTAATTTTGAAAGCCCTTGGTTTTCTTAAGTGTTAAAATAAACTTGGGGACATTTCAAGTTGATTCTAAATCATAGTAGCAACAAATATTGATAATAATCCAACCAATAAAGTTTGTTTATGCATTTATTTTGTGGTTGCGGCCTTATTCATCTATAGCGCCACACAGAGGCATAAAACAATCAGCCTCAACCAATGCTTTGATCGAGGATAATGACAATTGTTACAAATCTTCAAAATTTCTCTAATAATGATTTCAAATGACATTTTTCAGGAAGCCTACATTAATTATTGAAGCCAAACATGAAGTGGGTAAGGCCTCCACCACAAAGGGTAGATTTTGGCCAGATATCTAAATACTTCTCACCTGATCTGAACCAAACCTGACAGGCTGTCACATCAAGGCTCACTGATTTTCCCCCTAATTGTGCAGGGGTCACTAGAGGCTGTCTGCAGGTATACTTTCTACAGTACATTTTAACAAATGTTAAGATTAAACATAAAAATATATAGTTACTAAACAGAAGGTGCAGAAGGAGCTGCTGAATTATAATGAATCATTAATTATTTACAGTAGAAAAATTCCATTACCCACTGAGATCGCAGTATGTTGGTCACCAATTAAACTGAAAATCCAGTCACCAGTCATTTTTCCCAGGATGCATTTCAACATCAATTTCTGTTTATTTAAAAACAATTGGTGTCAATAACTACAATTTGTTTACAAGTTATTATGTACCAGGCCTGCACTTTTCTTGAATAGACAGCAAATAAAGGTACCAGAAATAAGATATGAATGTGATAGAAAACTGAGAATTGGTGCAGAATACAAAAACAAAAATCACTTGCAGTATTTAATTAAGTAATTAGAAGAAGTCAAACTGTTTGATGGTAATGCACCAATAGCAAACAACGGTTTTCACTGAGTGGGAGAAAAGCAACATCAGCTGAGAAGCTGCAATAGCAAGTCAGCAGCAGTACAGTTTTATTTTGCAAACACTGTGGGCTGTTCTACAACTGTTTGCATATTAGTTGATACGGGACCGAAAAAGATAAGACACCCAACAGGCACCCAGAGGAGACTTTCAAATGTTTGGCTTCAAATTTTTTTAGAGGTAATTGTGAATTGGAGCCAGAAGCCTGAAGTGTTACTTAAGTGTTGAGCAAGTGCCTTACTCACTTTATTGTCCTGTGCTGCATCACTATCACTATTACGTGAAAACACATACTACAACAAAAAAATACCACATGGCCAAACCTGTCCATTCATCTATTAGAAGAACATATAAAGACTCAAGGGAAATAAGCATAGGTTGGCGTAATCAGCTTAGTTTTACTTACATGGCAGATACTGGCGGAAATGCTAATATAATATGCCTTAGTTTCATTTTCTTCAAAAACGTATGTGTCGGATATCCAGCTAACATAGATCAACTTTCATTACTTATGTACGTAAAGCTTTTGCATTACCTACATTCATTTTAGTCCATAGCATTTTCACAATAACTTATCACAAGAATAAAACTGATCGACTAGTTTAAAGAAAGACTATGGCTAAAAAACGACTGTTGTTAAGGTATAAGGTGTTTTATATCTTAATTGACTTTCAAATACTGATATTTCTGTTTTATGTTTGACAGATTATACCGATACATGATGGATGAGCAGAAACGAACCACGGCAACCATTGCCTTCAGTCCTTCCCCTAATATGTATCAGTTTCTATTCCCGGTTGAATCCTTCTTTCTCCATCATGCCTGAGCAGATTTGTCACTGATAAACTTAGCAAATATGATATCCTCCTGGTGTCGCTTTAATTAGATAGGTGATGTACAAGTACAGTGGCACTGTGTGTAAAGTAAACTGATACTACTTCGGCTGACCAGGATATGTTTATCTGTCGTTGTTTTTTTTCTTCCTTTTTTTTTATCTGTTGTTAACTGGGACAATGGCAATGGCTTGGGCTGGGCTGCAGGTGAAGCACTGCACAGCTCACTATTAGAAATGGGAACTATACGCTATATTTACTCTACTGTAAACATGCAAGGTGATCATTTTCAAAGCAGTTCTTCTGGGATCACTGATGTAATCAACCACACCATGGGATTTTAATAACAACTTGGCTCAAAAGAATCCCAGAAGATCTTGGATAATGTAATGTGGTGTCTTGTTTCCTTGCAAAAAGTGCCTTTATGCATTTTATTGCTGCCATCTTTTTATTCTATGCAGTATTCCATGGTTTTACATATAATTCTTGCAGCATAATGACTGAGTAAAAAACAACAGTTGTTTAGTATCTTCACGAAAATGTAAAACATCAAAATAAGAAAATGTTGTGGCTTTGAAGCTCTTTTTTAACCTTGGTATTACTTGATAGTGTTAACAGTCCTAGTGCTCACACACCCAAATGTTTTGCTGTAGACTCAGAAGTTAAGGATGTGCTATTTTTACCTAATATCTTCTCCGAATATGTTCTCGGTGATTAATGTGTCACTGTTTTACTCACAACACAGTGGGTAAAACACAGCATCACCTTGGTTCTTATAAAACTGACATTGGAAAATTTGTTCGAGTTGCAAAACTCTTATCCCAACAGTTTTAAAAGTGTGTGTCACCAATTTGGGTTAAACAATACGATAAATATCCATATCTAAAACTGATTATAAACGTTGGCTAAAGACGAAAAAACAAAAAACAAAATATCTGATTCTTATGAGTCTTTGTACTTTAAAAAAATATGTTCTGAAGACCTAAAAGGAAAAACAAGAAGTCAATATTTATATTTTGAAAATTGGAACTCTTCAATCAGGCCAACATTTGTATCCAATATGGCTGCCCTGCATTGTGAATGTAATAAAGGTAATATATTCCAAATACTAAAGCATTGGAGCTGGTTTATCATTCAACGATCTTTCTTTTTTTATGTTTTAATTGCATTAAATGGAAAGAAACATCTTTCTCTACATGGAGCAAACAGTATTTGGCAGAGAGCTTCTAAACTTGGAAATGATGCGAGTTCCATCATAGCAAAACATTGCCCAGTTACCTTTTGTGATGTCACTGGATAATATGCCGATATTTGTCTTTGTGGGGAAGATTTTATTGTGATTAAAGTGATTGACAATTTTAAAAAAAACACTGAACCTGATATTTTTGTTCTTTATGTAATAAAGAACAAAGTAGGTTTGATTTTAAAAGAAAAGTATGCCAAGTAACTTCAAATGCTCTGTTATTGTAATGATGGAGGCACGTTTAAGAATTAAAATAATTCAGAATTTTACAGGAACTCATCTTCAATCATTTCTAACACTAACAGTAAAACACAAAGGTAGAAAAGCAGACAGTAAAGGAGCATCAGACGTATCTGCTAAGTTGGATCGTGCATTAATTATGTTAATGAAATAACCTAACTTCGCCAAATATAATGGTGTAAAACCACAAATAGACAGACTCAGAGTAATCTAGGACTGTTTAATTTTTTTCCACGCACATTTATGTTGTTTTTTAACGTTAGCTAAATTTCCCTCCGTTCAAATGTCAAACAAGCGCGCGTGCTGCTGCCGCTGCTCGCTATTTTTAAAACGGCAGCGTTTTCAGCCGTTGTGTTTCCTGCCAGTCTTCTCTCCAGCATTCACGACTAAACGAACAGTTAGGAAACCACCCGGAACCAATTTTCCTTACCTGGAGAAAGTCCTCAGACGACGCAACGACCTCTTCCCATCTCCTGATTGACCCGACGGCTGAGCCTCTGCCGCACGCTGACTCCTTCTAAGCAGTCTGATTGTAGTAGTCAGTCTCACCAGGAAGGTTTCAGTGGAGGCTCAAGGTCGAAGCTGATTGGCTGTTCACACCGTCAATCACGGGGAAACGCGAAGTAGACATAGCAACCGTAAAGGGGCGGGTTAATGACTGTGGAACAGCATCTTATTGGCTATCAATGAGCACTGATAAAAACAATGGACATTTGCAATGGGTAAACAGAAATTAGTAAATAAAAATGTTTGAGACATTTAAACATGGTAGGATTTTCTTTTGATAAATGAAATAATAAAATAATAATAATAACATTCGACAAAAAAAAAAATAAGCCGAGTTTTTTTTACATGTAAAAAAAAGCACACCATCTAAACAAAGAAAAAAATAGCTATATATCAATGAAGAGGAAATATAAAGAACAGTCAACCTACATTTTCACTACATTATAAAATCAGGTGAAGGACACTTTTTTATCACATGTTAACCAAATGTTAAAAAGACTCACCTTTCTATAAATGGACATAGCTGTCATGGGAGAAACATTTGTACTTAGCAATCAAAAGTTGTGAAAATGCTAGAAAATATATTTCTTTCTTTTTTGTTTCAACGTTTTATTGTTTTGTGTATGTAAAGAAAGCAGCCCAAATTTAAATATATAAAGGCTTGTATTTTGATGTAGTATTTTAATTCAAAACTCTAAAACCTACTTTTTCTTTCTGATTATGTGTCTGATTACATTGATTTTACAGTTTCCTTTTTATTTTTTATTTTTTATTTTGTGACAAGTTACAAAAAACGCTATCTCAAGGGGGAATAGAAAAATAAACACTATTCTTATCTTACATACTGATGTCAAGTCAGTCACATATATTTAAAGTTGATCGAAGTACCAAGAAATGCAATGAAATGTGGTTGTCGATTCATTGCTTTGCAGCATTTATTCTTGTTGGAGAAGCATATAGTAAGAGTGGACTGTTGTTTGCTTTAAGTATTTAACTTTAGACTAGTCCCTCTTGCTGAGCAAACACTGTTACAGTGTACAGGCAAAAAATCTTTAACATGAAGGAAACTTTCTACTCTTCTATTGTATTTAATTCTATTCAATTCTATTCTTTTATATTCTAAGACATAGTGAGGGCGTTTCTATTCATTAGGGGAAAAAAAGCTAAACAGAAATAATGTCAAACCAATTCTTGTAAATTGGTTCACAAATACAAATACTACTAATAATAATGATAATATATATATATATATATATATATATATATATATATATATATATATATATATATATATATATATATATATATATATATATATATATATATATATATATATATATATATATATATATATATATAT
>JAVLVB010000946.1:1179752-1245774 GCA_032876305.1 Orestias chungarensis
TATATATATATATATATATATATATATATATATATATATATATATATATATATAAAAAGAAGAAGCAAATTTTACTTGAGCTGAAACATCCTGACAAAAACTTTTTAAACTCTTATAAAAACGAAAGATGTATTTACAGCATACTTGCCTATCAGTATGAGCTAGCTAATAAGTACTTAAAACAGCTAATAATCACAAACTAGACTATTTACCCATTAGTCTGCTCTGAGTTACAGTAATCTGGATTAAAACATCAAATTTCTGTGACCAATGAGGGTGATTAGCTGATTGGGCACAGCTAACTCCACCTCCTGGCCATTGAAAGTAAGTATCCCACCAGGTCTTATTTTAGCAACTTTGAGAGGGCATTATGCAGTGTGTAGCCCAGACCAGGCTTGATTTCAGACCGTATCCCATGCCTGGCTTTGGCAGCTGGATGTTTGCGGAGCATTACGTAGCCAGCGAGCCAGTGACCTAAATCCACAAATCTGCTGGCCTAAATCATTGGGACTCTTCAAATAAGAGCCATTCTCAGAGCAGCAGAGTATATCCACAGCAAACAGAGGTGTAGATGACACGCAGACATAGTAATGCATGCCATGCCTGGAATAACATCTCCAATACTGCCATATAATTTTAGATCTTTAACACTGAAAGTGCAGAAACCTTAACAGCCTCTTCAGAGGTTAAAATCATACTCATTTTTAACACTTCAGAAACTATTTCGTCAAACAAATTTATTTTTTGGGCTAGAATATGCTTATCCAATTTTACAAAATATTAGATGCATCTCAATTGTCCCTTATTGATGCATCTCCATAATCAAATTTCTTCTAGCTAACTACTTTGCCATAGGTTGAAAAATGTGTCTGACCTTTCACCCAATCAATCAGTGCCATCTGCATTCACTGCAGATCAGATTACAACTATCCATCGAACCAATTACCCCTTTGATTCTAGTCTTACACGCACATGATGGATGTTAGTGTGTTTTTTTATGTCTTGGACAAGGATGAAAGGACAGCAAATAACAGGATCAAGTTTAGTTTTAGTGCCATAAACTAAGGGACACATGTGGATATCAGGTTAAACAATGTTAGCTGCCTGAAGTATACAAGTTACAAGATTCAGCAAATAACTATCACAATTTTTTGATAGCTCCAATGGAAATCAAAAGGGATATGACGGCATGGAAGCTCAGACAGATTTAAATTAGGAAATTACTAGACTGAACAAATCTGTCTGACTGACCTTTCTCACTGACGCTTTCCATGTCCATGTCCTCACAGCTGGTGTACTCGGGCGTTGAACCGCCCTCTTCCTCTGAGCTGCTGATGGACATCTGCCTCTTGTTGATTCCACGCTTGCCTTTGTATGACCGTGGAGTGGGCGGCCACAAAGAGTCCGACTGGTCCGAGCTCTGAGAGTCTTTCCTCAGCAGGGGATCACCACCTTTTTCCTGTGTTGTGCCAGTCTCAGGGCATGAGTTCTTTGAGCCCTGATCATAAGGCCCTGGCACTGACTTCCTTCCACCTCCTGAAGGTTGCGGACCAACCCCCATCCCCACGGTCCTGTCACCAGGGAAGGCTTGGTGGTTCTGAAGGAGGCCTTTGCGACCCCCATCACCACCTATACGGCTTGGAGAGATTCGACTTCCCCCACCACCTTCTTCACCTGGTCCCAACCCAACCTCATTGATAGCGAGATCACTATGCCGCCGCTCGTGCCGTACCTTAGATACCTTTGCGTGCATTCGCATTTCCTGTTCCTCTTTTTGTGGTTTTACAGGATATCGTGCCAGGTTGGGGTCACTCCGGTAACGATTCTGGAATTCCTCTTCTCTGCGCTGCTTCTCCCTCTGTTCTTCATCCTCTGGATGTCTGCGGTGCATCCCTGAATGCCTCAGGTTCTCCTCTCCATCCTCATAGTCTTGAGAATGGATCTTCTCCAGCCGCCGTCCATCTCCAAATCGTCTCTCTCCTTTGTTTCCAGTGCTAACACGCTCATCTAGGGATGACTGAGATTGAAGCTTGCCAGGAGGTCTGCGGCCACTACCCTGTCCCATCCCTCCCCTACCATTTTGTTCATGGAGGGATACTGGCCTTTTTCTGGATCAGAAGACAAAAATATGAGTTAAGTCCTCTAAACACACTTTTGAAGCAATAATTGTTTAGACCTTATCTTACTTCATCTTTAATGCCTAAAACAGCTTTGCAGTGGAATAATAATTAACAAGTGAAAAATTACATCTGTGATGTGGATGATTCTAAAAATATTAGTTAAAATAAATAATTAAATGTACACTAAGCCTTTCAAGAAAACCAAGGGCATTTTACGAGGAGTGAGAAGTTAAACACCAAGGCTTTTTTAAACCGTATTTCAGGAGCTTCATAAAAGGTCAGTTTTTGTTTTTGAGTTTTTGTGTGTTTCTTTTATTTTTCGAGCCTCTCTTTGCATATCCTCAGAAGTGAAAATTATGGATCTGCTCAGCTAATCTCTCAATGCTATGGATCAAATTTTTGTGAGGCTTACTTTTCTTTAGGTGGTTCACTTTGGGAGCGAAAGCCAGGCATTGTGTTGCCAGCCTTGTCAGTGAGGGCTCTAGAGGGGGGCGGGTTCCCTTCTAGCGACCCTGCGTTTGTATTGGAGGGTGGAGCTTGGGACCTGCAGCGGAGGAGTTTCCTGTCACGCTGATCCTCTCCTCCTGTGGCTGGGTTGTTCAAGGAGGGACCCAGGTTCCCGGGCCGTGTTCCTGAGCCCGAAAACCATTCTCCTGATTTGGTGAGAATCTCCTGTTGCTTACGGCACAGGTTGCAAACCCACATTACCTGAAGAGGTTGAAAGGAAAAACATGCTTTACAAGGTTATTGCAGCGGAAGTAAATTCTCCCTTAACATGAGAGAACTGCTTAACACATATATGAGGTGTGGGTATATACTTTGCAAAAGAACCCAACAATACAAAATCAAACAAAAAACCTATTTGATAAATAGACTAAGAAAAAAATGGATACAGTTGCAGTTTATCAGTTGATTCACAGATGATTTAACCCATTTTATTTTAAAAATTTTCATTGACATTGCTTCTTAAACCTGCCTCAGACAACTTAATTAACCGCAAACCCAGAACAGATGCCGTAAATGATCCAGTAACTTTAATATTTTTTTGTACATTTGTTAAAATAATATAATTTAACTCCTTTTACAAACAGTGTTCAAGAGACTTAGTTACTTGCTACCTTTTTATGCTATGTAAACTGAAACCTTTTAGCATAATTGTCCAGTCTTATCCTTTACATTGCACTCTTTAAATCTAAAGCTCCTACTATTGATTGTAAGTCTAAATTGAGTCCAACATCAGCAAAACCCACACATTTCTTGCAATATACTCATCATTTGGGCCCTTTTTCATTTTGCACCTTCATTGTTTTCATCATTTTGTACCTCAAAAAGCAAGAAAACTCCCTCTCTGCAAAGTGTCATCTCAAACCAATTATCTGTTAGTTACACTGCTGCAGAGGTGGGCAGAACTTTGATATACATTTACTCATGTGACTTTTTGAGTAGCAGTTTTACTATAATACACTTTTACATTCAATTTGAGTTATGTTATGAGTTACTAGCCATTGCAAAAAGCTGAATGAAAACAAAAAATATTACAACAAAGAATCCATCAAACACAGAATTACAGTTTATGATAAAGTGACACTTTTTGTTTGTAGACAGGCTTTTTATGGTATTTTCTATCATCTAAGCCTTCACTTCTAACATATATGCATCAAATATTGCAAGCATTATCTTTATTAAGTCTTATGTGGAAAGACATCCACTTGAGTGTTTTTCTGCCTGAATGTTATTGTGCTATTACGTTTTTTATGTGTATACTTTAAAATGTCAGTCTTTAAAATACCTTTATATATCTGCAGTCTGATGATATCATTTTGAAATACTCAATTAGACATTACTACAGTTATTCAGATCTTAATTGGCCTTTCTAATAATTAATTCAAATTAAATTCAGTTTGATTCTGTCCATTCTGATTATGGGAATTCACAACTAATCTCAAAGCAAAGTGTGCATTAAAAAAATGTTGAGTGCACCCCTATGAGTTCCAACTTAATCAACTCAGTCTATAGGTACAAAACTGCTCTTTTATTGGTGCAATAGAGGGTTAAATACACAATTAAGCATGCAATACATACTAATGGGGAAAAACACTACACATTACAAAAAAATTTGCAAATTCCTTATTTTAAAAAAAAAAAATTTAAAGGGGGAAAAAACGGCTTTAACTGTATTTTCGGATCATGTTTAAATCAATTTGGTAAGAAAATATCTGAACAATAGCAAAAATAAAAATACCTTAAAATGGAAACCTATAGTCATATGGGTAAATGCATGAGTAGGAAATATTTGGTTTACAAGTACATTTTGGAAGTCAGAAAGAAGCCATTATATTAGGGTTTTACCAGAATTTTAGTCAGTTTTGATATACCTGGGAATTTTTTTTGTGAAGGTTGTGCTAAATGATCTATAGATTAAAAAAAAACTGCCCACTTACAGTAAACTCTGTACCATTAATACAGCCCTATAGAGCGGCAAATCTGCATTAACCTTGGATTAATGTAGAATTTCATTTTAGATTATGTAAAGAGAGATATGTGCTCTGTGGCTCGGTAGGCGAAAACAATCCGAAAGGCATTACAACCCTTGGGTGTCCTTTTACATTTTAATTTGATGAACAAGAAAGGGATGTTTTTACAAAGCATATTTAGAGATGCATAGTTTGTTCCTAAAAATTGGCATGGTTACATTGAAATGTGCTTTTAAAATAATAATTCTCCTATTAAAAAAAACTATGGATACTTACATGTAGCCATGGCTACTGAATATCACTTCACTTTGACTGCACAAAAACAGGATTTATCTCCCTCCACATTTATAATCCGTCCGATTTATTTTGCAGAGAATAAATCCAAAGGAATGAGGAAACACTGACATTGTACATGTTCTACAGCGTAACCACTGTACAAAACAAAAACACCTCCTTGGCCTGTAGAAAAAAAAATCAAAACACTACTCCTTGACAGTCGCTGTCATGCTCTTTGCAGTCAGTTTAGTGTTTAGCCCTCAGTGTGCCAAACCACATTCATCATGGCCTGATTGAATCCCAGTTGGCGCATGTCCAGATTAATCTAAAGCTAAATCAGCTGGTTGCGCACCCTACAGCTGTCAGACTGCCTCACAGCCCCACACTGCCACCTCTTTCCCCCCTCTGACTTTCTCCTCTTCAGCTGACAGCCAGCAGATTAGAAGTAGCCAGTAATCCTTTCATTTTCTCACAGTTATTTAGCTCATCATCAACTGAGAGTACCCGCTCACAGTCCACAACTTTGCACTGTTATGGTCACTGACCTCCAGGGGCTCTCAGCATAACAGAGCTTTTTCTGCTTTTTTTTTCAGGTCTGCCTGACTGCCAAAGCTGAGATGTGTTGCTGCTCATCAGCCACTGCGCAAACCTTCAAGTCAAAGTGTCAATGTAGGAACTGGTTTTGTAGTGGAAGTTAGATAGGGTTCTCTAACATTGAACTTTTTTTTGGTGTTTGTTCTTTGTTTTGGCCTTGGAAACCTTAAAGTTTAAAGACTGTGTTGGAATGTATTTGTCTCAATATTTACAAATAATTATAATAATATATAATAATTTCTTTGCTATTTTAGGGGGGTGTAACACCTACTGGCATTGTTTCCCTTTCGTTTCTCATGTGATAATGCCATTACACACTTTTAATCAGAGGTGGGCAACTGTATTAATCGAGGACCAGTGTCCTGCAACTTTTAGATTTGTCTCTGCTTTACCACAGCAACACCATGGTTTACCAGAACCCAATGTTTTTCTTGACCGAGCTGAGCATTGATTTCAAATTGTTGGACATATGCAGGCACCACATACTCATGGCCAGGTTCCAGAATGTTGGTGCAGGCAACTTGAACCTTATTATGCACTTTCTTATCAAAGACCTCTTTTTTATTAATATTTATTTTTTAACTGCCCTCGTTCACGCAGTTATTGTCCTGGTGTAGGAACTGAAAAGCATCTTGGCTGATTGTACTAAAGAACAGAAGTATGCTCAAATACCACAGCTTTTCTCATTTTAGAGCCACCAGGCTCCAAGCTCAGGGGCATCATCTGTGGTCCAGGCCCAGGAGCCTTCTTTATGGTTTAATGTGTCTAGGGCTTGGCCCGTCCAGATGTCTAAAAATGGTAGATAAAGTTTTTCAGTGAAACTGACCGATCAAACTGCCCCAGACATATGATTAGGATCCTCTCTTTAAAGCTGTAATATTTCTCATATGAGTCTTGCTGGTCTACTAGAACAGAGAAAACAACTGGCTCGGGGACTGGCTGTGTGGCGCAGACTTCAGTCCCTTTAGGATGGCTTGACCTACACTTGGCATCTATGACATCTTTTGCATTTGTGCATGCACTGCAGAAGTGGATAATCTGCATTTGCATTACAACTGGGATGTTGCTTTATGTTCACACAGAGGAAATGGCTCCAGGCAAACAACCAACTCTTTCTATGAGTGGCACGACCTGGTTGGTGTGTGTAGATGATAGTTAGCTGCTATGTCGTCACCTTCTGTGCCTTCTGTACTACAGGCTAGTGTTACGTCCTTGTTACTCATACTCGACAATAAGATGCTTTCATTCTTTCATTGTTTCGGTTCCATAAATACTGCACGGTATGCTGATTATCTCTTACGCTGGCTCTAGCTGCTTTTTTGTATTTGACCAGAAAGGGTCTGTTCTTGCATACATTCTGTTACCTTGAAGTGTTTGATATTGTTGAGATTACTGTGTGAGACGAGTGCTGCCATTTTGTCTGTGCACAGTAGCATCCCCTCCTCTTAGTCTTTGTAGTTACTTTTCACAGGAGCCTCCACTGTCATTTTTGTTCCCTGCCCAGTAATCTCTTAACTATAATAGACAGGCTGAAATTTTTTTTATTATTCCAGATGCACAAACATTTTTGGCCAAAGAGTCCCAATTACTTTACACAGAGCAAGGTGGTGTGGGGGAAAGTGTCCCATTAAAAATAATAATAAACCACTATTCACAATGTGGCCACCTTAAAGGGCCAGGCTGAAAACAACGGTGAATTATTATTCCCTGCCTTTCTTTCACTTTCCTTTTCATTTCCTACAAATTTAATTTTGTCTCTCTTTAGTACTCCTGTCTGGTTTGGAAAAAAAGAAGATACCACACATCTGTCACTCAAGTGTCTACACTAAAACCCAACCCTCTTCCTCTCCCACCCACGTTTCTTCTGCACATCTGCTAACCAAATGGTGAAGTCGTGCATTGCTGCATCAGTTCTGCCTTCAACAATAAGATGCTTTTATTCAAGCCTTGAAAAGAGTGAGCATCAGCTTTCTATAAAGAGCAAGAATGGATGGGCAGCATGAGGGCGAGGAGGGGCCGGTTTGCTCTCGACGTGTGCAGGGACCCCAGGATTTAACACACAACCAGATAGCTTGACATATGAGACAGGCATAAAGTGCCCTTGTTCATGGCTGAGTGGTAAATCCTGAATGGTTGAAAGAAAAACTACCGCAAAAGACATAATGCTCCATTTCTCTTAAGAAAGGCAGTAGATCAACTCTGCAACCAGGAAGCAGTCTGGGCCGAGATCAGCTGTAAGCACAGCAGCACATCTGCTGAATTCCATGAGTTTTTGTCTTCATGGATTTGACTTCTAATTGTTTCATAGAACATTGCTCTCAACACAAATAATGATGATCATATAATGAGTAAAAAATATGACAAAAAACTTTTAATGTTATTGCTCATAGTTTGGTGTTTGTCACACCTTCTGGATGTCATGACTTTCTATTACAGGTATTTGTACTGTTTATTTGAAACGTAGACTATGTTCAGAAAAAAATTATAATATATATCTGTTTGGACATAATATTCTCAAGGCTGAAGACAAGACAACAGAAACATTCCATTTTGAAATTTGTTTCTGATAAAAAATTAGTTGGTACCTCTTAATACCTGATAAAATAATTTAAAAGGCATTATAGGTTTTATTAATAGTATGGGCACACACCTTTGAAGTATGTAAAAAAACAAAAAACTAAAAAAGTGCATGTGTGTCTTAGAAGAAGAAACTGAAAACAGGCATAAGTGGACAGAACCTGTAAGAGTATATTGGAGGAATCTTAGCTGGGTAATACTAAGGGATTGAGTCTGAGGTTAATCAGCCAGTACTGACAAGCATGAATAAGATTACGCAGTAAATAGTATAAGACGTCTAGTGTCAGCTTCAAGCAGAAAGTAAGAAAATATTCTGTGGACGTGTCTGAGTGCATGTCTTTTACAAGTCATTGAAACAGGATAATTTACTAAAAATGTTCAAATAAACAAACAAGCCTGCCCAAAGACAACAAAAAAAAGGTAAATTGGGACTCAACAACAAATCTGATTATAAACAATAATCCAAGTTATGCAAATACCTTTATTTTGGAACAATTCTTTTTACACTGGCACCAAATGTTTTTGTTTTGTATTTGTTTTGTTTTTTTAACACCCAGAACTATTATGTCCTCCAGTAGGAGGCAGTGCTGCTCCTCTGCGAAGGACAAGGAGTCCCAGCAGTTAGTTCCCTTTCTGGGAGCCATCTGGAGCTGACATTAAACACACATAAACAAACAATGAGCCATTAACAAGCAACAGCACCAACAAAAGCAGGGCAGTTTGTTGAAAAGGTCTAAGTAACAGACAGCTTCCTCAAACAGACCACAGCTTGTTTGGGGTTGCTGTTAGAATTATGGGGGCTTTTAAACCACATCATTCCAGTAATACATCATTTCTGGCCATTGGGTAATAATTAAGTTCTTTCTAGTGGCCAAATTAATAACAAATTTAGCTTTATACGCTTTATAAAGTATGTTCTGTATGAATTAAACTCAGATATTGTTGTTTAATATCACACATTTTAATTTAGACAAATAAAAAAGACAAAACAACAGACTTACAATCACAAATATTTTCTTTTCTCTCTTATTTAAATAATTTCAATTATCATTTTGTTTAAATTTTGAGAAAAATACTAACCACTTAAAGCTGTTGGTAAATCTGTAATAATTAAAATGGAGGAAAACAACCCTTCTCAAAGATAAATCACAGCCTCTTGTCTTGTTCTCTTCCGGTTCAAATCAGTTCTCTAAAGTGTTTCAAATCATATTGGTGGCATTACTGAAGACATGGTATGGTAACCAAAAATTGTAAGTTGTACACACCAACCATATACATAGATTCATGAAACAAAACTTTGTAAAGGAGAACTGTTTTTGTTTTGTTTTCTTTGTTGTGAAATAGGTATTTTTTTCTAACTAGGTTGTTTCAGAGTGAGAGCACCCTTGATAACTTACACTAATGAATGCAGAAGCAAATGGCCTTTTATTTGCCATCTCTCACAACTTACTGAAAACAAATCAATTGAAAGGTACAAAATGGCCAAAATTCTTGATTTAAACCTTAACCTCAAATAACGTGGTATATGTCGAAATCAGCTCTATGGACACAAATCTGCTAAAGTAGGAGTACATGGGCAAGATGGATCATTTTTCCCAAAAAAGGCTTAGGGGAACAAATAAACCTGAACTATCCCCATCTGACCATGGTAAGGCTGCTCTCGACTCAAAAGATGGGGGAAAAGGTGCAATAGCATCACTGTGTTTTAAGGTGAAAGCTCTGTAAGGAAAAATAATGTGCTTTAGAATGTTCATGCAAGTTGCTGAGCCAATAACCCAGAACTACTTTTTAAGAACCCACTGTCTCAGCACAGTCATGCCCACAACTATGGGAAGGGGGATATCCAGTATAGGGTTAATCACCCCCGAGCCTGTGTTATACTTCATGCTTGGACTGCTTCAAAGTACAGTTTCAATGTCTGAATTCATTCTTAGCTTTGGTGAACCATATGAGCCAGCGACTCAGTATTCTAATTACAAAACTGTGAATGAGCGCAGACCTGAATGTGGGATCGTGAAAAATAGTTTTGACCCATGCAAAGAAATCTGTTACCAAACATTTCTTACCCTGTCCTTCACTATGGGACACTTTGCAAGGGGAGGAGACAAACAACGGACATATGGTTAGTATTGATGATTTTCTTTAAAAAGGCTTCAGATCACACCAGCTCTGGGTGTCTCCTAACCAGAAATTTCAAGAAAAGTATGTTAAAAGCTCAGTGACATAAACTCTTTAAACAAAAAGGGACTCCTTCTAGGCAGTTGAGTCAATAATTCATCAGTGGATTTATGCAAACACTGGCTTCATTCCAAACTGATAGCTCTCTCTGATTTGATCGTTTCACCTTTTTTTTCTTTCTTTGAGCTTGAAAGTTATAAACCATGTAACATTGTACATGTACCTGGTGCTACAAAGTTGTCAATATTTCCAGTTATATTTTACAACATTTTAAGCTGTGTAATAGGTCTTAGCTCCAGATCTGAAAGCAGCCAGTGTCTTTTTAACACTTAGAGGACATGCACGTCACATTTGTGGCACAGAGAGAACACAAAAGAGATGCTAACCACTTTGTCCTCCTTTGTGGCATGCAGTCCAGGTAGCAGAGAGAGTTAGGAAGCATTAAAAAAAGGATTGGAGAAAAAAGGGAAGGAAGACAAGTTTTGATAGCAGAAACAAAGCAAGAAGGAAAATGCAGAGGAAGGGAAATGACACAGAAGATTTGGTGCAGAACTTATTAGTTACATTCTGCAGAATATTTACACAGTATATATTTAGTGAGTCTCAAGATGGGGGATACAACTAAATGCAAAAGCATGTGGATGGCTACAGCAGGTACATGCATGAGCCAGCTTAGCATGATCTTAGCATGACAGCAGGACACGGCTCCCCTCCTAAAAGAGGAAGTCAGCTGATCAAAAGCCACATTTCTCAACATTCTTCTCCCTTTCCAGGCTTCTAAGTACATGGCTGAGTTTTAAACATATATAATTTAAATATATGTTGATATATAACAAGACTATTGTGAAGCTTCCCACACCTATTTTAAGCCATTTCTTAGGTTTTTGAGAAAATGGTAGTATTTGACAGAAAATGTAAAACAAATTCTGATTTATTTACTGGCAAGAAATAATGAAAACACTCAATGGTATAAAAAAGTTTACAATAAATATAACTAAATGATTAAATCAAACATATTGCCTCTGTTAACTTGATTAGAGTGCATAGAACATTTTAATTAGAGATTTATTATTTCTACGTTTTGTGGTTTATGAATATAAAAGACAGAAAAACATGTCAAATATGTAAATGAATGTGTGTTCATGTTTTAAAAAATGTAATTGCAAATTGCTGTTCGTCTCAACTTGTCAATAGATGAAGAGATTATTACATCTTTTGATACAACTAGAACTGTGACAAACAAGGCTGAATGATAAAAATGAGTCAATAAACAGTGAACAGGTTGGAAAGGGTGACCAAACTATATCCAGCTACTGTGAACTGGAGCAACTGTTGAGATCTTATAACAGAACCCACAGTGGCTACATGACAACTGTCTGTTTAAGCATATAATTTTTGTTGTTCTTTTATAGCAGCGGCCTCCAACTACAAACTGTTGGATGTATTGTTTATTAATTTTTTGTTTATTAGTACTTTCCTTTAATATCATAAATGAGAAAATAGATAATGTTCATTTGATTAAGCTATGCGGGGACCTTAAATCAATGCTCCCAGTAATGAAACCCAATAAACAATCCAACTCTTCAGAAATGCAACACAATCAAGACCTCTGCCAGATTTCTCTGCAGAACAGAACTGGTCCGGGGCTGAATCTATCCCCTCTGTATAGGCTGACAATATTAAAATATCTGACAGTATATCATGACTTGGAGATAGTTTCTGTTTAATCTTTCATGGTTCCAGGGAATATTGCTATAGTGCTTAGTACAATGACGACTTTCAAATGTTAGTAAGACTATTATAACACCCGTACTGGTGGACATGACATGACATATACCAAATCAATAAAGACATCAATTAATTATTTGGTATATAAACCAACTTAAAAAATTGAGAACAGTAGGGATGGTGTATTATTGACCTCAACTTGGGATGTCGTGGGTTGGGGGGCGGAATACTTCGAAGACCTCCTCAATCCTGCAAACACATCTTCCACTGAGGAAGCAGAGCATGTGGACCTTGGGGCGGGCTCTCCAATCTCTGGTGCCAAAGTCACAGACTTAGTTAAAAAGCTCCTCTGTGGTAAGTCCCTGGGGGTGGATAAGATTTGTGACCTTATGATTGCATCTCTGCTTTTCTCGGATGATGTGGTCCTTTTGGATTCATCAGCTCGTGATCTCCAGCTCTCGCTGGAGCGTTTCGCAGCTAAATGGGAAGTAGCCTGGATGAGAATCAATGCCTGGAAGTCCGAGGCCATGGTCTTAACCCGGAAAAGGGTAGGGGGCCTTCTCCGGGTCAGGGGGGAGGCCCTTCCTCAACTTGAGGACTTTAAGTATCTCGGGTCTTGGGGGAAAAATAGAGCGGGAGATTGATAGACGGATTGGTGCGGCATCTGCAGTGATGTGGGCGCTGTACAGGTCCGTCGTGGTGAAGAGAGAGCTGAGTCAAAAAGCAAAACTCTAGATTTATCGATCAATCTACATTCCTACCCTCATCTATCGTCATGAGCTTTGGGTCAAGACCGAAAAAACGAGATCCCGTATACAAGCGGCTGAAATGGGTTTTCTCCGCAGGGTGTCTGGGCTCTCCCTTCGAGATAGGGTGAGGAGGGGATCAAAATATAGCCGCTGCTTCTCCACGTCGAGAGGAGCCAGTTGAGGTGGCTCGGGGATCAGATTAGGATGTCTCCCGGACGCCTCCCTGGTGAGGGGTCCCGAGGATGTTTCGGGCACGTCCCACCGGGAGGAGGCCCAGAGGAAGACCCAGGACATGCTGGAGGCACCATGTTTCTCGGCTGGCCTGGGAACACCTTGGGATTCCCCCGGATGAGCTGGCCCAAGTGGCTGGGAAGAGGGAAGTCGGGGTCTCCCTTCTTAGGCTGTTGCCCCCTCGACCCGACCCCGGATAAGCGGAGGACAATGGATGGACGGATGGATGGATGGATGGATGGATGGATGGATGGATGGATGGATGGATGGATGGATGGATGGATGGATGGATGGATGGATGGATGGATGGATGGACGGATGGATGGACAAATCTGAGCAGGTTGCTTCCACATACCTGCTCTAAATCATCAGTAGTATAAAAGGAGCTGGCTGTCAGTCAGCTGGCAGTTATTCAAAGTCTGAGTTTTGTCCTAACGTGGCACAACTAGCCCTTGTGTGCTGCTTTAGTATTGCATTATAGCTTTTTGGTCAACCAGCCTTTATTCTGTTTTACCTAGGTTTAACCCACAAATTACTTTTTGGAGATTTTCCTCTCTGTTCCCTCCTTTATTCTTCATTCCATTGCTTTTATCTATAACTGCTTAATTCAGGCCTTCAACGACCTGCAAATACAAGGCTCCTGTATATCCCGGGTCCTGAAACAACATGCTCCTCTTTTTCACTTGTTTAAGTTTACTATTGAGTAACTCTATATATCTCCTTATAGTATTCCTGCTTACGAAGCAAAGGCCTTCATTCTCTTTTTCATTCATTTCATGGCTAACATAGCATGTGTTTTAAACCTTTAGCCACAAGTAATGTTTTAATAGACGTAAGTCACCCATTTTTGAAGTGATGCTCAAGGAGCTCAGTATATCAGTCACAATACCCATCGCCAAAATTACTATTCAGTCTATTTTACAGAATAAGTTCCAAAGTTTGTGAAAACTAGCTGCTGATCTCACTTTCAATAGTGGTTCCTTGGCAGTCAACAGATCTATAATTGTGTTGCAGTTAATTGTCTAAAATTGCAAAGAAACTGGGAGCTAAACAAATGATCAACCATCTAAACACTTAGCTCCATTGAGAAACATCAGTGCTCTGTTTAAGCTGATGTAGACATTAAAATCTTTGCGGTAGGTAGTTTATCCTTTCTGACAATTTTTTGATAACGTTAGAGTTCTTTTTCACCGAGTACTTAAAATCTGAAAGAAAATGTCTTTATAGTAGGAGTGTATCGGACAATGCTGTTACAGCCTTAAAAGAATCCATTCCACCTCTAATTTCTTCAGTATTTCAGAGAAACGCAGTGGAGAGCAACAAATTAATTTCATGCCCTACACAGATTGATGCTGTTGTTCATAGTATTACGTCCTCATTGCTTATTACATTAGACAACATAGCCCGCTTAAAAAGGAAAGTGATTACTCATAGGAGGTTGGCTCCCTGGTTTAAATCAGACCTTTGTACCTTGAAGGGAAAAACCAGGAAATTGGAGAAGAAATGGCGGTTTTCACTTGTAGAGGAGTCCTATTTATCCTGGAAAAACAGCTTGCTTCTGTATAAAAGGACCCTGCGCCAAGCTAGATCTGCATATTTTACTTTACTAATAGAGGACAATAAGAACAATCCTAGGTTTCTTTTAATACAGTTGCTAAACTTACGAGAAATTAAAACTCCGTTATATTACCCATTCTTTATTGATAAAATTTAATCTATTAAAACTAAAACTGATGGCATCCTACCAAACATAATTACTACCTCAGTAACCAATGAGGTACTGAATGTGGCTCTGGAGCCTGATCTCTGTTTGAAGTGTTTTGTTCCAGTTGAGCCTTTGAGCTTTCAAAAATATTTTCTTCATCTAAGCCTTCAACTTGTATGTTGGATCCAATCCCAACAAAATTGTTTAAAGAAGTATTTCCTATAATTATTACCCCCATTTTGGAAATGATTAATTTGTCATTAGTGAATGGTTATGTACCAGAGGCTCTTAAGGTAGCTGTAATAAAACCCCTTCTTAAGAAACCTTCTCTTGATCAAGAAGACTTAATAAATTACAGACCCATATCTAATCTTCCTTTTTTATCTAAAATCCTTGAAAAAAGTGTGGCTAATCAACTGAGAGAGCATTTGAGGAATAATGATCTATTTGAAGAATTTCAGTCAGGTTTCAGAGCTCATCATAGCACTGAGACAGCTCTCCTTGAAGTTACAAATGATATTCTCATGGCCTCAAACAATGGGCTCGTGTCTATTCTAGTTCTGTTAGATCTCAGTGCTGCTTTTGACACAGTCAATCACAATATTCTCATTGAAAGGCTCGAAAACACTGTGGGGATCAAGGGAACAGCACTAGGCTGGTTTAAATCGTATTTGTCTGATAGATCCCAGTTTGTTCATCTAAATGACAAATCTTCTCCGCATTGTAAGGTTACTTGTGGAGTACCACAGGATGCTGTACTTGGCCCAATTCTATTTACTATATACATGCTGCCTATTGGTAAAATCATCAGACAGCATGGTGTTAATTTCCACTGTTATGCTGATGATACACAACTGTATTTATCTATAAATCCTGATGAATCCAGTCAGTTTGGTAGATTACAGGCATGTCTAGATGAGATAAAAATGTGGATGACTTTAAACTTTCTGCTCTTGAACTCTGAAAAGACAGAAGTTGTTATCTTTGGACCAGAACCTCTAAAAAAGAAATTGCTTAGTCAGTCACTTGACCTGGATAGAATCAGGTTGGCATCTGGTGACAATGTAAAGAACCTTGGTCTTATTTTTGATCAGGAAATGTCTTTCAAGTCCCATATAAAACAGGTCTGTAAGATTTCCTTCTTTCACCTTAGGAATATAGCAAAAATTATAAATATTCTCTCTAGGACAGATGCTGAAAATCTAGTCCATGCATTTGTTACTTCAAGGCTGGACTATTGTAACTCTTTATTAGCAGGAAGTTCACAAAATGAAATTAAAAGTCTACAGTTGGTCCAAAATGCTGCAGCAACAGTTCTGATGAAACTTAAAAAGAGAGATCATATCTCCCCAATTTTAGCTTCCCTTCATTGGCTCCCTGTCAAACTTAGAATGCATTTTAAGATTCTTCTTTTGACATATAAAGCCCTCACTAATAAAGTTCCATCGTATATCAGAGATCTGATTACTCCTTATGTCCCTAACAGAGCACTTTGCTCTCAGACTGCAGTTTTACTGGTGGTTCCTAGAATCTCTAAAAGCACAATGGGAGGTAGATCTTTCAGTTATCAGGCTCCTCTCCTTTGGAACCAGCTTTAGTCCGTGAGGCAGACACCCTGTCTAGTTTGCAATTAAGGCTTAAAACCTTCCCTTTTGGTAAAGTTTATAGTTAGGAAGAGGTAGAGAAGACCGCCTAATCCGGTTGGGGAGGAACTCAGTCTTGACAGACGGTTCTCCTTTGCTCTACCTTCTTCATGTCTCACTCTATAGGGTTAAGTTATTTAAGTTTTTCTATAGTTATGCTGCTATAGGCTTAGACTGCTGGAGGACAATCTGACCACGTCTCTCTCTGCTACTTTCTTCCTTTGTCCAATCTACTTAGTTACCATTATTTCAACCTTGTTAACCTTTTGTTTTCTCTTAGTGTTCTTCTCTCCATAGTAAACACACCTGGGCTGGCGTTCTGTTAGCTGAGACAGCTTCTTGGATGAGAACATGGGCTGAGATGCTTCCAGTGACACTCTACAACTGCTGCTATAAACTCTATTATTTCAGTATCCTGTGCTTCTAATTTAACTTTTTGTCTTTTCAAACCCCCAGTCGGTCATGGCAGATGGCTTTTTGTATTGAGCCTGGTTCTGCTGGAGGTTTCTTCCTGTTAAAGGGGAGTTTTTCCTCTCCACTGTCGCTACATGCATCCTCAGTATGAGGGATTGCTGTAAAGTCAACGACAACACAGGCCATTGTTTTGGTCTGCTGATTCCAGAGGAGTGAATGCTGCAAGTCAATGACTCGATGCAATCTGCTGGGGTTCCTTAGATTGGAAACTTTTTCAAATTGGTTTGTTTTGATGTATCTTTGATTTTAATTGATTTTCTGTGAAGTGCCTTGAGACGACACCTGTTGTGAATTGGCGCTATATAAATAAACTGATTCTTGATTCTTGATTCTTATCAGGAGGAAAAGGCAGATTGTGTCCGAATAGTTATTGGTAAAAGGGCAGGTATCTAAAAAAATATGCAATCGCTGATGACAGTATGTGAGTAAAGCATGGTTTTAGTAAGTGTGTGTAGGGTTTTAGTTTGAATGGTTTCACTGATTGTAAGAGATGTTGAAAATAAATCATGATTTCCTGGGTATGCATGGATTGAAAATAAATGTGATTAATATTGTACTAGTTTTTATAGTAGTTTATTATTAATTCACAAACTATTTTAGACTATACTTGATTATCATCAACCTGCCCAATGACTACAGGTGGAAATTTACTGAATTTTTAACTATGCATATTTCCTTTAAATAGGTTAGAAATAATGAAATAAAATAATAAAAAGTTGAAAATATTTTTTTAAATAGAAAAGATCAAATCAAGCTCTGGAACATTTTATAATAAAGAATGGTCAAAAATACCTCTCATACAGGCAAAGACGAAATCACCAGCTTCGAGAAAAAGGAACCCATACAAAGCCCTAACAGCAGTGCTGTTTTTTCTTATTTTCATTGTTTTAAATTGTGAAATAGTTTACTTGATAAAATCATAAATTGAAATACTATTGTAAAAAAAGGGTGATTTCAATTTTTAAGGTTACCGAAACATCTTTACCAGGAGTGCCAGAAAATACAGAAAAATCCGTTTTCTTTTCTTTAACACATTCATGTATTGTGGTAGTATAACAAACTTTGATTTTTTTTCAAGTTCTCAAATGCAATTTGTAATATTTTCCTTACTTATTCTAATGTTTAACATCAAATAAAAATGATATGAAAAACTATTCTATTGTTCACAATTCACTGTGACAGTCTGATTTTACTTTGATTTATGGTATTCAATGATCAAGTTAGTCTTTTCAGATCCACATTTCAAAATGCCTTGCATTTAAAGAGACATGAATGGATCCACCAGCAGGGAAACTATCTTTAGCCAATAACCTGAGCGATATTTTGAGCCTGTCGATATGTGGTCCCAGTGTAATTCTAGTCCCAGCTGGGATGAGTGGACACTGAACAGATTGGGCACCAGCAGGCTGATGGTGGAGGGTCCAGATTCAGGTAAAATAAGCAGAAGGAGTGTTCTTTCTTAGATTGAAGAGGAGCCCAGAGAAGGGTTAGATGGAGGAGGGTTGGGTCTTAAAATAGCACAAAAATGCTTGGCTTCGGATTGGAAATCACACTGTTACAATCTGCAGCAACCTTATCTCAATTTGATTATTAATAACTAGGTGTTTTGTTATCAAATCTTGTCAAATATATTTGTTACTGGCCATAGTTGGAATCAATCCAGAAGATTATTAACAGATTTTAATGAAAGAGCGTGGATGCAAATTTGAAGTTTTAGCTTTAGTAAAGATATAGTATATATCTCTCTGCCCGATCTAAGTCAAAACTCCCTAAGTCAAAACTAAAATGCAGAATTTGTGTAAATGTAAAACCCAGAAATGCACTTGTAACATATGAGTAGCCATGTAAGGGAAAAATATATATTAAATATTGAACCACACCACTAGTTAGTACTCTGAGTTGGTACTCGAGGAAAGTATTTCACTATTTTTGAAATATTATTGTTTATGCTTTTTCAGCTTTAGAATCTTATATACAAAGATCAGCCAAACAATGACTCTATTGTTCCACAATTAGCAGATATTCTTGAAAAACACAGTTTGTGGAACAGAGTTTGGATGAAATTTTGAAAAGTCAAAACTACTTTCAGTGTAGAAGAGGCCAGTTAAGCTTCAGTGTTTTTCCAGCTTCTATGCTTGAACTTTTCTAAGGTGTCTTGATGTCACCTACAACGCTAAAATTAGCACTTATCTATTTATTAATTGTAAAGAGAACAAAGCTTCTACTAATAAAAAGCTGTGTTGTAAATAATCTGTTATAAGGGAGAGTCAGTTTTACTTGTCTTTAATATCTTACATTTTAAATTAAAACTGATTAAAGAGAAGATAAAACATACTTCATACATCCATTTTGTTCAAAACTGATGTTTACTGTGAGAATTTATATGTTAATATCATGCCCTGCACAAGTATAAAGGACATAAATAAGCTGTAAAACAATAGCAACACTGAAAAAAAAATGTTTACCATGGAAAAACAATGAATTAAATTAATCATTGTCTAATCTCAAAACATATTAATAGATTTGCCTACCAAGATATTCATCAGTTTCAGCGCAAAAACCATGTTCTTTTAAATGATGCCTCCAACTCTGTGTTTATTGCTTTGCCCATTTGAACTAGATTGCAACCATTAACAAACAAAATGTTTCTGTGTTTTAGGGTAATAATATACTGAAGAGATAAGAGGTGAGCGAAATGCAGCCTGAAGCGAGCTTCTATTGTTCTTTTCTGTGCCGTCATGGAGATTTTGGCTTGAGAAAAGCGTCACAATCAAAGGCTGACATGCGTACTTTAACAAACACAGTGTCGTCACGACTCAAAAGCCAAAACTACTGTGCTTCAGGTTTTTTAAGGTGTTTCAGTTCATAATCATTCTAGAAAATAAAACCCATTACTTGTTTAAAACAAAAGCTGGGAAAAGCCTGTGTCAGGGGTAAAGGCATTATTTTACAGCACAAAGTGTGCAAGAAAGCAAGGAGGAGGATGCATACAGACACAAATGCAAAAGGACTACCATTGCATTATCTAGAGCAAGGATGAAGTGAGCGTGTCAAGAGAAAGAGGGGGACATCAGAGTTAAGGAGCCTCACATTGTTGGACCGCAAAGAGACCCGCCCCCCACAGCGAGCGCAGAATTTGGTCTGGCAGTATGAGCAAAGGTGGCCGCAGCCATCAGCAAACTTGGTCTTGCGGCAAATGCCACAGGTTGGAGCGTCGTCCTTCTGCTGCATCTGTTGATGTCGTGTCTCGACTCCGATGCGACGCACTTCCAGTTTGTAGCTCTCAAACTGCTGGTGCAGTGTCCTGTAAGAGAGGTTAGAAAAAAGACTAGCATTAGAGATTGGTATCAGAATCTTCAAACACAGTGAACAGCTTTTTTTTTAAACCACAAAAAACATAAAACCCAGGATGAAGTGGAAAAACACCTGAACAAACACTTTGAAAACAATATGGCTGTTCTTTAGCAGAGACAGCAAAGCTATTCAAGAATGGAGGATATTTAAAAAAAGAGAGTGCATATCTGTTCCCTTTCCAGTAGGCAAATGATCCCAAATATACACAGATCTGCAATTGAGTAGCACATGTATTTACTAAATAGTCTGGTCAAAGTCAAGACTTAATTTACACTGACTGGACCATGAGGGTTGCTTTTCAAAAATGCTGTTTACCTTAGCTGAATGAGAACAAGTTTTTTCACAAAGAAGGAAAAGAAAAACGTGTCAGTCTCTAGATGTGCACAGCTGGTAAGGAGGTATTGTAAAACATTTACTATCACATTCTGTGTGATGGTAAATGGTAGCTTGGCAGTCTTTATTGGTAGTCAGAGAAATGTTTGGTATTATTTGGGAAGCAAATATTAACCTATTTAATGTGATATAAAGTTAATAAGGTGATAAAGCAAAAAAGAGTGAGTGTGTATGGAAAATGTTAACAACTGCCAAATGAAACCGAATCACAGCATTGTAAACAGTTCAGAAGTTCAGGTGGCATCAAAGACATCAAATTACCTTTTTTCTTTGTTCTAAATTGGAAAACCAGTTGGAGACAAATTCTTTATTTGACAACAAGCCTATATCAGTGAATTTATTATACTTAGCAGTTTTAAACAATCATGGTAATTAAATCAGGTTAATTACTACTATCCTTTCCCATTTTTTTTAAACTTCTGATTAAACATGTGCTCATGAATTTGTATATTTTATCAATCAATCAATCAATAGTTTCTGCTGTTCCTCCTATTAATCTATAATTAAATAAAGGCCACTGGTGCCAAAAAAATGCAACAGATAACAATGTTATCACCATTTACAGCAGAACTCGAAAAGGTCTGTTTGAAACTAAATGTTATTTTCATTTAAAACTTGGTTTCATGCTTCTCTGTGGCTCTCAGCTTTTCATCTCGCTCGCTTCTGACTGTGATTGAAACGATCTGCGATGGAATTGCAAATTAGGACAAGCTAAAAAACCCCACACTGCCATTTTAACTATCAGAGTATAGTGCATTAGTGCGGGATGCCTCACACGCATAGATGCTGACATGTTCCCTAACTACCTTGCTGAGGAGGAGTGGCAACCTCTTCATTCAGAAATGTTCAGCCAGTTTGTCCATCACCTGTTGGGTCGTAATCTAAGTACGACTGAGAAGCTCCATTTACATTCTCCTACTGTGCAGATATTCTTTTGTCAATACACCATAAATAAACTATGTAACTAAAGCTAGCGATTGTAATCAGTTTCAATATTTACCTGGATCTATTGAAAGCAGACATGTTTTCAAAGATATGACCTCCAGCAGATTTGTAGGAAATACATTGATAACATAATTCCTCAAACGTTAAAAGGTTTTTTTTTTTTTTGTAAAGATAATTAAACATGTAACAATCCTCTACCATGACCCATCCACAACCACGTGGCAATGCACTCGGAAAAAGGTGTAAAAGCAAGAAAGGTTCATCAGTCTGGATTCGGAAATGTTGTCCACATAAAGCTGAAGATCAAAAAAATAAATCCATAAACTACAAAAATTGTTAGATTGACAAAGAGGATTTTAGCCGGTGGAATGAGTCTGTTCTGCTGTCAGCTTTCAGTGCTGCAACAACAGACAGCATCCATGCACAGTTGGAACAAGGAGGTGACTGGCAGGTGGGATGCGTCACAGCCAATCAGCTGGCATGCGAAAAAGGATGGGGCAGTCGGCCTGTGATGTAAAATGTTCAATGAATATTTCTGTCCATAATGGATAAGTTAGGATATTGAAGGTAATTTCTATAGGCAGACAGAGCACCAATGATTTTCCCTTTATTTATCTTCCCAGAGAAACTGGGTGATAGAAATTTTTACTTCTGCTACTTCTGCCGCTGCTATTAGAAAGTACTACTTTACTTTGTTGTCAGTAGTTTCACTGGACTGCACAGCTGTTGTTAGTGCTGATGGGGGGACCTGGGTCTCTTCATCAGCACCTGCAGTTGGATTATCGACTTCCTCACAGACCACTCCCAGAGGGTGAGAGTAGGACACCACCTGTCCTCTCCACTGAGGCCCAGCACTGACTCTCCACAGGGCTGTGTGCTGAGCCCCCTGCTCTACACCCATGACTGCACCACCACGCACCCGAGCAACACCATCATTAAGTTTGAGGACGACACCATACTGGTGGGACTCATCTCAACAGGGGATGTGTCAGCTTACAGGTTGGAGGTGGAGCAACTGTCTGTATTGTGGATGGACAACAACCTAACTTTGTACACCTCTAAGACAAAGGAGCTCATCGTTGACTTTTGGAGGTTTGAACAGGACACACAACCCATTACAATCAATAGGGACAGGGTGGAGGCGGGCCGGATTTCAGGTTCCTGGGCACCCACATCAGCGAGGATCTGACATGGTCCACCAACGGCGATCCTGAAGAAGGTACAGCAGAGATTGTACTTCCTGAGGATTCTCAGGAAGAACAACCTGAAACCGGAGCTGCTTATGTTCTTCTACCGCTGCTCTGAGGAGTCGGTGCTGAGCTGCGGCATCTCACTGTGGTTCTCTAGCTGCACTGCAGGAGAGGAATTAGGTGCAATGGGTCACCAACACCGCCCAGAGACTGACTATTTGCCCTCTCCCTTCCTTGGAGGGGATTTACTCCACCTGCTGATTCAGGAGATCCCACAGTATCATCATGGACTCCACACATCCCGGTCACCATCTCTTCGAACTGCTTCCCTCTGGGAGGCGTTTCAGGGCAATAAGGAGCAAAACAAACAGACTGAAAATAGGTGATAAAAACAACAGTTTTTATCATAATTCTGTGCAATATGAACTGCAATATCTTGTACAAATTCTTGTATATATATATTTTATTTTTTATTTCTAACTGTACAGTCCTTTTTATATAACTTTTATAAAACCTTTTTTTATAACTTTTTTATAATATGTATTTTGTTTTTTGCACTGTTTTGTTTTTGTTTGAGCTGCTAAAAACACTTTGTTGTTTCTTCTGGAACAATGACAAATGAAGAATTCTGATTCTGTTTTCATTTTTTTTTTTTGTAGAGTTTGTATCTTTCTGTGTTTCCAGGTTTTATTTCCTCAGTGACTCAGCTCTTAGCTCTCACTCAGCTGTTCCTCAGCCTGTAATTAGACTCTTCTGCACAGGATTACAGCAATAAACCTCTTCTTTTTCTTCTTCTACATAGAATTTATTGGCAGTTGGCAAGCAACTTTTGGTATGGATTACCGCCACCTCCTGGAATGGAGTGTGGGTCAAAATGCCTTTGGTTATTGCTGTCTAACTTATATGATTATTTTCCTAAATTATATCTTCGTATATTTTGCGTGTTTGCAGCTCCTTCCCTGTACCTTCATTAATACAAAACAACAACAAAAACACAAAAATAAACAAACAAAAAAAAATTCCATAATCATATCCTATCTATTAACTTTGTTTTTTTGAAAAATCTAACCAAAATCTGACATCTTTTGCTTCCTGTATCTTTTTGTAAAAAGTGTATTATGTTAAATGTTTCTTTGTTTCTTCTAAACTCCTCAATCATGTATTTTCTCCGTTGCTCATATTTTTTATATATTAAAATTACATGTTCTATTGTTGCTGCTACTCCACAATAATTACAATTTCCAGCTTCATGTTTCTGTATTTTAAATATTGAGCTGTTCAGTCCAGCGTGTCCCAGTCTCAGTCTTGTCAATAATCTTTCTTCATTTCTATTTCTCCTTGTTGTTCTCATTTATCCCACTGTCCTTTGAATATTATAAAACCAAATTCCTATTTTTTCTTCATTCCATTCCTTCTGCCACGTTTCCTTTAGTTTTTGTTTGACCATAATCTTTGCTTCTGATTTACTAGTCGTTATTGTAAAGTTAATTTGTCCCGTTGTTGCTCTTTTCGCTGCTCTGTCTGCTGCTTAATTTCCCTCCTCCCTGATGTGTGCTGGTACCCTTATGAATGTAATTTCTAACCCCATCATCTTTATTCTAAATAATATTTGTTGTATCTCTAATAATATTTCTGGCCTGGTTTCTGAATGACTATTCTGTAAACGTGCTGAGCTTGAATCTGAACACACCATTGTTTTCAGTGGTTTTACTTCTTCTACCCCCTGTACTGTTAATAGTAATGCCAACATTTCACCAGTGTATACAGATAATCCATTTGTTATTATTTTTGCTTGTTTTATGTTAAACTCTGGTATGACTATTGCTATTCCTATTTTTCCTGTCTGATCTTTTGATGCATCTGTATAAATCTGAACATAATTATAATATTTATCTATGTATTCTTGAACATTGTATGAATTAAACTGAATTTTTTTATAATTTTTCTTTTTCATGAGTGTTAAGTCTACATCTGCGTTTGGTAATATCCATGGTGGTATTGTTGGAAATGGTACTATTGGACTTATACTTATATTGTTTACTTCAAATTCTTCTACTTTTTTCCCAATCACCCACCCAAAACTTCTAGTTTCCCTTTTCTCTTTTTGCTAACTTGGTTCTAGAATTGTTAATGTTGGATGATCTGGTTTATTTCCATGTAAATGTATCCAGTAATTTATTGCTAGTTGTGTTCTTCTCAATTCTGGTGACATTTCTCCCATTTCCAATTTAAATGCTGCTATTGGTGTGGTTCTTATTGCTCCAGTACATATTCTAAGTGCTTGATGTTAAATATTATCCAGTTTTTGTAGATGAATTTTTGCTGCTGATGTATATAATATACTGCCATAATTTATAATTGATCGTATCATAACTGTGTATATTCTCTTTAATGATATTTTATCTGCTCCCATTTTACATTTATCAACTATTTTCTGGATTATCCATTTTATTTTTTTATCAAACCATATTCCTAAAAATTTTATATTGTTTACCCTGTCTATTTCTTGCTTATACATTCTCAATTGTTTTAGTTCTATAATTATTTTTTGAGTAAATATCATTGCTTTTGTTTTTCCAACTTAGAATTTAAACCCCCATTCATATGCCAATTTCTCTAAATTATTTATAGTATTTAGTATTTTCTTTATAATAAGTTCTACATTTTTTCCTCTTTTCCATATTGCACCGTAATCTGCAAAAATTGAGCAACCCATTCCCTTCTCAAGCTCATCAAAAACATAATTTATCATCACAGAAAACAATAAAGGACTAAGTATACTTCCTTGTGGTCTTCCATTTTCAACGTCATATTTTTTTTAATATTCTTTTCCTATCTTAACTTGTATCTTTCTTTTTGACAAAAGTTTTGAATCCACCTAAATGTATTTCCTGTAATGGCTAGTTTTTTCATTTCAATTAATAATTTTTAAACCCATAACATATCATACGCCTTTTCAATATCAAAGGATACTGCTACTACACTTTATTTATTTATCTGTGCCTTTTTAATTTAGTTTTCCAGACATAAGGTTGCATATGTATTTCGTCCTTTTCTGAATCCACTTTGAAATCTTAATATATGATGATTATTATTTAAATAATATATTAATCTGTGATTGATAATTTTTTCCATTATCTTACACATATTTGATGTTAATGCTATGGGTCTATAATTTTCTGGTTTACTATTATCTTTTCCTGGTTTTGCTATGGGTATTATTACTGACTCTTTCCACTTCTGTGGTATCTTTCCTTCTTCCAAGATTTTATTGTACAGCTCTAAGATGATTTCTTTTGATTGTTTGCTGAGATGATCTATCATTAGATACCAGATTTGATCTTTTCCTGGTGCTGTTTTCTATGTTTTTCTGAGTGCTTTGTTTAATTATTCTGTATTGAATGGTGTATTAAGTAAATTGTAATTTTTTTAAACGTTTTTATGTAAATATTTATATATTTTTTTGTAAATATTTATATTTTTGCTCCCCTCCCTTTTTTCCCCTCCTCACTAACACTGTTTGAGCTATTTATTTTACTAAAGGTTTCAGCTAATATTTCAGCTTTATCTTTATCTTGAATTCTGGGTCCTTCATCATTATTTAATATTGGATACCCATACCCTTTTTTATTCCATTCATATTTTTTATCATTTTCCATATTTTTTCAATTTTTGTCTTCCTTAATTGTCCTTCTTACTGTTGCTTTCTTTCTTTTGTAATCAATGAAATTCTGGTAAATAGGGTTCTTTTTAAGTGCTTTAAATGCTTTATTTCTTGATTTGATAATTTAATTACACTCATTGTTCCACCATGGCACCATCTTTCTTTGGTGTCTTCCTCCTCTTTTTTAACCCATTGTTCTGTAGCCTCTCGTATAATATCACAGATATTTAAATTTATAATGTTTACATCTGCCTCCATATCTACCTTTTGTAATTTTTGATCACTAATATATCTAAATTTATTCCAATCTGCTTTATTAAAGTTCCATGACTTGCATCCTGCTACTATGTTACTGTCCGGTTTTATTCTTGTTTTAATTTTAATAGGGTAACGATCGCTACCATTAGTTGTATTTTGTTTCATATCTAAAAAAAACACTGAACTGTATTTTTTGGGACTGAGATCAAAAGCATCATTGTGACCCAAAGAGAAGAAGAAGTTATATAGAAAAAGACAGGGGACAAACGGAGAAAAGGCAGAGATTATGGGGAAAAGGGTGTCAGTGTCATTGAGCTTAGTAGCTATGATTTGATGGTATTGAAATGTGTTCATATTAAATAATCCAAATGTATCATTTGTATTACTATGAATATAATTAATTGAATCATGACGTGTGTTTACATGCACCAGAAGACATTCTGAATATAAGCAGTGACATTCACAGAGTTGCACGAATTCAAATGAAAGAAACACAAAAGAGGTTGTATTTCTGTATGTACTGAACATAAAAGCAAAGATTCTGGCTGCTTAAAATGTAACTGCATTAATTTCACTCTGAAAATTCTGACCTCTTTTAATGTTTCTATTATTCAGGTTGTATTACCAACAGACTAGTTGTGCTTTCCCAACATAGCGTCTTGCTACTGAAGGCCAAAATGTGAAATATTTCAGCTTCATATACGCCACAAGTGCAAAGTCAGGTCAGTTTGCCACAGTCAGAATCGTAATACCAAGCAAGGGGTTTACATGCGCACCATTTAGATTTTTAATTGACAAAAAACACCCCTCTCAATCAGAAAAGAAAGACCAAGAATACTCAGAGCCAGAAACAGGGCTAGAGCTTTGCTACACTCAGAAAGTCCACCCATTGCCGCTGTAGCTGCAAAAATTCAGTAGCCAGGGCCCTGCAGATTAGAAAGATTAGTTGATTAGACTGATTCAAGAATTTTGAAAAGGTACAGCCTGGTTTAATTCCCAACCTACCCTCTTGCCTCGAGATTATAGAATAGTTTTGTTAAGACTGGTCCTCGCTTTCTGTGATCAGGAGAAGGGAATTAATACTTAATTTCCACCCCCTTCATTGTGCTGTTGGAAGATGTAATAGCCGTCATACATTTTACTATGGAAATCCCAATAGAAATTAATCTGTTACCCTACCAAAAAAAATACTGAGACATTTCATGTCTTTGTAAAGGAGAAAAAGGTGTTATAGACTGCCTGCTCTTTGATTTTTAGTACTCGAACCGGTGTTTATGTTTCACCTGATGAGCACCAAGCATATGGAAAGATTCAGAATAACTATAGCAGACCAGAAATGATTGAGGTAAAGCACATTGGAGAATGTTGTGTGGTTAATTACAATAATGAAGTCATCATGGAGATAGAAGCACACGGTATTAAAGGTAAAAGTATGCATCGCAGTGGCATAAACAAGTTCCACTTGCCAAATCTCCAAGAGGACATCTGTTGGTACCATAATTGACAGGTATTTTGCTTAATACTAGAAAAACAAGCTCTAACAAGCAATCTGTACAGACCTAAGCATCTGGGGGTGTGCAAAATAGCAACTGCAGAATTGAGCAATGTCTCTGCAGAAAGTGAAAAACAATTTTATTTATAAAAAGAGTGGGAACTTGACTAACATGAAATTTGAAAAGCATAAAACCCACATCCAAGTTCAATGGAAATGTCATCTTTTTTTGGAAATGAGGAAGTTTCAAAGGTACATTATGGTGATATACACTTTAAACGTTTAGCTGAAAGTGAAGATTGGCTTAATCTTTATAAAAAGAGTGGGAACTTGACTAACATGAAATTTGAAAAGCATAAAACCCACATCCAAGTTCAATGGAAATGTCATCTTTTTTTGGAAATGAGGAAGTTTCAAAGGTACATTATGGTGATATACACTTTAAACGTTTAGCTGAAAGTGAAGATTTGCTTAATCTTTTGTCATGCAGATGTCTGAGACTGGTAGATGGTTATGAAAGGTCCAAAGCCTATGACATTAGCTACTAAGAATTGAATAGAATGTACAGATTTTTGTTAATGTATTTGGATCAGTGAGTAACACAAAGTTAATTTTAGATGTTTGGTTGATATAAAATTCTAAAAAAGACTAAACATTTCAAGATTTGTTAGGAAAATAATTAGTGAAAAATGCAGCATCCTAATTTTTAACATTTTATATATTCTAATTCAAATAAAACATAAGCTTGGTTAAATTTTAAACTACCAAAAAGTGCTTTAAATATGCTTCAATTTAACCCATGGATGTTAAGTAGGATCGAAAAAAATAACAGCCATACGCAAGATTAAAAAAAACAACATGACACTGACACAACCAACAGGAATGTCATACACCTGACCCCTGACCCCTGAAAGCACATGTATCCTGCCAGTGGGAGGCCAGGGGGCTGAGCCAGGTCTGGGCACCATGGGAACAGCTGTCAGAAGCACAGGGTCCTTGGTTGGTTATCATGGCAACACAGTGGCGTCAGGCACCACGTGTTGGCGGGTGTTAGTGTGCCAGATTTTCTGGCATTTCTACACATTTAGCAAAGATGCAATGTTAAGGAGGCACAAGGCAGCTTGGCTATAAAAATAAATCTGCAGTCTTCTTGGGCAAGACATACTCTTCCCTATTAGACTACAAGGTAGCTGTTCACATAGATACATTTTACCAATAAAAGAAATCAAAAGGCAATATAATTTACGCACTTTATGCATGATAAGTCTGAGCCAACTCCTAAAATACATATGTATTTTTGAATCTAAATTGATTAAACAAAGAAAAACTGATTAACACAGCAATTTTTTTTAACTGAAGCTACTCCGAATAATATACGATGCAACGACGGATGGACTGAATTCAGCTGTGGAAATAAAACTTTATCTAAAGGCTTTTAGAAGGATGAGTGTCTTTTGGAGAATGCATAGCACTGGGGATTTGATGGTGTTGAACCACAGAAATTTAAGCCTGTCTGTCTCAAGTCATGATTCTATGCTGCTCATTTCTGTATTACAAAGATCTCACAATAGGTGAGGACAAGCTCTTGGTGTTCGGTCAGCTGTGCACTTATTGATTACATGCCGAAACCAGCTGCCACCCTGGGGTCAGACCGAGTGACTGGAAACACAGGAAGTGATAGCATACTACAGTGTTTTAGTTGAGTTATGAGATTTACAGATGTCAACAAAACATAAACCCCTTCTTGACATGAAGTATACAAAATGTATGTTCCCTACCCAAGTGTGCAAATATAGTCTCAGTAAGACATTTTATTTAGTTGTGAGACCGAAAATTACCAAATACCAACGTAATCAAAAACTGCATTCACAAGGGGATTGTTTTCTTAAAAATCAGTATTGTCTGGTAGTATTTGCTGTTATGATTCTGACCCGTTTGTCTGCTTTGTTTGCATCCATGGTGGACATGGATCTCCCATGCCAGCACCAAATCAGCCTTTGTACTCCCAATTGTTCACCTGACATCTTATACAGCCCTCTGAAACGCACACACTATCAGATTATCAAAAGCCAAGCGTGAATACATGTCCAGCATTCCATCTTTGCATGATTGCCTGTTCACACTCACGTTTCTGCCCTGTCTCGTCTTGTCCATGTCGTATATCTTCCTAGCTTCTTATTTGTGGACAGCAACCCTGTTTATTCCCCACGACCTCTGCCTCATGTCATGCCCTTTGATCTGTCTGTCGAAATCTGTCTCTATGTGCCTGACGTCATTTCTGTGCCCAGACCACCAATTCCTATGTGACCCAGAGATCGTTTCGCCTTATTCGGTCTTCAAGGTTCTGATACAAGTTTTCTCCTCTGACCATCGAGTCAGGCAAAGTAACAGGCTAGAAGCCCTCAAGATCCTCCTCTGTATACTGCTGTGTTTGTGTGTAAGCTGATCCTTACATCCAACACAGAACCCCTGACACACAGCCACGCAATCCCAGATTGATGTCATTCTACAGCCATCAGCTGAAACAATTGAGGAGTCAACATTCAGCTTCCCAAAACACCAAGAGGACTGGTTAATGGCTTTACTTGGGAGCTGATTCTTGAGGAAGTCTGTACATAGCAGCTAACACAGTTTTTTAACCATCAGAAGTTCCTGATTGCACAGTTGGGTGTTGTCAATAAATCATTTTCATTGAACCGTTGTGTCCAATTGAAATTCCGGGCTCTCAGACAAATCTTTGGGATATTGAAAAAAATGTAAGATAGATAACCAGAGTTAATACAAAAAAGAGTAATTTCAGTGGAGTACAAACCTTTATGTAATGCATTTGCTTTACTCTGAATTTTTGTTACCTTGACTAATGGTCTCCAGCCACAACAGAATGAAAGTTCCTTACTTTTACATAATTAAAAGACAGAACACGGGCATCAGGTGTGTCTTGTTGGCATGCAAAGGTCTATGGTGGACTTGACATGTCTCGCAGCGCATTTTGAAGCATTTCGAGTGTTGAGAGGAGCAGACGCTGGAGATGGAAAATTTTGAACTTTTGCCACTGGATTTGCAGCATCAACAAATCAGAGAGCCCCCGCTATGTGATTTAGTCGCACATTTTCCAACAAGATGAAAGACCAAGAGCCCATAATTGGGGGCAGGATAAACCTATTGTCGCTGCTTGCTGACTATTAGAGCATCAGAGCTTAAAGAGAATGTATACCAACCTACAGGCACCACCACTTAGAAATATGTTTAAAATCCAACATAAATGTTCCAGCAAAACCTAATGAAAGAAAAGAACCAACAGAACTCCATTTTATACCATGCTATGTAAACACTGCTTAAACATGCATTAATAACTCCATCCATCCATCCATCTATTATTTTCCATTAATCTTAGTCAGGTAGGGAAAACACCAGCTTAAGCAAACTGACCTTTCTCCTCTCCCCAGCCCCTTGAGCAAGCATCTCTGGGAAAATTCCAAAGTGATGCCAGGCAAACTGAGAAACAAGTTCTTCCAGAGTGTCCTGGGTCAACTAGGTTTTGAATGAGTACCAGCTCTACTCTGAAGCCCTGATAACCTATTTCTAATGGCGAGCCCAGACACCATTTAGAGAAAGCCCATTCCGTGTTGTCTGCCTTTTACATAGTATGTGGCCACGGATGAGTCTAGGAATGTAGGTAGGTAAATAGAGAGCTTCACTTTTCACCGCAGCTCTCTCTTGACCAAGACAGAACTCAACAGGGCCTAAATTACACTGCCACTGTGCCAATCCATCTATCAATCACCTGGTCCATTTGAAAGGTTTGAGTAAACACATTCTAAGAGACATGGAGAACCTTTGCATGGCAGAGTGGGGAAATATTACTGAGTGTAGGTGTGACATAGTGAAAGCTGCCTACAAAAAAGACATAATGTTGTAACTAAATCGAAGAAATTATTTAAACTCTAAATAGTTTGAGGATGTGCACAATAACGCAAGACCCTCCCCTTGCACTCTAACTATATTATTTATTTTTTACATTGAATGTCACACATTTTATCTCACTGCTTAAAAATAAAAGATGTGATATTTAACAATGACTTTACAAATGAACTCTGACATGAAACATGATATGTAGTGTGTAACTTTGTTCTGGCTCTGCAGTGTATATTGCCTGTGGGAAAAGAACAACATATGTAGAAAACCCACGCAGGAGACTGACTAACGCCTCTACAGTTCAGGGCTACAAACCACTGTACCACAATGTGAGTGAAAACTCAGTGTTTGCATGTGACTGTGGTCTGAGGGGTGTGAAGAAAATAGCAGACCAGCAGGGACACAGAGCCAGATGTTGGTTAGCGCAGCTGTGTCCTTGTCAACAGTGGTGTGTACAGAGCTACACACACACAAGCAAGGATCAACAAAGTGACCTAAACCTTTACATATGTGTGTGTGTGTGACTTACCATGCATCATGCACCATTAAGCCTATCAGGCTGCATTTCCACCTGTCTCTTACTTTCTTGCCCTCTCTGGTTCTCTCCATCATTTCCACCCCTATCACCGCTGATTTCACCAGTCACTGGTGTTGACTTGTTAATTAGCACCGCTAATAATACACTGCCAAACGATGGGGAGTGGACGCAACTTGTGTGGCTCTACTATTTCTGTCTTATCAGCTGATTTTCAGTGATGCCTCACAGAAGACTCTCTGTCTGAAAAGGCGGAAAACGTTCCAAAAACGGCAATCTGGGCAATAATGCTCATGTGTAAACACGATTTATTTACTCAAGTGAATATTATTTAGAATTTCGGAATATGATAATGAAACATATTCTTTAGAAATTAGTGTAGTTGTAGGTGCAGAAAGCTTTCCCCATACTTTATTTTGTATCTGAAACAATCTCTGAATAAAAACAGTTAGGTGTTGATAAATCTTTTGATTGAAAATATTTACATACCACAACCTTATTCACTCACATACCCTATTTTTGTGTGAGTGTGTGTAAAATCTTGTAAATAACATGGAGTAATAATGTAATAAGCAACAGTAAGGAAAGGTAATAATTTAGAAGAAAATGATATGGACCAAATCCAGCAAGTCTTTAATGAAATTGAGCCAGGACAGATTACCTGATTTAGTTTAACTTTATTTTAACTTTATTTCTTTAAGTTACAACTACACCACTGCAATTCATCCTCAAAAAAATTATATATGCATGCGCACTGCAGAAATATTTTTGTCCTTAGTGTCTGATATTAAATCAGGTTAAAATGTTCTTGTTTTTGGTCAACAGCATAATTTCTTATGTACACATTTCTTATCAATTTCTTAAGTATATATCGGTTATTTTATTGACTTTCCCTTTAATATCAGAGAAGAACAAGTTGGGTATCTTTCTATAGTTAATTTAAATATTTGGTTATAGTTGTAGGGACATGGGTTGATAATGTTTTTAAAAATAATTATTACTGAATTCAGTGCAGTTTACCTTTATTTAATTTATTAAATCACCAGTTAAGGGTTGAGATGACTTGTGCAGGTTGTACAAAGGACAAACAATGGATGAAGAGGTAGAAAGAAATCCAGATGTGACATCCACACCTGTGCTCTATTTTAAAAAGCTCCATCTGTTTTTAAGAAGTTAAAACCAATGCAAATTGCCCAACTTGTCCAATCAAGGACAATAGTTATAATAAAAAATCATAAACAACTTTTGGTTTGGAGTTTGAGGGCATAAAGCTTGATATAAAAAATAATAGTCAAGAGCAAAACAAAATATTTTAAGGAGTGTGGATAATTAAACAAGCTCTCAGAATCAATACATTGCACACTCCTGAAAATGCAAGAGTGGATGATGAAGAAAAAAAATGTCTCCACCTGTGATTAAACCAGTTACCAAAAAAGACAAGACAAGCTGACAGATTCTCGGTGACAGCAAGAAGGATGAGTAAGCGCTAGGAGAGAGCAAGAGCGACTAAAAAAAAAGGCAAATAAAGAGAGAAGCAAATGCACAAGGATCAGGAAGAGGTAACGGACCAAGTTTACTCCCATAAGTCTTTCTGTCTGACAAACTGCTGTCAGAAGGAAGAAGGTAAAAGAAGAATAAGAAAGCAAAGGATGAAATAAAAGAGCAGTGTCGCAAACATGCGTGGGCCCGGGTGCAGCAGAGGAGAGAAGCTGGTGCATCCGGAGCCTCTCTAAAAATACCACAGAAGGAGAAAAGTGGATGATGGAAGGAGGCTGGAGAAGGCAAGAGGATAGAAACAATTAAAAATAGCAAATCTATCCTTTCAGGAAACTGACTTAGTGAAAGCAGCAGTGTTAGAGTTTTACCAGAAATAAAAAATAAATTAAAGCTGAATACAAAGAGGGAGAAGATGTCTTTCAACTGCAGTAAATAAGAAAAAGAAAATAGCTAGGAGAAAAGACCAATAGATAGATTTTTAAACAAATGCAAATCTGTTTTTTTGTTTGACTGCTGAAATTTTCTCAGTGACAACTTGTTGTCATTTGTCTTTCTTCAATGTCATGAGGCTGAAAAATGGTACATTCCAGTGCATGCAGGAAGATGGCACCCAGATGGACAGTGTGTATTTATCAGTAGGGCCGCCATTTCTCAAACAATCTGGTCCATCCCTTGTGAATGCAATGGCTTTGTTGTCCAGCTGTCCTTTTATCCAGCCCCCAGTTTTGCACAGTCGCACCTCCTCAGACTGCAGGTGTCATGTAGGTGTCATGCAGATGTTGGTTCAGAGCACATCCTCAGCTGCCTTTTGCATCTGCATATGTTTACTTATTGAAAAATAGATCTTAATGTTCTAGATCAATTTTGTTTTCATTAGAGTACATACATTTTTCCATGAAACCATTTTTACATTTGATTATGTTACCACCATGAAATCATAAAACAGCCCCCTGCTTAAGAAAGGCTACCATTTTACCTGACCTATTCCATACATGACATATGTTGTTCGACGTCTTCTGGTCCTGCCGCTTTGTTTATGTAAAGAACATATTTTCAGAAAGCATAGTAAAATGTTGTCCTACATTTGATTTCCTAGCTTTGATCTCAAGTTACTAAGGTAACATGGACCTCTCAGCAGCTTCTCTGATATACCTGTTTTCTTATTTGCTTTTTAGTTTTATGTTGAATGTAAGTGTTCATGAACTTGAGTCGTTTTTGAGCAACCACAAGATGTATTTTTGTTAATATTCACAACCTACACAAATGAAAACACAACAAAAAATAACATAAATGCAATCAGAACTGAGCCACTAACTTAGCCACTAATAAAACATTGAAACCTAGAAGGTTAAAACATACCTTTGAAAGCATCTTTGCTTTCATAAGAGGACTATTCCTGGATGAAGCTGTCCATGGTTCCAGTCACTATCCTTGTCCACTGCCCTGCATGTCTGGCCCTTCTTCCATTCAGACTACTAATTAGTAAAGGCCATGACAATAACTTGGGTATTTGCAAAGCCTATCTTTATGGGGTTAGGCGAAATAGAAAAGAAAAGAAAAGAAAAGAAAAGAAAAGAAAAGAAAAGAAAAGAAAAGAAAAGAAAAGAAAAGAAAAGAAAAGAAATGATACGATAAGTCCCACTGTGGGGAAATTCTCAGGTTCACAGCAGCAAAAGGGATAGGACAATATGTACAGCATAAATAAAAAGTCGTAAACTCCAGAATTATATTTACAAAACAAATGAATACAAAGAAGGGAGCAGAAAACATAAGATGATTACTTAAGCTCCAGAAATACTTTCTACTTCCAAATAGTACTACTTTAATAAAAGGTATTTTACACTACTAGTCAATGATCCTGTTTATAAAGTGTAGATGAATAATGATGGGAGTTTTCTCTCATAGCTGTTGACTCCAGCAGCCGCTCACCCAGACAGTCCTTGGCCGATGATAACACTTCTATTGATGTTGTGATGCATATATGAAGCAAAGTGCTTTTTTGGCATGAGCCTTTCAGCGTATGAATGTACATCCTTTTTTTTTTCTTCTGCTACTCATGCATTTATATTTCCTTTTCTTTCCATTTATATCCCATCTTATCTTCTTGGCATTCTCCCATGTGACAGCTCACACAGTTTATTCTATCTATTTCCCATGGTCATGGCTTGCTTTTATCTGTTTACATTAAGAAAAATAAAATAGGTAAAAATAAAAAAATAAAAAAATAAAATAAAAATATATATAAATATATATATATATATATATATATATATATATATATATATATATATATATATATATATATATATATATATATATATATATATATATATATATATATATATATATATATATATATATATATATGTATATATATATATATATGTATGTGTAGATGAGGGCTATTTTCTCTATTGTTCTGAAAATAAAAATGCTTACAAATGCTTACCTCATGTCCTTATGTGTTGAGTCATAACATAATCTTTTCTGCAACTCACACCTACGGACTTGTGATCAAAATATACATGAGGCCTCGTTAGAAACACAGCTGGACAAGCAATGACAATGAGCCGATTGGAGGGTACGGAGGTTAAATGTCCTTATTGTTCACATTGGGAACTTTATTGGTCCTGGTCAGACTTTTAATTCACATCCTGTTAATTTAACCCATATGTACAGCGAGACCAACACATTTTTAGGAAACAATGCAAGGATAATTAAGAAATTACTCCAGCACATTTAGGTTTTTTGTTTGTATAGCAACAAAATTAATTTATAAGCAGTAAACTTGCTGCGTCGTCTGTTTAAAAAAAACTACGACTATTTTGTTTGTTGATTTGCATTATAAGCAATAGCGGATCATTTATGATCCACCATATACTTTCCCTCACAGACAGGAAGTCTATGTATAAATGGAGGGAGTCGTTTAATTGCTAAATTATACAAATATGGACTGTGTGTTGTGACACTCTAAAGCTTGTCCTCTCAGTCATAACAGACATCAGATGCCAAAACAGAAGTAGTTCTCGGCTGAAAGAATGTATGTCTCACATACTTCTTGATTGTGTGATATTGTTATTGTCTGATGGGATACACAGGTTGCAGCAGAAGATAATATCAGAGCCAGCAAAAAAGCTTCTTTGCACAGCTCTTCTATGTTTCCTGTGCAATACTGGTGATGGTTAGATCTGATAACTTCCACGGCACAGTTTACCATTGAAGTGACACAGAGTCCAGATTTACCTATTGGGGGCTAAAATACAAGTTGCATTATAAATAAATGTAACTTGTAGGGTTACAAGACGAGAACACACTAGAACCAGGGATGATTATTTGAATATTTAAGAAAAATACATCTCATAAATAAAGAGTAAAATAAAGATGTGTAACCTGTTGCTGTTTCCTCTCATTTGTCTCCCTCTAAGAGTTTTTTTTGCTCACATTTATCAGTTTTGAAACCATGGTTGCTTACATGGTTTCAAAACTGATAAATGTGAGCAAAAAAACCAGCTTGTCAATCATGTCTATATTGCTTAGATTAAGTTTGCAGAATGTAGATAAATCTCAATCTGACGTTTTGTTGAAGCTTTTTAATACCATTACATTCACATGAAAACAGAACTGAAATAGTAAGCTTGTGCCCCGTTTCCTGTTAAGCGCTCTTCTTTACATTGCTCGTGTTTTGCAAGGAAGTTGCTCTGCTTCCTCTACACGTTTTTTGGCTCAAGTGTTAAAATGATTCAGTGAATGGGTCTCAGTAGGCGTTCACTTATACTCAGCCCCCCCTCTGTAGTTCACTATTTCTGCTTCTTTTAAAGGGAGGTTCAAATAAATCAGCCCAGTTCCTGCTTTTGTAGACTGGCCGATTAAAGCTGCCAAGATAAAATATTGGCCTACTCTGCTCAGAAAGCACAGAAACAGTTTTGGTGCCAGGAAACAAACCCACCCTATCCATCAGAGCTCCTCTTATCTCATTGAGAGATCAAGTGTGTGTTGCATCCATCTGGGAAGATGAGTTGTCTATCTGTCCCTCTTTGTCAGGTGTTTGCTGCTCTATAAGCTTGTTATCCTGCAAGAAAACAGACCCACAGCTGCTTATATCGGGATAGTTCAGGACAAAATGAAGGAGCAGGACCTAAGATGTCTAAATTAATTAATAAAAAATATACCATTATTCTTAAATTACAGATTACAGATAGTTTCACAGCATAAAAACAAATGTGACCATTTTTTGTTGCTGTCCAATAAGAGATAAGACTAAATATTTCCTGTTTTAGGTAATCTAGGCGTGGCAAAATCGTGTGTATTTATTGAATGGCAAAATGATGAGCACTAGAAACACTTTTGTCACAAAGTTTTCATGACATTTTATTAGAAGATGTCCGGTTGAAACAGAGGAATATGTTGAAAAGCACCTTTGTAAGGATGATAGATGATTAATGATCTCATTTGAACCTTCCTGGAGTTGATGTAAACACGAACAAGAGTATTAGAGAAGAGAAGCCGAGGACACAAGAGGATTGCCTCCAAACCTGCAGAACATTTTAATATGCCTCTGTGATAAATCACCTGCAGAGTAGAAACACTGCTCTGTAATGTGACCACACGGTGGCGCTCTAACTCTACCGCGTTGAAGCTGAAATGGCAGTAAATTATTTCTCTTTGTTTTGTGCCATTGGAGAAAAAAGTGGAGAGAGATTTTCACTTGATCTGTTCAGCTGGTTGACTCATTACAGTTTTATTGCTTTAACACAATCGAACCAACACTCTGATCCTCTAATCGCATGGTGGGAAACTCCCAGAGCTGTGAAACGATTCAAAAAGATTTCGAACCACAAAACAGCAGCATTAACTGATCCAAATACAAAAACCAATCCAAAACCACATGTAGATCTGAGGTTTGCTGTTCTCACTACCAAGAAAGCTGTGGCTGGACCCACCCTGGTGCCACAGTCCTTTTACTAACTAAGGAGAAATATCCCACATCAAAACATTTTGTTTGCTTTTAGTTTTTGTTTGTTTGTTTCGTTTTCCAGCTAGATAAGAGTCCTAAAACTTGTAACCTAAAAATAGCATAGCCAGATTGGTGACCCTCTAAGAATATATATAAATATTTAACTCAATTTAATTACAAAACAAATATACTTTGAAATAATTATAGACATTTTTATTATTTGTTTTATTAAATTATATTTAATTATCTTGAAATCATATTACATTGTTAAACGGGACTTTTAATGGTACATTAAAGTTTAAAAGGAGCTTTGAAAGAAAAACTGTCCCGCAGCATCATGGATTTTAGACCATACTTAACAACAGGCCTACAGTTTTATATTTAAGATGGTAATAACTTCATGTTTCGTAAAGTGAGATTTTTTTTCTAGATGTGGTCAAATTAATGTTCATTTTATTTTGAATTTTAAATTTGACTTTATGCTTCTACAATTAAATGTTTTTATAATGTTTTTTTAAATATTTTTGCACATATTTACTGCACCGACAGCTGCGGATATGAGGCCTTAAAATACGTTTTTATTAACCACTTTACAATGCAGAGGCCAGGGTGGAATGGTCCGACTGGGTCGAGCTGATAGAAAAGCATTAGTAACTCAAATAACTACTCATTACTACCAAGGTATGCAGAAGAGCATCTCTGAACGCACAACACATCGAACCTTGAGGCAGATGGGCTACCGAAGCAGAGGACCACACCAGATGCCACTCCTGTCAGTTAAGAACAGGAAACTGGCTCACCGAAATTGGACAATAAAAGAATGGAAAAACGTTGCCTAGTTTGATGAGTCTCAATTTCTGTTGCAACATGCGGATGGTAAGTTCAGAATTTGGCGCCAACAACATAAAAAAAACATGGATCCATCCTGCCTTGTATCAATAGTTCAGCCTGGTGGTGGTGGTGTAATGGTGTGGGGGATATTTTCTTGGCACTCTTTGGGCCCCTTTGTACCAATTGAGCATCGTTGCAACGCCATAGCCTACTGTATAATGTTGCTGTCCATGTACATCCCTTCATAACCACAGTGTTCACGTCTTCTGATAGCTGCTTCCAGCAGGATAACATGACATGTCATAAAGCTCAAATCATCTCAGACTGGTTTCTTGAACATTACGATGAGTTCACTTTACTTAAATGACCTCCACGGTCACCAGATCTCAATCCAATAGAGCACCTTTGGGATGTGGTGGAACGGGAGATTCGCATCTTGTATGTGCAGCCGACAAATCTGCAGCAACTGCATGATGCTATCATGTCAATATGGGCCAAACTGTCTCAGGACAATTTCCAGTTCCTTATTTAATCTGTGCCACGAAGGATTAAGCAAGAGGGGGTGCAACCCGATACTAGCAAAGTGTACCTAACAAAGTGGCCGGTGAGTGTGTGTGTGTGTGTGTGTGTGTGTGTATATATATATATATATATATATATATATATTAATTTGGTTTTTTTTATGTATATAACATTTTCATATCAACTTGCTATAAAATGTCTTAAAAAATGCATGATAACCCTTTAACATTAAGACTGTTCAGGCAGGATGGACATGAATAACATCAAGAGGGTCGTAAACATTGAGGAGCTGAAGCGGTTCAGTACTCAGGTGGGATAATCTGTAAACTGTACAACAATTAGTTGTTTTTTCTGAATAAAATATTTGAGAAAATAGGAATGAAGCCATTATTTGAAGGAAACCCATTAAAATGTCAAAAGCTACACTGGAATACCTCAATTATGGGCCGTTAAATTATAAGACTACTTATAATTTTGCAATATCAGAAATAGTGGGCAAAAAGTTCTGCCTGTAACTGCAGATAAAGGTGACTCCATGTTCGTGATGACTCAGTTGTCATAAATAAAACTTGGCGTCACACTTTTCAGACTTTAAGTTGTAAAAAAAGTATAATTTTGCCCTTTTTGTTGCTGTATAATATACCTTTCATAAAGAAAGTGTCCACAGATGTGGGAATGTTTAAGCGTTATAAATACTATTGCAAGGCGACATCTGCCTGTTTGTTTACAAAGTGCTGTGGGGTCATCGCCTGATAACGAGTAACTCATTCCTGCTTTCCCTTCTGTTGTGTTACTGCATGCCTACGACTGACTTTGGGTGGTCAAACACTGAAAAAAAGCATACATTTATCAATGAATAGTTTCCAAGCATAAACAAATTGAATCATAAATGTTGTACAGCTAAAAGCAGATTGCCTAAAAATTACAATCCTGTTTGGAAGAAAAGAAAATTAAAATCTTAATAAATTAACATAAATAGCTTCTAATTAGAAATATTAAGTGCTAAAATGGTTTTCAATTAGTTAGCTTTAAGTTTTTGTCGTATTGCTCATGTTAGAAATATACAGATGAGAAAAAAAAGAAAGAAGAAAAAACAGAAAGCAGTGACTAATTTATTTATGGTCTATGCAGTAAAGGTCAGGGAGAATGAGAAACTCCCCTGTTCTCTGGGTTTTGAATGAACAACAAGCCCCAGCCTCTGTTTTTTCCTCTGCTCACAAGTGTGTGAAGTCAGCCGTCTGTCTGGCACTGAAGCGTGTTGATGTGCTTCCAGGTGTCTGTGGTAACTCCTTATGTCTGGACTGCAGGACCCTCCCCAAACCCTGTGAGATCATTGCTGTTCTAATTAGATCGGATCTGCCAATTACCAGGAGCTCAGGTCATCTTTCTTGCTCTCCGTCGGCTGTATAAAAGAAGTCTGGGCGACCAACAGGGCAGACAGGAGCTCAGGGAAGGTGAGTTCACACCTCGTTTGCTGTATTTAGTCTTCATTTAAGAAAAAAAATCACAAATTACTAATCTGCTGTGTCTTTTTCTCTGATGCTTTATTTCAGATTTATTCCATAATGTCTTCTAAAACGCTCACGGTTGTAATTGTGCTGCTTTGTGCTTTGACATTTATCTCAACTCAGAGTGAGTATTACATTAAGAAAATATTTAATTGCCAGTCTATCCTAAATGTATCATTTACTATTGAATTTAATTTTGCCAATCTGATAAATGTTGTCTCCACTTGTACTCATCAATGTTAATCATTGCTAAGTGGAGGGAGAACCTTTATGTGGCTTATTTGCTTAGCTCAACTTCGGAAATCAATTTCTGGCAGCACCATGTAGCCTGTAACCCAAAGAGGAGCACGTCAAAGAGACAGATCTGATATCTGAGCCTGTCCCTGATAGTTTTTTTTTTCCGTTTGCACTGTTTCCGACAGGTAGCTGCAGAGGACGATGTAGTGCTGAGTACTACAGGGGAAACATGTGTCAGTGCGACCACACCTGCCTCTCGTACGACGAGTGCTGCAGGGATTATGAATCTCAGTGCACCACAGGTAAGATTTTTTTATTTTTATCAAGATGTAGGGAATCAAAAACACTGAAAACCTTTGGAGTTCAATTACTCAGCCAATAATTACTTTGTGAAAAGATCATTGAAACTGTAATTAATATATAACACGAACAAATATGTATGCAGTCAAAATCAGATAGTTTACATATAAAAACTGTAAAAACTGTTGTTTTCTATTGATTTTTCCACTATCTGACATCACATTAAACCAAAACTTACTATATTTTAGCTCTTTAAGGTTTACTAAATGTGTTTATATTGTATAAATGCATTATTAATGAGACAGAAAATGTCTAAATCTGTTGTATTTCTTTTGACCTAGGACCTTACATATGCTTCCCTGGCATTTGGTAGCGTTGCTTTTAGAAATGCATGACTTGTGGTTGAATGTTTTGGGTTTTCTTCCAAAAACTGCTCACAATTTGAATAAGTTCTGGCCAATTCCTCTTGCAGAACTGATGCAACAGAGTCAGGTTTGTGTGTTCACACATGCCCTATTAACTTTGCACTTATATGTCTTACGGAATGTGATTGGATTTTGATGGCAATAAATCAAAAAACATTGATTTGGTCGTCTTTGAGTAACTTTGTACGTCAGGATGCTTAACATTATTCTCCATTTGCATTAAACAAGTCTATGTGGTTAATGTCCTTAGATATTGCTTCAATATTTACACACATTGTTTTTTCCTCAGGATGTCATATCTTTTATTAAGAAGACCCCTTCTTTCTAGAGCAAAACACCCTTTTAACATGATTCTGTTACCACATCATATTTCCCAGCTAAGCTTGTCTTCTTGACACTTCTATTTTCCCCCTATTTCCCTAAAACAGTCTAAACACTCATAATTGATAAATGTTTTTGTCTCGGAAACGAGATATGTCTCCAAATATGAAGATATTTTTCTTTGGTTGAATTTGCAAACTGTGATATGGCTTAATTGTTGTTTTGAAACTGCGGGCTTCTTCTTTTATTGTTAGATTTTGAAGCCCATGTTGGTAAAAACTAAAACAATGACATCTATCAACTCCAGGCAACATATTCACGGAGTTATTTTTGCTTTTGTTGTGGATCTGATATGAAACATGTCACAACACAACACCTAAACAGCAATCTCACAATAATGTAAGTCCATCTGTAGATCTTAAATCATCTACGTATTTTATTAATTATAGAGGTATTTCTGTTCGCTTTATGAAAACGGCTGCATATTTGAATGCTTTTGCAATTAGTTTCTTTAACTGTAGTTGTGTTGGACGTCAACAGAAAATGAACTATTTGATTTTAATATTTTGTTTATATTGTTTATTTATATATTTATCAAACAGCTTGAACCCAAATTAAGAAATAGAGGCATAAAAAACACTTGTACATTAAATTTGAGTTCCATCTGTGTGAATTTGAAATATTTTGGAAGAAATCTAATGATCTGTTTTTCTAAGCATCATATTTTTGTCTGCGCAACAGAAAACTCCTGCAAGGGCCGGTGTGGAGAAACCTTCAAGCGTGGTCGGCTGTGTAGTTGTGACTCTGATTGCTCACAGTTTAAGCAGTGTTGTCCAGACTACAATGACATCTGCGATATGGATGGTAAGCCCCAGAAGGAATGTTTTTGTTTTGTTTTTTCCTCTGCATGTAAAACATTTTCCATTCACATAAATCACAACACAAAACTATAAGGGTAGCAATTTAAATACACACTCCACGCACAGGTTAAACACATCCTTACATCCAAACATCAGTCTGAGCATAAATGTAGTATGCATGTGCACCAGCAGCAAGCACAGAAGCATGTAAAATATTTGAAATGCATGCAGTTAATCTGCACTGACGCATTAGACGGTATTTTCTGTATCAGTAACCACTGCAGGAATCAGTGGAGCTGCAACAGGACCATCGAAGAGTAATTCATGTGATAATGTACATGATAACAATCCCAAAGGTATTTTTATTTTTTTAAACCATAAGGTCTGATACATTTTCCTTCATTTAAGCTTCAACGCAGATAATGTTTTCATTAGAAAATTAAAGCTAACAGGTACTATTGAATATTTCAACAGAGTCAACTTTAAAAGACGACTCCTCATTTGGTGAAGGAAACAATGCAGGTGACATTTTGCTTAATTTCTGCTTTTATTTTCAAAACTTGTTTTCCAAATGCAGCCTTGAAACTCACATTTTAGGCCATCCAAATTTATTGTCAGCAGGTGAAATGGGTGGATTTTGTTTTCTGTGTTAAACAGAGCAGGGATATTTGCCCGTTCAGTTGACTGAAGCTCTGCCTCCGGGTCCTTCTTTCAAGACCAAGTGCCAACAGAGCGAGCCAAGAGCACTGGCTCCAGGAGCCAAATGAAACACAAGGAAGCAGTGTTGTTCTAACGGGGGCCATGTGGAGGATAGCTGGACTCATGTTCAGTTGCATGAAAGGAAACCACAGATCACACAAATGCTTTTGCCTATTCATTTTGTTGTATGAAGGAATCAGGAATTCTCAATTGTGCTTTTTGGAGATCGAAATCCTGGCATTTCTGTCAAGACTTTGATCAAGTATAACAATTATTAACAATGTAATTTATAATCACTTGAATTTTACACGATGTACTCCTCTTTATCTGCAGATGACAATCTGTTTACTCCTGGCAGTTCAACAAAAGACCTATCAACAGACTCTAGTGATGGTGAGCAGAGACGTCCTTACATAAAGGGTTTATTAAACAACCTTTTCCAGACATACCAGCAACAAAAAGCACAAACCTCTCTGCAGTAGATATAATTGGCGAGATCTTTCCAAACGATGACTTTTCCACCAACGGACTTGATGATCCGGAGGCATCTCTAAGCCCAGAGGTAAGCAGCGGTGATGAACTAACTTCATCTGACCCCCTGGATAAAATCCCGACCGAAGCAACTATGACTAGAGACGATTTCAATACAGAGAAGACTCTTCCTTTCACTGAGTCGACTCCTGTGGATGACATTTCTGCTCCGATGACAACCAGTGGCACAAGTAAGTAAAGTTTAGTATTAATAGATATCGATATAGAAAGACATTCAGATACTGTATTCCCACATTACCTACACTTCGCTTAACAATGGACATAATGTGGATGTAAACATATTCATTTAAGATCTATTTGGATTGTCAGAGTTCCAGGTAAAATCCAAGCAAACATTAGGTATTTCTGAAGTACTAATCTCAAACCTCAGCACTTTGCTCCACTGCAATTGTTGTAAAGTTCTTTATTAATAATGTTGGATGAGATTTTTGATGGTTGAGCAGAAAATACTTTTTTCCTGGCTTTTTCCATCTGGTGGTTGTTATGATTTTATTATTTTCAAATCATTTTATTTTTTTAAACTTTCCTTGGTGTTGCTGAGAATGACTGTGTTCCTCATCCACCTCACCTCAGTTTGTCTCAGCTCCAGTTATTTTAGAATTATTAAATTTGAGTGAGTATTTTTTCCAGCTTAATCTGCTTTTGCTCTCTTTGAGTCACTTTTCATTCTCTTTTTAATTCTGAAAAGTAGCTTAAAAGCAATAAGTATTATGGTAACATCATATTTATCAGTCCTTCCATTAATTAATTATCTGCACCTGCTCGTCATTTCAGAGTTGTAGGTTTCTTATCTCTAGCAGTTATTCGTTAAGAGGTGAGGTAAACCTCACGTCCATCACAGTGACACGCTGATATTTAAAGAAAGTTTAGAGGAACAAATCAAGTTAACATTCCTGTTTTTAGAAAGAAACAGTCCATGTACTGGGAAATGATGTGAGCTCCAAGTAGAAACACCCCATGCTGGCATTTGAACCAATTACCTTACTACCAACTGCACCACATCACACTCATGCTTCAGGGAAACTATTAGAAGGTCCCTAGACAATCTTATCGTCAAAAAAAATAATTGAATAAAGTAAAAATAATGCTTTGGTTCCATTTTTTATGAATTGTCAGGCTTGCAGATTAGAGTCCTGTAAAAAAAAATCACTAATTTACACAATAATCTTGGAAGATGCTGAATATTTGTAATTTTATAATGAAACTTAGATGTATTTTTTAATGTATAATTAAAAAAGGCTTTCATTTATTTAGATCCCAGCCTCACCTCAGGGGTTTCTTTACTTTCACAGTAATCGTACAGGAAGATCTGGCAATCAAGCCTGATAAAACAACTAGCCGGACAACCGGGGACTATGACCTCTTGGACCGTTCAACCCTAGCACCAGAAATTGAACCTACAGTTCCATCCAGAGCTACAGAGACTGAGAAAGACAATTCCCCTACAGACGAGCCGGAGGTCACTACCAACATGCAGGATCTAAACTTGGACCTGGGAAACTCTCAGCTCAACACAAGTCCTGCCTCGACAACGTCTGCTTCTTTTATTCCACCCGAGGAAACGACGTCAATGCCAAACATAGAAAACGGCCAAGCAAACATCACAACTGTATCCCCTGACGTACTGCCAAATATTAAGGACCCAGTCTCCACACTTTCAACAGCTGGGGAATGGTTTGCCTCATCCACAGCCACAACCCCAGACATCACCACTGTTGGTGTAAAACCAGAGGTAATAGATGCTTCCACATCGAAACCTGAGACCAAACCTGACATGTCCGAACTATCAACAACCTCAAAACCTGACATCAAGCCTCTGGACCCACCAAACCAGATCACACACAACTCAAGAGATTACCAAGGAGGTAATAACAAGTCATCCACAATAAGGACATACTTTAGTGAACTTTAGTGAAAACTGCTGGCAGCATGTTTTATATTGCTTTTATTCTTCCTTTAGGGAAGTGGCTTCATTTATAAGAGGAAACTGGCGACGTACAAAACTAACCGCCCCCCAAACCTAATAACTTATTGCTTGCAGAGACTGCCATCAAACCTTTGAAATAATGAGTTGTTCTGAATCAATTAGCTGAATAAGTTTAACTGGCAACTTATGATAAGATCCAGGCTCCATGTTTTTTCTCTCTGTAGACAATGACTCTTACTGTGGCTTATTAGAGACTCAAAGATTTAGAAATGGTTCTGTTACCCTTGTCAGACAAATATTAATGACTTTGTAGCTAATGTGTGGCAACATTTCTTAAGCTTATCGAGGTTTATTAATTGTGACGTCATTCCTTCTTTTAAGATTTGACTATAGAAGTTTGGAAAACACAGCATGAATAGACAAAAGCTTAGTTATAAACTTTGTGTATGTAAACATTCAGACAAACTCAAAATCAATGTGTTCATCTGTCTGTCCATTAGTGCTTAGCTCTATTCTTCAGTTAAATATTTCAAAGTTACCTTGAAAATAACAATTAATTAGAACCCATGCACTGGATTATTAACTTAAACTGGCTAATCAGAGAAGACAAAAAATCTGAAGTTTATTGTAATGAATGTTTTCTGTCGTGGAAAATCTAGAATTAAACAATGAGTTTTTTTATTTTTATTTTATTTCTTCAGATGACAGTTCTGACACAAACCTTTGCAGTGGGCAGCCCATCGGTGGAATCACCACTTTGAGGAACGGCACAATAGTGGTTTTCAGAGGTTTGTTGGATCTGTTTACAAAAAACAACAGTAATTTCTAATTAGACGAGGGAGACATGATTCATTCCCATTTTTTAAATCCTGAAGCAGCAAAATAATGTCAAAAAAAAGCTTTAAATTCTGTCTTTAAATTCGCTTTAAATTCATTTAAATTCTTCTCTTTAAATTCACATCTTTTAAAAAAGCAAACAATTGAATACATGTGCAGCATTAGATCAACTTGAACTTGCATGGAAGTGTGAAAATAACCTGTTAATTCATCACAGGTCATTACTTCTGGTTTCTGGATAGAAACCTGGTACCAAGTCCACCCAAAGGAATCACAGAGGTGTGGGGTGTCCCCTCACCTATTGACACCGTGTTCACCCGCTGCAACTGCCAGGGAAAAACTTACATTTTCAAGGTACGCTACCTCACAGCACTCTGTAACGGCGTTCATCAAAAAAATGGAGAATACTGGCCTGCATTTGGTTTTTGGTTCAGTTAACTCTGATAAGTTCCTTTCTTGGTTCTCTGGGTTCAGTTGGAAAACCTAAAATAAATTTAGACAACTAACTAACCGGTGTCTGTGGGAGAGGAGTATCTTTTTGGCCATTATGGAAAATACTACATTTTGCAGATAACTACTTCAACTCATCAAGTTATTGAAAGCTGAAGATAAATAGAGTTCAAAATATAGCAAACATTTTAGTAAATATGTTAGAGGCTTCAAAACACTTGAGACTAGGATGGAGGTTCACCTTTTAGGAGTTTAACCTTAAACATAAAGTCAAAGCTACAATCTAAAGATTTAAATTTAATCACATCTACAGCATGAGTTAAAATTGGCTTTTAAAATTTTAGTTTTTACTTGGTTCACTCTGACTAAGCTGGAACCATTTTAATGGAAATTGACAACATATTTTGTGCAAACCAGGTAGAGACGTTGCTCTGAAAGCTGGCTCCCTAAGATTCATCTTAGAGAAGCTTTGGAGGCTCTGCTTTAGTGGGACTTATTTTTACAAAAACAAAAACACAACACGCTAAATTCTCTCTCCATTTGACGATGAAGGACTCTTTATTTTAATCTATCACAGTCAAGCCCAATAAAATTGTAGAGCAATCAAAACTCCTTGGCTCGACTCCAGTGAAGCGTCCCGCAACATTTCCCGTTGTGTTGTGCATATTTGCAGGGAGGAAAATACTGGCGGTTCGAAAACGATGCTTTGGACCCCGGTTATCCGAAAGGAGTTAAAACGGGCTTTAATGGGCTGCAGGGTCACATCACAGCAGCCTTGTCGGTGCCTCAGTACCTCAGCAGGAAAGAGTCTGTCTACTTCTTCAAGAGAGGTAATTAAATTATTTAAAGGCGTATTTCGCTCTCATTAGAAATCTGGTCCGTTTATCTCCCGTTTTGTTGTTGTTTGCAGGGGGAACAGTTCAGAAATACTCATACCAGTTTGGCACCAGTTCCACATGTGGCAGAGCGGCCCAGCCTCCCGTTTATACCGTTCGTGCTCGATTGGTCCGTCAAGCAGGTATGGCACAAAAAATATCGACTTCAATTTTGTTTTTGATTTTTGTCTTAACCATAATTATCAATTTTAGGAGATTTCCTTTGTTAGTACTTCTTTTAGGCTAAAGAGCTGAAATCCTGGTCCAAAGGTAAACTCTTGTTTGAGGTCTGTTTTTGTAACCTTTGCATACATGGGGGGGGTTTTTTCTCCCTGTACAAACAAAACTTCACATTACTGTCCACACTAAATATGCCTGAAAGACGCAGCAAAGTTTAAACACCAGCGTTTTAGAACTGTATTTATTACGAAATGTTGAAACCTTAAAGCTTCTGGGTTCACCACCAATTTTAGATTAAATCTATTCCCATTTTCTTCCCTCCAGTTTCTGTTTTGGAACCAGCGATTAACATCCGCAGATCCTGGAGAGGCTTCCCACACACCGTCACAGCAGCCGTGTCCGTGCCGAGCAACAGAGACCCAGAGGGGTACAAATACATCGTCTTCTCAAGATGTAAGTCAGGCATGCAGCTTCTTCTATTCATGCTACGACTCAGTTTTTTTTTTTGTTTCATTTTTTTTGGGGGGGAATTTTAGGTGATTTGCCAGCATAAATTAGCTGAGGTACACTATGTAAACGATTATTGAGTATTTTGGCCACATCATAATATTTGGGCACATTTTCAAACTCCAAGTTGAATTAACACACATGCTTCAGGGATTTAAGCAAAGCAGGTCATTTCTATCTTTATAATGACACACTATACACACCCTATATAAACATTTGCATAATAATTGGGCATTTCTTTGCACTTGCATGCAGAATGGGCCAAAAACAGATTCAACTGACAGAAAAGTCTCCCAGAGGGACGCAGGACTCCTAAAATTTCCTACCATTTTGGGACGTGATCACAAAACAATGAAAGCTGTTATAGCAAATAATCAACAGGGTTGAAAGAGACGTGTTGCGAAAAAAACAAACAAGAAACGACGAATAATAATTGCCAAGGATTTGAGAGGAATCAATCGCGAAGCTACCAGGAACCCAGAATATTCAAGTTCTGTCATTTTCCATAACTGCAACCTATGCGGAGTACATACACTACTCACAAAAAGTTAGGGATATTTGGCTTTCAGGTGAAAGTTGTGAAAAATGTAAAAAGTTCACGCTGCAGTGATATCATATCACGAAAGTAGGACATTTAAGAAGAACGATGCACTGGTGATTTCCTAATCTCAAACTATTTGTTGAAACAAATGTTAACAACAATGGTGTGTACACCAAAACAAAAAATGTCAACGTCTCAATAACTCATCATGTGTCCTTGAACATCAATTACAGCTTGACAACGACGTCTCATGCTGTTCACAAGTTGACTTATTGTCTGCTGAGGCAGGACATCCCACTCTTCTTGAAGGGCCCTCAGGTCATTGCGGTTTTGGGGTGCAGAGTTTCGAGCTTCTACACGGCAACTCAGTTGATCCCACAGGTTTTCAATGGGATTCAGGTCTGGAGAAAGTGCAGGCCACTCCATTTGAGGTACGCCAGTCTCCAACAGCCGTTCCCTGATGATGCGACCCCGATGAGCTGGAGCATTGTCGTCCATGAAGATGAAATTAGGCCTGTGTTGTTCATGTAGGGGCACAATCACTGAATTAATGATGTTATTCAGGTAGTGTGGGCTTGTCACTGTACCATTCACAAAGTATAGGGCAGTTCTATACAGACTGGACACACCTGCCCACATTGTGACACCGCCAACACCAAAAGCTCGTCTGGTGACAACAGTGGCTGATGCATAGCGCTCTCCTTGACGTCTCCAACATCGTTGGCGGCCATCATTTCTGCTCAACATGAATCGACAACAGCACTGAGGCCCACTGGTCCCTCGACCAGCGTAAATGCTCCCTGGCCCATGCAAGATGATGACGCCTGTGCCTGCTGGTGTGGTCGGGTACCCTTGCAGGTCGTCTAGCACGCAGACCAAGCTGATATAAACGGTTTCGAATGGTCTCAAGTGACACTTGGGTGCCTCTCACCTCCCTTAAACGTGCCTGGAGTTGAGTGGCATTCATCATGCGGTGTCTCAGGGCATTGTTCACAATGTAGCGGTCATCAGCTTGGGATGTGGCCAAAGGACGTCTACTTCTACGCCTTTCTGTAACTCTTCCAGTCTCTCTGTATCTCTCTTGCAACCTGCTGATGACACTCTGAGCTCAGTGGCCACGTCAGTCTGAGAACGTCCTGTTTGAAGCATTGCAATGGCCAGGTACTGTTGATCCATTGTTAGGTGTCGTCTTGGTCTCATGATGTCACAATGTGAACAGCCTGATGAGGACGACTGTTTAAACACCAGCTGTAATTGAACCAGGACATTTATTGGTCGATTCGAGGATCAAACACCTGTTGTGACTTTTGCCGTTAAGCTCCTCGTTAGAGAACAGCAACATGTGCATAAAGTACTGAAACATTTAACAGTTGGACAGGTGCATTGAAAAGCTTAGAGAAGGTCACATTAAGTTTACCTGTTAAGGTTTGGGTGCATTATGGGCTCATCCTGAAATTTAACCCAACAGCCAAATATCCCTAACTTTTTGTGAGTAGGGAATAGGAACAACATGTTCAGAGTTTAGACATGGCTAAAGCTAAGAAAGACTGAAATCTGTCTATCAAAAGTCAAGAAATATCTCAAGACATTTTTCAAATGAGTGGCTCTTAACTAACCAGATGGATTGATTTGAGTCTGAATCGGTATCAGAGGTCTACCTCGAGTCAGAGTAGTGCTACTGGTATCGGCTGGCATTCTTGAAAATGAACTGGTTGGAGCTTTGTTGGGTTGAAGCTGGGCTCAAAATTAACTCCAAAACCCACTGACAGTTTTTAGAAATCGCTTTCTTGAAGGAGTTGATCAGGAATTAGTCTGCATCTTTCAAAAAGAAGATTTTTATTCATAATGCTCAATCACATGCATCCAAGTATTTATACCTTGCTAGAGGCAATAAAAGATAAAAAAAAGTCATGACACAAACCTATTTCTTAAATGATCTTTCCTGTGGGGGTCAACAGTTCTCCGTTTTGAACAGCAACTGGGAGGCTGAGATTGCTGCACAAGAAGTTTATCTTAAAGATCAAGAAACAGACTGTGGTTTTTTATTTAATGCCAGAAATGTTAATTTGAAAGTTTTTGTGCCGTTTATAATTCTAATTTAAACAGCTTAAAATGAAAAGTTGATCTTTATGTTTTTTATTCTCCAAAGAAAACGAAAATACCTCACCTTTACTTTAGCCACTTACATTAGACAAGTATTAACATTTTGGACGAAGAACAAGAAAAAATGACAATGTGGGTGTGAAATAAAAATAATCCCAAAACAGGATTTACCTAATAAATGTGAATGACGTTGAATCAGTTACCCCTAAATAAAATATAGTGCAAACTAATTATTTTATTTTACTCAACCACTGTAACATTAAACTGTGTGAAGGAAAACTAACGCATCAAACTTTTACCGAAACGTTGGTGGCAACAAGCTGTGAGGATGAATTCTGAACAAGTGTAAATATTTAAAATCACGTCTGTACACAAATCTTACATTGAAATTTTATACCTGATGATCCCGAAACTCTATTTTCACTCTAGTGTTAACATTCTCAAAGGGCTATTTTGAAAGACTGAGCTTTATTTTGGGATATGTACTGTTAAACTTTTGGATATAGGAATGTTTTTAAGCAGCAAATGTGGTAATACCTTCTTTTTTTTTTTAAGAGATTAAAAAGCTAAATTTCAAAAGTGTTTACAAATCTTAAACTACATCCAACAGATTTTAATGAGGATTGTTAAACAGATGGGAAGATTGTTACCGTTTGATTAACCATAAAGCTCGAATTTATTGTTAAATATGAAGCATTCCAGTTTAAATTATAGAATAAAAAAGAAAAAATTCCCAGTCTAACAGTGTGGTCGTTATCGTCTGGTTGGTTGATAATCTAAAATACGACACTATAATGATTTGTTTACTGAATATTTTTGACCTACCCACACTTAATCTTTTGCAGCAACCGCCTTCAACGTGAAGATGCGAGACGATGGTCCCGTCATCGCACCTCCGAGAGAAAACGTGTCGCCGAAAACGAACAACTTCTTCAGATGCCCTCAGAAATCCTAACTAGACAAAAACGAAGGAGCTTCGGCTGATTTTAATCGTTTTATTTTCTGCTAAAAACACACAGCATCAGCATGAATTATAAAATAAAATAAAAAAAAGATGTCCAAACATGTAAATACGGAAAATCTAGTCAAGAATCAAACAAATGCAGGATAAAAACACAGATGAACACAGATCTGAAAAAGGTTTCTGATCGGAATGGCGGAGTCTCCAGCGAGGAATATTTCTGGTTAGCGCATCATCTCAAAAATCGCCTGCCGTGAAAACCACGGGGAGGGAAGGTTTGACCTGTGGGAAATTGAAAAACAAAAATGTAGATTCTGGAGCGTTACTAAATACTAGACAATGTTACGCCTGTATTTTGTTTCCCGCTTATCATGAGGTATCATTTTAGTAAATAAACCCCTTTTGTGCAAAATAACATGAGTGTGAACATTAATTAAGATTCATCTAAGCAAACCTTGATTTTTCTTCTCAGACAATAAAGACTAAGTGTTGTGAAGACTGTGTGTAAGACTTCTTTTCTTGCAATAACATATTAAACATAGTACCTCCTCTCTTCATCCGACTGCCACGATTGTCTTGCCAGCGGTGCAACTGTCTGGGGGGTCCTGGACGATGGGGTTTAGGTTTTGAATCTGTATAGAGATGCGATATTTAAAACAACCTCTGCCATATCTGGTATCAGAGAACTGTCGGGGGATTTAAAGCTATTCACCTGCAGAGCTGGAAGAAGGATCCTGGGAGGTGGAGGGAAGGTTAGCTCGGTCGGATGGTTGGCTTGCTTCCTCCGTGTCTCCCTGTGACACAACGGGATCCATAGATGCTTCTGCGCTGGACCTAGAAAAAAAAATAATAATACTTGAAAGATTACAGCATATCATCTACAAGTGGTCACAAAGAAGCCAAAAACAGTGTGATAAAGAGAGTTCCTGCCACTGTAGAATAATTCATTTCATTCTAAATAAATAAGTGTTGTAAAATAACTAGTTTTGCATTCAGATCATGTAATTTAAGACCAAATGTTCCCAAAAGAAATCCTTGGTCTCGTAGGGTTTACACTAAACTATGAAAAGCAAAAACAGCATGATTGAGGAGAGAACAAGCAGGATATGAGCATATGAGATGGCGAAGATCTATATATATATATTTTTTAAAATAAAAACTAAAATTTCCATATTTGTGAATTATCTGAGATAAAATTTAAGACTTGCTAATTTTGAACCTTCTTAAGGAGCAGTTATATTTTACCATCTTTGGCTTCCAAAAACATTGAAACAACACTGAAACTGGGTTCTGATTTGTAGAGAACCACATTTGGTCGTTGGTTTTGTAGCATCTGAACAGACGTTGTTTCAAAGGTTCGTTTTGAAATCAGTCACTCAGACGGGGTCACAAAAACATGTCTGCTGCATGCTGGTCTAGGAGGGGTGAATGCTGTAGGTCAATGGTTCAATAGAATTCGCTGGGTTCCCTTAGATTTAACATTAAATCAGTTAGTATGTGCCCTGATAGTACTGAACATTGTCTCACAATATTTCTTGCAAAGTGCTTTTAGACGACATGTTTTGACTTGACGCTCCATAAATAACATAAATTGGAAATAAGAATAAAAAACATTTCCTAAAATAGTAGTTTTTAACTAGAGTCCTCACAGGACCCACTGTCAGTGCTTCAGACGAGTCTCTACATTATCACATCTGATTCAAAAAATTGCATTACCTTCTGAGCGCACCATAAAGTGCTGCAGAAGTCTGTTATTCACTGGGAAATGCCTAAAACATTCAGCAAAGCAGGCCCTGATAACCTGGACTGAAAATTACTGTCCTAAATGCAGACATACAGATTCTTTAAAGTGCTTTAGTTTAATTGTTGAGCATCTTAAACCCATTGAAATGATCCAGATCCTTATTTTAGGTTTCATTTGAAGTACTCTTGATATTAAACAGGTATAAACGAATATAACATCTGGTAACTTTACATTTAGTCTGCAAATCAAAAACCAAGATACAGATGAGGAAAATATAAAATTTAAGTGGTATGTAGGAAACAAAACAAAAAAACAACAACAAAAATGGAACTTACTTATTCCGGTCTGGACATTAAATGCAAATGTAATTATTGTAATTAAATGTAATTTTTATGACCAGGAACCCTCATATAAACTGTTTTGACAGCGCTTTCAGTTTGACGTTACCGCCTCAAACAAACACTACAACAGCTTTACTTAAAGGACTGGGAATGTGGCAGCAAAATCTTTTTTTAGCCATTTATACTGCTTTGCATTGCAAGCCTTTTTTGTTTAACAGCACAAAAGACATTATAATATTACCGTTTTTTAAAGGTTTTAACATCGTTTATTTAATTGAGGGCTTCAAAATCCTTTCAGATCCTGTGGAAAGACATTAAGTTGATTGATAATCACCTCTCGGTGTCTGGCTCCAAGAAGATGTCTCTCTCCTCTCCGGCGCCGGACGTTCCTGACAGCACGAAGCCGGGCGTGGATGTGCTCACCATGGGAACAGACTGCGAGGCGTGTTCTGTCGAGTCAGACTGTACGGCCTCTGAGAAGACAGGCACCGGAGATAAAGCACAACCTTATCTTCACACCTGGGTGAAACTCTAGAAGCTGGATCCCCAGCAGTTCAAAGAATTTTATTTGTCATCACATCACATGTGGTACATGAGGTGGGACGAAATTTTAATCCCACGGTCCAGTTTACACCCTGAGAGCAAATTTAAATAATATAATAAAATATAAAGAAATTTGGATTTTGACTACACATGATGTCAGGATAAATTAATCTCAGACCGACAGAGACGCATACCTGGTGCTGCAGCCTGCAGCGGCGTTGTGGGAACACTGCGCCCACCTGACTCTTCTTCATGAGGGGCTAAGAACATAGGATTTTCATACATCCCAAGTCCTTCAGAAAAGAATGGTTTCACAATTAAAGGATGAAAAAGAAAGTCATCACATTTCCTCCTTTTTGATTGCCTTGAAGCAATAATCCCTCCGCTTTATTCATTTATTTATTTTGAAGTTTATCATTAAACGTGCAATGGATCACCTCCTTGTGAGGCCAGCTGTCCGAGGTCTGAGTGAGAGGATGAGCTGGTCTGAGGAACCCCTTCTGAACGAGGGGGGACCAGAGTGGGAGTGCTGGGAACCATCCTGTCATCTTCTTCAAAGAAATGCTGCTGCTGAGCGAGCAAAGAAGGACATTTATTTTTGGGAACCGAACAAAGCAATTTACATTTATGATAATATTAATAAAAAAAGATTGGTTGACAAAACTGGAGTCAAAACTCAATTATTTTATATTCTGCACTATAAGTGGCACCGTATTATAAGACGCTCGCAACTTCACTCTGTTAAGATGGAGTCATTTTTGTCCCACCAGGTTGAGCGCCCTGTGATACCCATTTGAGATCAGACATCTGCTGAAGGAACACTAGTGTTAAGCGTGTGCACACCAATCTTACATTCGCTTGTGCGGAGCTGCTCAGACAGGCCCATCAGCAACTCAAACTTGTTTTTAAAAAAACATGCTTTGATTGGATAAAAAAAAAACGTTGCGAGCGGACAGAGTTTTGTGCGTGAGATTTGTGCACACGCGCTTAAAATGATTTTTCCTTCAAGAAATATGTTATTTTGTTAATCCTCCTGGGATGATGCAAGCTCTGAATTAATTAGCCTCACATGGTTCGTCACAGTAGTGGTGAAATGGGCACTAATAGTGTACCTATTATGTCCTGGTGTCAGCCGGAAATCAAATCAATCAAACTGAGAGCTTACATAAGTCACACAACATTTCTACAGATTTTGGAATCAGTGCACACATAAGGCGCACGGATGATTTTGGAGAAAATTTTAAGTTTCTAGGTGCCCCTTATAATCTAAAAAATACGGTACTTGGGGAGAAACTTAAAAATCCTAAACAATAAGTGAAAGTACTTTTTTTATATGTATTATCGTTTGAGGATAACTTTCAATTGCCTATTTACCAATCAGCTAAATACTTTTATGCCCAGGGAAGCACAAAGATGCAAAAATCTTTTACAAAATAATTTATTTTTTAAGAACATCTCTGTTGTTCATTGAGGCTGCGAGGGAGTGACAGAGAGCAAGACTTTTAAGATCAGTCTGTTAGGGAACACAATGGATTTACAAAATCTGAGAGCTAATAGGTAAGGTTTCCCTAATTTTGCTATATAAGTTAAACTTATTCTGTTCTTGGTTTAAAATAATAGTAAAAGTGCCTTGCAGCAAATACTCCAACATTTATTCTGTGACATTTCCCTTAATGTAAACACTGATCTTGATGGCAAGATAGCTAAAAAAAAATATTTTAAATGTTTTCATTATGTCTTTTTTTATGTAATCCTTCCAAAAATAAATGTACAAGGAAGGACTGGAAACTCGGGAAAGGAAGGTTTGTTCTGTGCTCGTGTAATACAACGTCACGGTGAGGGAAAAGGACTTACAGCACTGCTGGGCATGGCGGGGTTCAGTCGGCCCACCGACTGACGACGGAGCCGCTGCTAAAGACACAAAACAAATTAGACTTGGCGGTAAGAAAAAAAAAAAAAAGATGGCAGCGGTTTATGAAAACTAACCTGAGCAGATGTTCCCAGCTCTGAAGACTGAGCGGGATGGATGTTGAGTTGGGGCAGAAGCTGCTGCACCGGTCTGCGGGGCGACTGGGGTATACGAGCACCGGAGCTTGTGATTGGTTGTTCTGTTGACAAGGCTTCCATCTGGCTCCCCTCAACTAAAAAAAAATGCATAAAAAAGATTTAACATGCAGTTAAATAAACGGATTACATTTAATACGGAATTAGATAGGGAATAGAACGAAGAGAAAACGGTACAGTGGACGCCTGCCAATTCACGATTAAGTTTTTTCTTCTTCTGCGGAACATTATTTTTCCCAAAACTTAAAATACAAAAAATGAACTCCTTTATGGGAGCTAAAATAACTTGACATGCAATTTGCTGCCGTGTATAAATCAGCCATCCTGAAGTATCACTAAAGTTCTGATTGGTTGTAGAGAAAAACAGCTAAATTAAGGAGGACTAAATGCTAGCTTTCACAGAAGTGGCAAGAATATTTCTACGGTGAACATAAATATATTTTAAAGCATATTTAGTGTTTTTTTAAAGAGAAGAACGTTTCTGAAATTTACAGTTGTGGTTTTAACTGGCATAAATACAGAGGGTCCAAAGTAAATATATATGCATTATAAAATAGTTCCTCAAAGCTTAAGAATAATAATATTTGTTTAGGAATGGTTTTTAACTATTTTTCTAAGGTAAAGGTTACACAGGAATGATTCCTTAACTTAGGTTGAGTAGGTTTTAGTAAATTACCTTTTTAGTATACATGTTAATAAATAAAAACAAAATGTAATCCAAATCCAGGGATCCAGATCGTTATTTCATTTCAAGTTTCTAGTCTTTCCAGTTTTTCATACAAATAGTCACCAAATAGGGAGAAGTCAGACAGTCAGAAAAAGATGGATGGGTTAGGGGATGAGCAAAGCTTTGGTAAAAACCATCATAAAAATATGTCAAAAATGCTTTTTTTAAATGCTAATTTAAAGGAAGAAAATTCTTAGATTTTAAGTAGTTTAATACAAGAAACAAGGTAATTCAGACAGGGAGATTGTTACTTTCTTATAATGAATATCCATTATAATCATGGGCTTCTGTAGACATTGTTTTTTCTTAATGATTCTGTTTTGTAGAGGATTAAGATTTAATACTTTTTCAGTCATTGTCAACTCGCCGATAACAAATTTAAAGTGAACGAATGTGGAAAGTATGAATCAGATCTGCTCCGTTCAAAATTTGACGGTTTCCTGGATCTTACAGCTTGGTGTCTGGGAATCCGCCGGCCTCTGGGTGGAGTCGGACGCCCCCAAACTCTCCTCTGTCTCTGTGCCCGGGTCTGTGACATCAGCTCCCTGGGAAGAGAAGGAAATGTAGGAAACTTATAAAAGAAAGCAAGCGGGGAAAAAAAATCATAGGAACAAGGAAAAGGGTGAGAAGTATTGGTTTATGTGAATGAAGGTTCCCAGACCATAGATGCTGGCATCTGATCACGTTGCAAAACACAAAAAAGAATGACTCTGTTTCTCCGTGAAATGAACAAAGATGCGTTTCAGTAGGTGCAAAGAAATAAACAACAGTGCTTCAAGCTTCAACCAGGAAGCATGAAAATGCCTCATCATTACTAGTTTTTGGTCCTCACGAGGATCACTTGTTCTTTAAGCAAGCGAGTGAATGTGTAACACTAACGAGGGAACAGAAATCAGTTCACACTGGACTTTCCACTTGATTAAACCCGACCAGTAAACGCTCAGCCACAAAAACAAAAACACATACATAATATGTCTGTCTGATCTAAGCAGTGCCAGACAAACAACAAATGCTTCATAACGGAAGACGATGACTTGTCTGAGACACGTCTGCGGTTTATTTGGGCTACAAGAGAGCAAGGCAAGGCAAAGCTTACGATAAAAAATAGGGCTGAACAAAGTGTTTCTTATTTTGTGCTGCATGTCTGAATCTGGAGGACTTGAAAGTATTTTATTTTATTTTATTATAAAAAAGAAAACCCCTTTTTGTCAGCAGCTACTTTCTATTGTACAGGATCCTGATACAAACGATTAACGTCCCGGTAGCACAAAAAACGGAAAAATAAAAGTGCGTCTTTTTCTGGTTTCCTGACATGCAAACTTAGTCTAAGGAATCACAGCAAACTTGATGACTAGATGCAACAGACTCTCTGCTATCAGTCAGTCGTTCAATCCAATCGCCTAGCTTTCCTTGGATGAAAAATCCAAACCCAATCCTACTAGAATAGATGTCACTTATTTCTTTCTTGTAAAGTACCTTTAGACAACATTTGTTGTAAATGGACTATTTAAAAGGACAAAATTTACATTTAACCAAGCCTACAAATATTCAAACCCCTTAAAGTTTTAGATTTATATTAGGTCTAGAAGTTTATATCTTTAGAGACATGCTTGTTTCCCATTATGAAAAAGTATTTATCTTAAGATAAAAGTTTATTTTTCTCTCAACAAAACCTCTTCATTGGCATTACAGCAATCAAACCCTTTTTATTGTTTCTGACTCGCATTTCTATGCTTCCAGCTTGAGGTAAGAAGCCCTCTTTGCTGTCACGCTAGTCTTTGGCTCCCTCCACAGATTCTCTGTCAGATGCAAGTCAAAATAATAAATCACCCAACCCAAAATATTCTTAGAACTTCCAGTCAAAAGAAATGTGTCAGTAATTTCGTGTGTGAAATTAAAGCCTCAAAATGATCTAAAATATGAATTAGACTTGTTCCAAATTGCCATCCAGGGTGAAATATCCTTTTTTTTAATTTTATTCAGAAGCTTTTGCAACCAAAAGGTACAGCTTTTTTGAACAAAAGCCAATATGAAAAAACAACAACCTCAAGTCTGATTGGTCTGAAATTTGACCCAAAAATGTCCTGCTTTCAGACACTGACTCATGTGAGACCAAATTAAGAAGTCAAATAGAAAAACTAGAAAACAGACGGTGGAACTAGTGACTGTATGAGCTGGAAAGGCTGAGTGTGTCTGAATGAAAAGAATAAGTGGGAGCGAAGCAAACGCGAACGATCGTGACGTGAAAGGATGAACCTCTGTGTCGTCGCCTTCGTAGACCTCATTGCCATCGCCGCTTCCTTCGTTGCTGTCCTCTCCTTCCTCCTCCATCCCCCCATCATCTTCATCATCATCCTCATCTTCCTCCTCCTCCTCCTCTTCTTCCTCCTCCTCATCTTCTTCCTCATCCTCATCTTCCTCTTCCTCTGCGTAGTCCTATAAGATCGACAAGAGTCAGGGGAGCAATGAGAAGAAGCCGGGACATTAAGTGAACAATAATTTAACCAATACTCTACCTGCTCTTCTCCCTCTTCCACCTCCTTTTCTTCTCCGTCACTATCAGAGCTGGTAAGTATGACGATGACTTCCTTCTGGACTCGGTCAGGTGTTCCGCTTTGGCTTGGAGTCACGGCAGGCTCAGCAGGGACAGATTGAGAGGCATCCTCCTCTGCTTCCCCTAGATTAGAAAACTCCGTCTGCAGGGTGAAATATGATAATAAATATGATTCTTAATGCTTTTCTAAATGAGTAACAGTGGCAGTGGAACAAGAACTAACACTGTGTCTATACATCTACTAATGAATAAAAGCAAATAGTCCCGATAAAACTTAAGAGATAAAAGTCCAAACCTGACTTGCTTCTGCTCCATCCTGACTGTCCGATGGTACGACCCCCTCGGCCTCTGCGCTCTCTTCAGCCATCGCTTCCTCCTGAGAACACAATCAAGGTGACCCGCATTTAAAGATCAACCAAAACAACAGATCTCTCAAGATAAAAAACGCTGCAATCGTCTTTGTCCTTACCTCCGGTCCCACTCTCTGTATAATGCGCAGCTTCTTTGCTATGGGAGCCCTGGGGTCCTCCAGGGTCGCCTCGGCCTCTGCGAACGCAGCATTGCTCTCCTCTTCCTCTCGAGGCCTCTTGGACATAGCGGAGGTCCCAGGTGTTGCTGAAACTTTACATACATTTAGTGTCAATATATTTTTAATCTGAAGAATTCAAAGAAATCAAATTAGTCTGAATTAGGCTTTTTCATCCATTTATTCAGCTAGATTCAATATAGTGTGAAATGCGTTTTTACACTCCACTTTACATTGACTTAGGTAATGCGCGAGACCAAGGATCATTTCTACACCAGAAACAAATCTCAATGGAAAAATTACCCAACATTAAGGAATGTTATGGGGTTTAAAACTTATTTGAGATACATATGAAGTCCAAACTATATTTATTAAAGCAACACTAAAGAAGTTTCAGTTTTGGTCGATTTTGGCAGCCAGTGGACAAAAGCATTGGAGTTTTGCCTGAAGAAGACCGCGTTTCCCAAGTGGGCCAGCGCATAGGATGGTAAAATCTTGATTTCCTTTTTGCCTGCAGTTGGATTGAAGTACACTTCTGTTTTCCAGTGTGTGAAAGATGAATAGCGATGAGGTAATGAATCTAATTGTGGCAAAACAATGTCATATGATGATGTTGAAGATAAAAACGGGAGAAGTGACGTCTGCCGTAAAGCAGTCTGTACATTTGTAGTTGTTTTGTGTGGCAGGGTTCCTGCCACCCTCCTACAAGTTGCCTAGTGACGATTAAAGGGATACTGACCCCCTCCGGCCATGACAGAAGTGTCATTAGACGAGCTGTAAGTCGACATATGATCACAAAAGTTACGGAAAGTTTAAAAAAGTTACTTAGTGTTGCTTTAACATAGAGTAACATTGGGGTCATTTTTACAGGCTTGAAGTACAAATGCATTTACAAACCTTTTATCTTCCTTTACTCCCTAAATTTCCTTAATTTCTGACAGAGCATCGCACACTAGTCAGCTCCTCAGCCAAAATAATAGGAGCAGGTGGTATTGGTTTTTCAAAATAGCGTAGATCTGGTTTTTCTTGATATTTAAACTCTGTTTATAGTTATACGGAAAAAATGTCACATGCTTTATATTCAACAGATTGTGAAGGTAACTCTAAAGGGGCTATCGAGATCTAAATCTTGGGTTTGAGAGTTAAGGCATGTTTCTGGGGAAGATTTTTTTTCTCTTGCTGGATTTCTAGTGTATGAACAATGACGAATCTGGACGGACTATTGAGAAATTTTTTTAGTTTGCCATTTTAAGATAAGCATATGTACAGACTATAGGATGGAATCACTTCTGCGAAGCACAGTAACAAAGAGATTTAAGTTATCAGACAGAAATCTATGTTTTTTTTAAACGGATTTCTCACCAGTTCCGAACACAGAGGAGGAAGAGGAGGAGGAAGTTGAAGGCCATTCCACCTGCGAGCTCGGAGTCGCCTCGATGGCGACAGGGGACGGCTCCCGGTTGTCCGGTTCTTGGTGGGTCACACTCTGCTGCTGCGTCGGCTGGACGAACGCCGTGACATGTGTCTGAACGTTCAGCATGGAGCTAGCTAAAGTGGTCTGGACGTTGGGGCTGGCGGAGCGCACAGAGCCACTGGCACTTCCGTACAAGGTCACGTGCTCCACAGGCGGGGCTTCAGTCGACTGCATTGCTGTTGAAAACATTTGGGATAAATTACTGCGTTTTAATTATTAACGAATTAGAGATTTTTCTAAAAGCTGTGCAGTAGAACCGACCTTCCTGGGTCTCCGCCTGCGTGGTCGGCATGACTGTGGCAGTCGGTGTTGGAGGCTGTGCCGGGGTGATCATCGGTCGGATGCTTGCGCGGGGAGTGGGTTTGCTGGCTGTGGCAACAGGTGTGGGCTTAATGCTGGCCGTCGGCTGCTCCGAAGCGCTGGTGCTGAAAATGAAACATAACGATCAACTGGAAGCAAATCTGGAAGCACTGATCAGCAAAGGACTAGTATGGTGCGTTCAGCTTTTAAATGGCTTCACGTCCTTTTAATGAGATGCCAAAAAAAGTAATTAATGCCAAATCTGTTTCACAGGTTTCTGAGGATTGCTACCAGGCTGTACAGACACAATTGTTTGGAAATATTTCACAAAAAGTGGTGAAACTAAAACCCCTTGCTGCTACTCAATAAAATCCGCCTACAGCCACAAAACAAGTTAAAAATTCTTACAATCTTGTGTTACTACCAACAGCTTTTTACAAAGTAATGAATAATTTAAAATTACAAATAAAAATGCCTTTCATCTGCAGAATAATGCTAAAGTGTCAGCGGTTTACATGAAAATCAATAAGACAGGCAGCCTATTAAAAAACAAAGCATTAAACATAACCTTCAATAAAATTTTCAGTACGAGATTTTCTATCTAGACATTAATTCAAAACACGAGGACAAAAAAACCTGTTAAAACCAAATTTATAATATAAATAAACTCCAATTTGGTTTTGCGAGAGTCAAACTGTGCTCTGGAGTCATGAGAACAAAATCTACCAACAAAAACTGAGGCTTTTGGAAAATGGCAACATTACTATTACCACCTTGGTCCAAACAAGATGTGCACATAGTTTTTTGTTCCTGGCTGATCAGGTAATCCAGAGGGAGCTAGACGACCCGCCTTGATGTGATACTCAATTGTAATGGAAAACAACATGAACCAAACAGAGTAAAGTAAAACCAAGTAGGAACTGATCGAAAAAGAGGTTTAAAGGAGGGCCACAAATCCCTCCCAGAAAGTTATGCTGCACAGCTGATAAACTTTAACCGACATACTGTGTTACAGCATCTTTAAAACGCAACTCAAAGAATAATTTGACTCTTTACCTGCCCCGGTCTGCAACTGGGGTTGTCTTCAGACTGATCTGTCTCTGTTCTGTCGTTCTTTGCTGCTCTTGAGTCTTAAATAAAAACAGAAGCACGTTTTTATTTTTTACAGATATCTGAAAATGTAGGTTAGATTAAAACGCACAAATAAACAAGAAAATTTATAGTGTTTTTTTTCCAATCTCTGACTGATATATGCATCTATAAAACTGTTACTTGTTCACCTTGCTTGGACCTGCCTCAGGTGGCTCGTCTCGCGGCTCCTGTCTCTCTTGCTGACTCCTCAGGTCTCTGAGCTCTCTCTGTCTGCGGCCCTCGTACTGAGACCTGAGAGCGCTCATTCGTACATCAAGCTCCTCACGCTGCTGCTGCTTTAACTCCTCACGCTGCTGCTTTAACTCCTCGTTCTCTCTCTGCAGCTGCTCTTTGGTGGCTAAAAAAAGACAAAAAAAACAACAGGTAAATTACGCAAGCACTCCTACAAGTAAACAATATGTGTTGATTGTTAAGTATTTATTGAATGTAACACATTTGTGAGATGAAAAAATAAAAATAAAATCTTCTCACCTGTGACGTGGCTGATCTTTTGTCTGGCAACAAGAAGGGCCTTTCTGGTTTTCTCGTCCTTCTCGGCCATCTGCTGTCTCAGTGTTTCCTCCTGGGTAGTTTTGTCCTGCAGCTCCTGCCTCAGTCGATTCAGCTCGGCCTGCAGCCTGGAGGACTGCTCCTGGTTGTTACGCAGCTCATTGTCCTGCTCTGTGACCACCTGCAGCACAGGAAGATCCAAAAGGTTATTTAAAAAAAAACCTCTAAAACAGACAAGCATCAAAAGAATCAAATTGTGTCTTAGAAAAAGATCCATTGAAAACAAGATTATTTTACATGACAATGTTTCAATAGGGGATGCGGCCATATGAAAATTTGAACAGATACCAATATACAAACTTCAATATTGCAATTATGGCCAATAACATATATTTACTGGCATCAAAAATATTTTCCCTATTCTTCTGTCTCCTTGTATCCTTACATCCGTAACAAAAAACAAAACAAGAACAACCCTCTCCGCTATGAAGAATTGCAAACACAAACAGAAACAGGATGGAAATAA
>JAVLVB010000946.1:1245874-1265095 GCA_032876305.1 Orestias chungarensis
TATATATATATATATATATATATATATATATATATATATATATATATATATATATATATATATATATATATATATATATATTTCCCTGCTGTAATTCCCGGAGCTGCCACTTGTAGGTGCTGTATTCTATGAAACTTATGTAAATGTACAAAAACCAATAAAAGTTCGAGATGGCGTAAGATGAAGTGCTTCTACGGACCGACAATAAAAATTATTAAAAAACGACCAAATTACTAGACAATGTTGAATTTTAAAACAAGCGTTGAATCATCCCAGTTGAAATACTGATTATATTTATACAGATTACTTGGAGTAGTATTTTATTTTTTTATGGAGAGGGAGTTTGAAAATAAAAGCTTCACAGGGAGACTTCCAAAACAAAAGCTCAGATAAGGGAAGGATTCGGCATGTGTGCATGACAACGAACACCGGGATGTTTTCGGCCCATTAAACTCTGGAGCCTGTTATTAAATAGCTTTCAGAGGAAGCGTTTGCCATTGTTCCTTACGGAAACATTTCATATAACAGGGCCTTAGAGGATCTGAAAAACAATTTTCATTCTTTATTTTATTGTAAGTCCCGGATTCTTGAGCTCGCTAACCTTGTTGACGTTCTCCAGTTGTCCCTCTAGCTCTTTAGTTCGGGTTTCGGCCTGAGTGAGGGCATCTTTAACACTTAGCAGTTCTTGAGCCGAAGCTTGCCGTGCCTCCTCGTCTTGGGACGGTCCTGCTGCAGCCTCTGCAACAAGCTGTAAAATACAAAAAGGACCTTATTAGTGGAGACTAAAACACAACTGAGGTTTCTTTGGATCAGTCTAGACACTCAAAAATGTTTGATGATAAAATAAAAAATAAAAAAACACCATACAAAGCTCAACAAGGCTCCAGTGATGACAATATCTGTGGTGTAAGGTGTTACACAGCAACGAGGATTAGCTATTCTTTGTATCAGTAAACGATAAACAAAAATTAAAAACAAGGAAGGCTAAATTAAGTAATTAACATCTTCACTGATGGAACATGAATGGAATAAAAATCTTGGTTTTATTCTGGACATCTGTGAATAAAAGGTACAGACTTCTGTGTAGCAATGTAAGATGCTGAAGACAAATTAGAATATACACTCTGTAATTATTTTTTCCATTTATATTTTATTTACCAACTGCACTCTGATAGAATGCATCGCATAACCTTTGCTCCAAATAAAATAATTCCCATCAGCTCAAGAAAAAAACAAAAATAATTTGTCATATCCTAGTTTTGCTTAAACGTATTGATCCAACATACTGTAAAACACTCTCACCTTCTCATGCTGGACCTTAAGCTCATCGTATTGCATCTTATAGCGCCGTCCGATTTTCTTGACCTGGGTGATCGTTCGTGCCTTTTCTTGGATTTCCTGGTTTTTGGTGTTCAGCTCTTTCTTTAGCATATTTCTGTCATCGTTCGTTTTACTCAAACTTTCGCGCATGCCCTGAAATTGTCCCTGGAGTGATGTTGTCTGGTTATTAATCCTGGATAGAGACAAGAAGAAAGAAAATATTAGCCAAGCTGGAAAGAAGAAATAGTGGACAAAATTTACAAAAGATGTCTTACTTAATCAAGTCAGCTTTTAGTCTAGAGCTTTCCTCAGTGAGCTGCTGGATGCGTTTCAGATGCAATTCCTTCTCCGTATTGAGACGTTTGTACTCGTCTGGATCCGAATCTTTTTGCTGACTCAGCAAATTCTGCAGGAACGCATTAAATATAAAACACGAAACTTTCTCACATTTTTCTTTCGTGGTGAATTTACGTTCTGGTCTCCGAACTGACCTGAGTTCGAGCTTTCCAGCGCTTTATTTCCTCTTCCAGGATCGCCTTCTCTGCCTGCATCATGCCGTTTTTCTCACTCAGCTCAGAGTTGCTTTGCTGCAGAGGAAAGATGTCCGACTCCAGCTTTTGAACCTGAGACAGGGGAAAAAAAATTCATTTTGTTGAGTGAGAGGAAATATAAAGCTTCATAAACCAAATTTAATTTCATTATAGTCTTCATTTTGATTCTGCATAATATACATTTTTGTATATCTAAACAGGCTTCTGACAGAATATTGAACTATTCTTGTTGTTGTATCCAACCGAATATTAACGAGTGTATGCTAGAATTGGAGTTGTCATTATAATTTGTGCGTAAGGATGAATGAAAATAAACCCCAAATTCAAACTTGCACATTCGATTCTTGTTAACTGAAATTGTTGCTATTCTAAAGTGCATAATCTAATAAATGGTTAAAAATACTTAATGGTAAAAAATAAATAAATGTATATGAACTTAATTTTTCTGAAAGGAGACATAAATTCCTAATAGACTCATGAAACACAAATCAGCTTAAACAAAACCTGGCCAGTTTTTTTTAAACAATAAAATGAGGCACCTTAGCTTGAGTTTGCTGCAGTTCCTGCTTCATTTTGTTTTTTTCCTCTCTCAGCATCTTGTTGGTCTCCATTAAAATATTCATCGTTTCGGTCTTCTTCATCAGCTCGTCGTGCTGAGCGAGGGTCTTCGCAGTGACCTGAGAATAATCAGCATTGAGGGATCAGAAACAGAACATTATAGGTCTTTTGTAGATTCTTTTCAGGCGGTAGATTATTAGTGTAGTTGACTATTACAAACACACCTGCATTCGCTCTTGTGCAGCGGTCAAACTGTCCTGCACCTCCTTCAGCTCTCGTTCCAAGTGTTCAACTCTCAAGCGGTGACGTAAACTCTCCCCTTGGGCCACCTCAAACCGGGATTCAGCCATCTCCTTCTCACGACGCACAAAACTATTTTGGGAATTCATTTTTGAGTGTGACAAACGAAAAAAGAACAAAATAAAGTGGCACACTTGAAAGAGACAACAGTTGGTGACCTGAGAATCTCGAGCAGCTGGTCCTGAGATTTTCCCTCCTCGCTCAAAGAAATGTTTAGCGAGCTCTCGGTGGCAGCACGCTGAATATTGGCGGCCATCTTGCTGCTCATGGTCTGAACCTGCTCATGCAGGAGGGTGTTCTGCCTCTGCATCTCGCCATAACGACTTTCCATCTTGGATGTTTCGTCCTGTAAGAGTTAGTGAATATGGTCGGATAATTTCAAAAGAACAAACAAATCGCATTAGGACGAGCCTCGCTTGGCTTGCAACAACTTTGTAACAGCACAAGTTATTCTGTCCCGACCTTGAGCAGCTTTTCCTGCACCTCCCAGGAAACTCTGGCCTCCATGATCTCAGCACTGAGTCGCTGGAATTTGTCCTCCTGCTGGTGTCTGAGCTCAAAAGCCTGCAGGGCCTGAGCTTTCGCCGCCTGCAGCGCTTCGACGTCAGCGGCGTGCAGCATCATCTCCCGCTCATATTTATCTTGAGCTTCAGCTGCCAGCTTAGCCTAGGAGGTAGGAAGGAAAGCATTTTAAATGTCATCAACACAAGATACAAGTCATTTCCACTAATTGAGTTATTTCAATCAACTTTTACTGAAGACTATCAGTCTTAAATGCATAAACAACACGTATGGGAGCCTGTCAAATGTAAATATAACCAAAAATTTTATTTACAGCAGTGATTCAATTCAGAAATTGGATCATATATTAAAAACAATTATTACGCATACAGTGATATATGTTTATGTTGATGATCATTTATTGTTAATGAAGAGCCCAAGTTCTTGCTAATCAAAGAATTTTGTTTTAATTAATTACAACTATTGTATAACTATGTCCGTACAAAATATCCATGGGAGATTTTTAAATATATGTAATAATGACAGTATTCAGTTAAAAGCCAGGTTATTTAGTAATAAAATTTTATAGCTATCACTCTTCAAAAGGAGAGTCACAGCCAAAGTTAAACATCTTCCCACTGATTTCGTAACCTGTACACTTTAATTTGTAAACTGATTTTTATGTAGTAAAGTTAAATGAAAGGAAAAGATGACCTAGCAAAAATCAACTTTGTAATATCCTAATTTTGTGACAGATTTAAATTTTTGTTTTATTAGCTGTATGTTATAATTGCCTAAAATCAGATGTATAAAAGAAAGGAAAACAGAAAGGAATTGCATCACTGCAAAAACAAAGCAAGTTTTGAGGCAGAAATCCAAATAATTCAAGTCCCTCAATGTTTTTTTTTTTATACAGTATTTGAATTACTGTGAAGCTTTTAGGTAAATGTTACAAATAAAAAAAAAGATTATATATCAGGAGCATAAGCCTTTTTATTCTTGATGTGAAGTGTAATTTCACATCAACATTGGGTTGTATACTGTAATGCGATGGGGGGGTTTTACTGCATATTAAACACTTCCATGTGCATATAAAAGAACACATTATATATAATAAAATGGCAGAGATTAGTTATTAGTTGGTGTGTACAGACATAAAATACAAATGGTTTAAGCCTTTAAAACAGGATTTATACGACAAATGAAATATGTTAATCAACCATTATAGATGGTGGAAGGTTGATGTGGAAAGATTATAAGTAGTTTAGACTGGATGGCCATGATGTTTACAGAGCATGAGCTAAACAGGTATGATTAAATTTACAATTTACTATCATTTGATTGTTTTTTCTTCTTCTTCTTTTGTATAAGGTATAGCCACAGCAGAAGCTTGTCTATCATAATTCTCTACATTATTGCTTTCCTCTGGCTAAATACCTTGCCAAAAGTGTATTTATTTAAAAAGTTACTCAAATTCAATAATCTATTCATGTTTCAATGTTGAACCTGTATTATGCAATGTCTTCACAAACCATTACACAAGTAATTACTTTACAAAAAAACTAGTTAATCTGTTTGTGGGTCAAGCCGTTCATGTAAATGCCCTCCATGTGCTCACCTGCTCCTGGCTGTCCTGAAGAGCTTGCTGCCGCTGGCTTTCAGCTACAGCGAGCTGCTGAAGCGCCCCATGATGACCTGCCTCTGCACTGCTGAGACTCATCTTCAGGGCATTAACCTAACACACAATAAAGCACACCAGTCATTTCATACGCTGCAAAACTATTTTCTGGAAGAAAAATAAAATAGAGAAACCTTTCATACTAGTTGGTCATCTCCAACTGTAACTGCAGGTTGATAATGGTGGATTTCATACCTGCTCCTCCAGAGATGCCAGGTCTCTTTTTCTGTGCTCCTCTAAGTCCTGCTTTTCCTTTTCTGCTTTCATAAGCTTCTCTTCCAGCGTCCTGTGCTGCTCCTGAGCTTCCTTCAAACAAGCCTCCACCCTCAAGCGAGCCTGCTCCGTCACCTAGTTGGCGAGTATTTATAAGTAAGATGCAATTTTTTGTTTTTATTGATGACTTAAAATGTCTTACAACTTTTACACTTCCAGTATAATACAGATGATCTCAGTCTTCAGTATTTGCAGATGCCATTACTGACCCAGTACAATATAAGAATGAATCATGGAGATTTTATTACTTTTATAGTATGGAATGTTAGAAAAGGACGGATTGAGTGACATTACTCAGAACAATCGTTAATAACAGTAGTTAAGAGAAAAAGTGGTCCATTTATTATTAAACTATGGGTTACATAAATATTAACATTTTTTCCAAGAGAGAAGTTTCTACAATTGAATAAAATAATGCTTATTAGAATTACAAATAGAAATGTTTTAATCCTGATTTAATAGGATTAGTCTTGTTTAGACACCGATATTTGTTTTATAGTAAAATATTATAAAATACAAAGTCTAGTTTTCTTACATCACGGGCCGACAACTGGCCGTAAACGATTTATATACTTAAAAAAAAAGAGAAAATGCATACATTTTTAATATGTCATCTAACATAACATGTTGTGAAGAAAAAAAGGGAAGATTTTCTAAGAAAGGACGATAAATATTTATAATAAAAAATATATAACTGGTACTTTTGTGGCAAATGAAACAGAAAAACAACACATTCTTTTTCATTTTATCCAAAGTTGTTATGAGCAATAGCAGCTCTAGATTCATTTATTTGAGACCCCTGATCTAAAGCATTATTTGATGTTTCTCTGCAGTTCCTTTTATGGCAAAGTGCTTTTCTATCACATGTCTCGTGTGACATAAAAATAGTTAAATGTATAAACCTGAAAACATTTATCTATAACTTGCTTTAAACAACAGCAGGCATGGTAAGGCATATAAACAGGAAACACTTTTTGATGTGAGAGACCTGTAAATTGATTCTGGGCTGTGTTTGAACAGTCCTGACCTGTTTCTCCGTCTCCAGGGACTCCTCTAAGCTCTGCGCCATGACTCTGTACTGCTCCATGCTGGAGGTCACAGTCCTGAGGCTCTCTGCCATCTCCTCTGCTCTAGTTTCAGCAAGCTGCAGGCGATCTTGCAAGTCGTCTCTTTCTTGATCTGAGCCTTGCAGGCCTGAAACACAACAGAACAGGGGCGTGAGCATTGTGGCTAAATAAAAACAGGATTACTAGATGTCTCAGACTGTTCAAAGAAAAACGTTTAGCAGAAACCATTAATAGAGGGCAACCTAAACCACAGACAACCTGAAATTGCATCTGAAACCTCTAAAACGCTGTCAAACCACAAGAACATGGAAAATGAATAAGGAATAAAGAAAACAAAACAACTATATATTAGTGTTTTATTAACAGTCCTTGCACACACGTCAACTAATGTAAATTATTTCTAGTAAAAACATTTAAAGCAAACCTCGGATGATGGGTGTGGACGGAGAGCCCAGTGTATGGCGCATGTCGGTGCGGACTTGTTGCATCCTCAGCGTGTTGAGCTCCAGCTCAGCCGCATTCAGCAGCTCCTTGGTTTTCTGATATAGCGCTACTTGGGTCTCCAGCTGCCTCTTGACGTCCATTAGTTGGATCTAAATATTTAAAAACAAGAATAACGATCATAAAACAATGCATTTGTTTAACTATGTGAAATCCCATCTCTAAACATGCGGCATCAATCTTTAATTATCCATAAGAACGTCAACATGATGCTTACTTCTTGGTTCCTGCTGCATAGGTGGCGCTGCTCCACTTCCTGTTCAAGCCTCTTCTGAAGCTGGGAGATCTGCTGCTCTTGTTTTTCGATTTGACTGTTAAGACGCTGACGGGCATCTGCGTCGGAGCGCTCCAGAGTGGCCTGCAGTAAAAAAAAAAAATACCATTTTGATATTCTGCTGGCTGATTATTTTTATAGTAGGTAAAAGGAATCCTTCAGTTACTTGTATGGCCTGAAGATTGGTCATCAGCAGGTTCTGGCTGCACTGTTGGCTCACAATCATCTCTTTCTCCTGGTTCAGCCCGGACTCCACCAGCTTGAGCATGTCCCTCTCCTTGCGCAGGTTCTCAGCCTGACCCTGAAAGACGAGATCAGATAACGTATCAGGACCTCTCCAGGTAGCCAGATTTATAGCATTAATAAGCATTAATAATGCATTAATGTCAAAATGTGAAAAGATAATGTTATTTTCAACATGTTTCAAAAAGAAAAGCCTAAGAAATCACCGGTTTACTCCGTTGTCTCTAAATTAAAAACATGGTGCAGTCAATTAGAGGTGACCATTTATCATTACAGTAACATTTATGTATAGTGGTTTGCAAAAGCGTTCACACACCTCGAACATTTACTTTTTGTCATTACTGCCAGAAATTAATATATATCATTTGATTTATATCTAAAAGACCAACAAAGAAAAACTGAAATCTTTTGTATTTAGAGCCCTTTTCTGAAGTTGGCTGATGATTGCTTATGAATAAATAGAGTCCACCCATGTTTTATCAAATCTCAGTAGAAATCCACCTGCTCTGTGACGCCTCAAGGGTTAGTTAAGAGAACATTATGGTGCAAAGAACATCATGAAGTCCAAGGAATACACCAGACAGATCAGACAGACAGATAAAAGTTGTGGAGAAGCTTAAAGCAGACTTGGGCTATATAAAGATTCCCCACACTTTTAAACAATGTTCAATCCAACATCTAAAAATGGAAAGATTATTGCAAAACTGTAAACCCAACAAGACGAGGCCTTCTACCTAAACTGGCAAGCCAAACAAGGAGAGCACTGATCAGAGATGCAGCCAAGAGGCACCTGGAAAGTATGGACAAAATGTTTAGGTCTACTGTTCTGTTGGGGGAATCTGTCCACAGGACAACTATTAGTTGTACACAAATGTAGTCTTTATGGAAGAGTGGCAAGAAGAAAGCCAATGTTACAAGAAAACCATAAGAACTCTGCTATATATTTTTTGTAACTCAAGGGATATGAGTAATTTCACCTATAATCCCAATTAAATATCTTTATTTATGTGGTTGTTAAAGTACGGAGAGTATTTGTTGAGATAAAAAATATAATTTATCATCACAATGATAACTTCAGATTGATTCAAAAATTGTCAGAATTGTTATGCTGAATTTTTTCCTGAATGCTTGTTCCATTCAAATTGATATATTAAATAAAACGTGATTAAATGCTGTTACTGTGCGCAGTTTAGTGATAGAAATTACACTTCTTTGTGTAAGGTGTCCTAAGTAAGCCTGTTTTCAGATTTGTATGTTTTTCCCATATTCATGTCTGTTACCATTACTTTTCTCGTTTTATTGAAAGTATAGTGATAAACATTTGAACACAAATCACCATAACCTAAAATATATACCATTTGGAAGGAAGCTAATTAATTATTGAAGTCCATTTGTGTGTCATACCAGGTAAGAAGATAATTTATCAGAGCAAGTAAGGGGTCAAGAAGCCTACGGTAACAAATGTGGTGTTTAAGGAAAAAAGACCAGGAAGAAAGTCACGAAAATCCAATTGAAATTTACTACAAGCTGTATCTGGGGGACTGAAACATGTGGAAACATATGCACTTCTTAGGAGACAGAGAATTTAAACGGATTTGTGGTTTGTAATGTAACACAATATAAAAAAGGAGCATGAAGAGTTTTGCACAACACTGTAGGTAACAAGCCAGGCAAACCTCTGCCATTGTAAGTTTCTCGTTTGCCGCTTTCAGATCCTCATTCAAAGTGTGGACAGTTTGTTCCAGTTTCTGAGTGGCAGCCGCCATCTTCTGTTCTTTCTCTCGAAGTGAGGCGATCTCTTTTCTGTAGCCCTCAACGTTATCCTGCAGCATCTCATACCTGAAGGTTGAGTGACAAACATGAGGAGAGAAACATTTCTTGAGAATCCAATGTATTCTTCTGATCAGTGTAAATAAACTAAATCTGCATCCTTGTGTGGATTTTACCTCTTTGACGCAAACTCTAGCTGAGTGGATATTTTGGCGTTTTGAGAGCGGAGATCGGAGAGCTGCTCCTGGAGTTTCTGGTTCTGCTCGATTGTTGCCTTATCGCTCTCTAGACGCTCCTTCTTATAGGTGGAGAACACTTCCTGTAACTGCAAATAAAACCAGACAAATTCAGTAACAGCAAACCTCGCCACATCAAAAGTTAAGTACCATTCAAATAATGCTCACACTACTTGTAATTGACACAACCAGTTTCCCAAAAAAATACATTTCAGCAGTGATGACTCTTTTGTCCTTGCTGTTCTGGTCATTCGTAAACAGACACTTTGTTTCTTTTTTTCTGTTTGCAAGAAATTATGTCAAAATTTCGTGCGTAAAATATTTTAAGAGTGAACAGTGCCATCTGGTGGCAATCCTAAAAGATATTGAACAAAATACCGATAAGTATTTCTTGATTATAAATCCAAACACTGCGTTTTTTATTAATTTTTCACCACGTGAATAAAATAAAAACAGAATTTTGCAGCTGGCTTTGACTCCCAACGCCCGTGAATACTCTGGGATCCACTGTAAACTAAATATAAACCAAAGTTTTCAGGAACCAACATTTATTTAATTGTAGGTAAAAGGATAATTAATATACTTAGGAATCTTTCGTTTTTTTAAATTACCGGTACAAGTGAAAAGGCATTTGCAAGTCAAATTAACAAGCATAAATAAATGCAAGACAAGGTTGACTTAGATTTAGTATCTTAAAGAAAAATGAATTTATCTGTGTTTTGTATTTTTTACGCCAATGCTGCTTGATGTCTTTTAAACAGTAGAAGGCTTTGCTTTTAGCTAATGGGTTAAATCCCTTTATACAAATAAAACGTCCGTGAAAACAAACAAAAAGCTGCTTTACATGTTCTGGCAGTGAAATTCAAATGCAAACATGTCTAAATTTGACTCTGTTTTGAATAAGTTGCAGGTCACCTGTCGTAACGCTGCCTTGGCCTCCAGAGCTTCGGCAGAATCGGTCATCCCCGCGAGCGCAGTGGACGTTCCCGTGGTGGGAGTTGTTGCTGGTGAACGCCGTGCAGTAGATGTCATAGAAAACTCCTCCGGTGATGTTCCTAAAGATTAATAAGATAAATTTAGTCACAGTGAGTTATATGGGGAAAATAAACCAATATATTAGGTTTATTTATGGTAGACTGAAATGAAACAAAACTTCAATTTGAATCAGGAGTTAGAAAAAAGTTAGACTTTATTCAAAAATGTTTTGTAAAGAAGCAAAGGTGGGCACCGAAATAGCTTTAGCCTCACCTTGTTGAGGGAAGGCGACTCCTGTAGCCTGAGCCAGCAGAACACGGTACATGTCCCTCTGCTTCACGATGGACTCGGTCATCTTTATCTGCTGGTTGCGCTGCTCTTTCAGGGAGTCCAACTCGGCCTGGGCTTTCTCCAAACTCTGCTCCAGCTCCATGCGCCTATAACAGCACATCATGTGAGATTTTTACATTAAATTGTATAGTAGATAGTTGTTGTTTTTTTACATGCAGCTGTGAAGGTATTAAAGTATATTAAGCAATAAGCATAATATCTGATGTACTTATTGCCAGTGCTCTCCTGCTCTTCTGTCTCTTGGGCATCACTCAGCTCCCTGAGCGTCACAAGAAGTCGCTGGTTTTGCTTCTGGAGCTCCTCTACGCTCCGGAAGGTCACCAAGTGTTGGCTGATCACCTCTGATGTGCTGCTGATGTCGGCTGAGGCCACCTCCTCCTCCTGAAGCATGTGGTTTCCACGAGCCTCTTCCAGCTCAATGAGCAGCACTCGAACCTAGTAGGGGGAATAATTTTTTTGGGGATAAATTTCAAGATATTTCACATTTTTATCTCTCAAGAAGATTCAAAACGAATATTGGTATGAAGAGCTCAAACACACCTGCTGAGCCATGTCAGCCACCTGGAGTTCATATCTCTGGCTGTCTCTTTCTAGCAGAGTGGATCGTTTATTGGCTTCATCTGCCTCATTTTGCAGACGGTGAACCTCCTGTCGAAAAAAATAAAGTTAAATATGTTCAAAAACGGCCGGTCAGCCAACCGGCAAAATTTATTGGGATTTTGAATGCCAAGTAATCTTATTGTTTATCGTCATGAATTTTGATTTTTTTGTCAAAATAATTAAAAATATCTGACAACTCCAAAAACTGAATAAATTTACTTAAAGCATAATAAATCACTTAGTGGAGTTAAATAAAATAACGGCGTTCTTCTTTATTTAAGTGTTTTTATTTTCTTCCAAGAGCAGTATTTGGGTATATCCAATTTTATTACTATATGAAAGTACCACGATACGTCATGTTAAACGTTTTTATTCCTATTGCTCAATTACAGCTAGACATAACACTAAAATGAATCCAGAAAGATTACATAAAAGACATGTTGCTAATATCACGTACCTTAACAGCCTGCTCCAACTTGGCTGACAGACTGGCCACCGACTTCTGCATCCGTTCGTGTTCGTCCCTCTGCCGTTTGAGGATTGGGGCTTTGGCTTCCACCTCCTGCACGATGTCGTCCAGATACTTGTTGACCCGCTTGTTCTCCAGTCGTTCCAGCTGCAGCTGCTCCTGGCTCTCCAGATATGCAGTGTACAACTGAAAAAAACAGCACTAACTTCACGCATGTGGAGGAAGCAACAGTTTTGCCACATTATTTAGAGGTCGCAAAGCCTTTAAATTTGAATTTTATCATCTGTGAAAATAGAACAAATGCAAATGTCTTCCAAACTTATTTTAATTTCTTCCATTTGTAATCGGGCAAATGCTGGATCAAATGTCCTGTTTTCGGACTGTGGGACTGCAACAGGGAAACTGATTTGCTTACCTCAGTCAGCTTCATTCCTGGTTTTATTTTGGACACAGCAGCTGCAGTTGGAGACATTGTTGTTATTTGGTCGTCTGCCAGCACAGTCGCACCAGCAGCTCCTGATAAGTAAAAAAACAAACAAAAACAAAAAATAACAAATTAAGTGTTTAATTCTGAAATATCCCATTAAGGCACTGTGTGTCTCAGAAAGGCTGCATAACTAACCTCTGACTTTAGAAGTAGATAACAGGTCATTGGCGTTGTTCAGCTCTTTCTCCAGGCTTTGGATCCGGTCCTTTAACTCAGTTACAGTTTTGTCCGCTGCGCCGTTCTTTTCCTGCAGTTTCTCCTCAAGAACCTTGTTGGCTAAAGTTGAAAATGTTTACTTAGATAGTAGCAACCAGAGGTTTACATAAATTATTAAAGGGATGATTATGATCACCCATTTTTTGGAATTTAAATTATTCATTAAAACTTTTATGTTTAGAGTGTTAATACAACACCCATTTCAGATCTAAATCAAAGAAATAAGTGGTTCACATCTAAATTATTTGAAAATTAAGCCTATTTTCATAAAGTATGTCCTAATGCTCAATTCTGATTTCAGCTAAAATCCTTTTTTTTGCATGATAACTACTCAGACTTCAGTGTAAATGGTGCCCGCATGCACAAAAGTGCGTTGTTTACACAGGTAACAATGGATGCTGGCGTTTGAGGATGAGTTTAAAAGTTTTTGAGCTGGGGGAGTGACCGTTTTGTAAAAGAGTATAAAAAGATAAAGAACGGCAGGTAACAAAATAAAGCACTGTTTGCTCTAGTCCATGTTTATGTCTGGCTTCTTATGGTGCAGTATTATGACAGAATTAGGTAAAAATTTAATTTCCTTCGGTAAGAGTATTTAAAGCTTGGACTGAAACGTTGTGCTCTTACCTTCTCCGGCATCTTTCAACAGTTTATGTAGTTCCTCCACGGCCTGACTCACCTCCTCACTTTTCGCTTCAGAATCTGCCGCTGCACCCTGTCAAATGGTCAAATGTCCCTCTAACCATTGGTTCGGCAGAGCAAAGTTTACATTTATGCTTTTTCATACCTTGTACAAATTGGAAAGCTTAATGTTGGCATTCAGTTCATTTCGAAACTTGTCCTCCATGACAGCTTGTTGCTCCTTTGCCTGAACAAGCAGCCAAATAGATCAAAATTAATTCAGAATATACGAAAAAGGTATCTTAGTGGGCTTCAAATTACATAATTTAGAAAATACACATACTTCTTTTAGTTTGCTGATTATTTCTTCATTTTGCTTTTGAAGGTGCTTATTTGAGGTTTTCAAACTGACCACTTGATCTTGAAGTTTGGTTAGCTGCAAATCAGAAGTTGATAATGCCTAAATCTTAAATACCTTTAAAACTTTATTTAAAGAGAAGATTTATTCCACTGAAATGTTGTTTCATACACATTTAATTCATATAAATAAAGAAATTAAAAAAATAACTCACCTCATCCTCCTTATTCTCCAGTGAGTATTTCAGCTCCAAGATTTCATTGCCCTTTTCCCTGGATAGGGAGAGCAGTTCATCTGTCTTTACCTTCAGTTCCTCTTTAAACCAAGACATCTGGCCGTGCAGCAGCTCTTTCTCTTGTTCCATACGCTTCTCCTTGTACTATAGAGACAACACTTATCAACAGCTGGCATGAAAAGGTAATGTTCTATAAAGATGAAGATCGTCTCAAATCTCACTTTAATGTTTACTTCTGCAGCTTCAAGTTCATCTAACTTCATCTTCAGAGCCATTTTAGAACTGCTGATTTCCACTAACTTATCATTTAGCTGCCTCAAGTCATCTGAGAAAGAAAAAAAACATTTACATGTCCAATCCAGTTTTTACATGCAGCAAAAAAAAGTCATTACTTAAATAATTTTTTACCTACCATTTAAATTCTCAACTTCCAAAGATCTCCTTTCTAATGTCCTCACGAGTTCCCGTTTCTCTGCTTCCAATTCCTCTTTGGCTTTTGAAAGCCAAGTCTACAAAAAACAAAACAATGGAGGTATTTAGTGTGACAGAGGTAAATATTAGGGGAAAATGTTTTATTCACATCTAAAAGAACATTAACAAATCTGCAGCCATTTGCAGAATCTACTTAAAAAAAGTTCTACAGTATGTTGGGGATAGTTGCCATAATATTATAAATTGCAATTTTGTAAATCTTAAAGTTCTCTCCCACCTTAAACTGTGCAATTTCCTTAAGATAATTTGCAAAAACAAAAAAAGACAGAGAGTTCAACCCCACAGTTTGATCACCACAATTACCATATTAAATGCTAAAGTTAATAAAATAAAATAATAAAATGAGTAAACAAATACTGTTGAAATAAAAGGTTTTCCAGAAGAAAGCCTCCTCTCTCTTACAGAAATATCGTTCCACAAATTGGATCGACAGAGTTGAATCCGAATGAAGTGGACTTCTATAATAAACTCCTGGGATAGATGAGAGCAAAGTAGACCTGCTTGATCATAATCCATGGTACCATGTTTGGGGTAAAGCAAATGGGAGCAATTGTGTCATAGCATCTGTTAAGCATGGTGGTGGAGGGCTTATGAGTTGTATAGAAGAAAGAGGAGTTTGACAGTGTGGACCCATTGAACAACCTCCTTAAAAAAACAAAAAGAAAGTAGCAAATAGGAGGCAATCTAATAGCTAAAATTGGGTCATGTAGGCAAGAAACCAGTTGTTTTAGAAAGAAAGTTGGGCCAAGATTCCTCCAGAACAATGGAAGAGCAACAATATACAACAAAAAATTATAACATATGATATTTTGAACTATTCATGCATGACTCTTATACTGTTTAGTAAATAATGACAGGGATTGATGTCCTATGTCAGTGTTTTAGATGTCAGGTGAACCGGGTTAACAACCAATTTCATTGTGAACTGGTCTACAAAAAGGGTTACAAGTAGGTTTACTTCCTATCTTTGCTTTTGTGATGGCTGTAGTTATCATTGTCTGCGCTTTGAGGCGTGTTGTTTTACCTGCTCTGTTGACAATTTCTCCTGCACAGAATCATTTTCCCTGTTCTTCTCAACAATCCTTTTCAGCTCCTCACCTGTGTCAAAAGGTTTAAAAGTGAGTTTGAGTGCTAAAGTCAACAAAAAGGCAAAAAACAAAACAAAAAAACAAACACAGTCAAATTAGAGAAATTGAGTGAAAGCAGAAGATGATATACCGAGCTGGGTGAAATCTTCTTTGACTTTCAGATGTTCTTGAGCCTGAGACAAAAGTTCCGCCTGACACTGTTGAAGTTGTTCAACTTTTTCGAAAAACTGTTGCTCTGTACAGGGACAAATAAACGAGAACAATAAAGATGTATATCTAACCAAATTGTCCTATTTAGCCACCATCTAGCAGTTAGCTCCGAAGAATGCCTTGTGTTAGCATCAATTAGCCTACGGTTTTTTTTTTTTTTACAAATCGTTACTCAGTTTCAAACAGGGTAAATATGATAAAACACTTTTGCTAGAGGTGAATAAACTTTACGTTTAACAATTACTTTTTAAACAAAATTTTCGCCGTCTTCAATCATTCCTCTGAAGTCTGCACGTTTAGCAACCACGGCTGGCTAGCCATAATAGCACTAATAACTCACCGCTGTCAACCCGAAACTGTTCGTGCTGTGCTTTTAAAAAGTCGATTTCATACTGCCGGTCTGATAAAAGCTTCTCGAGTTTGGTTTGAAGAGTTGCCGGCAGTTTAGAGATCTCGGCCAAATCCAGCTCCTGCAACAGCGGTGCCGCCATTTTCACCACAACACTCGAACGCGCATGCGCATCTGATGATCGTCTTCTTCTTCTTCTTCTTCTTCTTCTTCTTCTTCTTCTTCTTCTTCTTCTTCTTCTTCTTCTTCTTGGATTTTATTGGCGGTTGGCAACAAACTTAGCGCCACTTACTGGTATGGAGTGTGGTTCGTGATGGTCTATAAATAAATACTATATATATATATACACACACACACACAAACACACTTATACATAACTATTTATTCTACGCCTCTATTTCATTCATAGATTAACACACACACATCTATTATAATCAAATTCTATGAAATAATTTTGTTCTTTTTAATTATCTAATAACTATTTGTATTTGTTTACTCCCCAAATTCTTCCTCAATATATCTAATAAATTAATCTTCTCTTTAATATGTTAAATTTCCCTCTTCATATTACTTATTTCTCTTTCATGCCCACGACATTCTAACATAAAATCTTCAATTTTTTCTAACGCTCCACAGCGTTCACATTTGCCAGTATTATGTTTTTCTATTTTAAAAAGTGTATAATATAGTGCTGTATGACAAAACCTTTACCTTGTTATTACTCTTTCCTCCTTTCTATTTCTTCTACCATTTCTTTTTTCTCCTACTCTCTTCTGAATTTTATAAAACCATCTTCCTGTTTTTTCTGAATCCCACCTTTTTGCCATTTTTCCATCAGTTTTTCTTTAACAATACTCTTTGCCTCAGATTTACTTAATTTAACTGTAAAACTAATAGGATTTTGATTTGCACTCTTTGCTATTTTATCTGCCCCTATCGTTTCCTTCTACTCCAAGCTGTGCTAGAATCCACACAAATATAACTATTAAACCTATATTTTGTATTCTGTATAATGTATGAAATATTTCTAATAAGATGTCAATCCTACTATCTGACTGATTATATTTTAAACTTAATAAAGCAGAATTGGAGTCTGAACATATTTTGTTGTTTTTAATGGTTTTATGTCTTCTACCCATTGTAATGCTAATAATATTGCCAACATTTCTCCTGTGTATACTGATAATCCGTCTGTAACTCGTTTTCCTATTTTTATATTGAATTCTTGTACTAGAAAACCTATTCCTATTTTTCCAGTTATTTTTGATGCATTTGTATAAATTTGAATAAATTAATAATAGTTGTTTAAATATATGTGTACTGAGTAACTGTCTACAATGTAAGATTTATCTTGTTTCTTTTCTAATATTGACATATCTACTGTTGCCTTTGGTAGAATCCATGGTGGTATAATTGATATTGGTGTTGTTTGAGTAATTTCTAAATCATTCATTTTAAATTCTTTTAATTTCTTTTCAATTGTCCATCTAAAACTCCTCATTCCTTTCTTTTCTTTTTCCCAACATGGATTTAAAATTTCCCAAGTTGGATTATCAAATGTATTGCTTTGTAAATTTGACCAATAATTTATTTCTAGTTTTATTGTTCTTAAATCTAACGGCATTTCTCCCATTTATATTTCTATTGATGCTGTTGGTGTGGTTTTAAATGCTCCAGTACATAATCTTAGTTGCTAATGTTGAATAATGTCTAATTTAACCAAATGTGTTTTAGCTGCTGAACCGTAAACTATACAACCAAAATCCAAGTTAGATCTGATTATGCCTGTGTAAACCTGTTTTAGTGATTTTCTATCTGCTCCCCAGTCACTACCAGTCAAGCATCTCAAAATATTTAACACTTTTTTACATTTATCAATAAGTTTTTGAATATGTATATTCCATTTTAGTTTTCCATCAAACCATATTCCTAAAAACTTAATATACTTTACTTGCTCTAACTCTTGGTTATATAATTTTATTTCCTTGTTTATTTTTTTCTGATTAAATATCATTACTTTTGTTTTTGCAACTGAGAACGTAAATCCCCATTGCAACGCCCATTTCTCTATTTTAATAATAACATCTTGTAATTTCTTTTTTCATTTTTCCCTCTTTTACGAACAGCTCCATCATCTGCAAACAGTGAACATCTCATTTCTTTTCCGATATCTTTAAATAATTTATCATAATTGAGAACAGTAACGGACTTATGATTCATCCCTGTGGAGTTCCATTTTCTACAATATATTTTCCTTAGATTACTTCACCAATTCTAACTTGTATTTTTCTATTTGTTAAAAAGTCTTTAATCCATTTAAATATTTTCCCTTTAATGCCCAACATGTATAATCTTATTAATAATCCCTCCACCCACATCATATCGTATGCTTTTTCTATATCAAAATATATCGCCACCACACTTTCTTTATTTACTTGTGCTCTTCTAATATTATGCTCTAAGCAAGAGCGTTGGATCATTAATACTTCGAAAACCACTTTGATATCTTGACACATATCCTTTATCATTTAAATAATATACTAGCCTATGATTAATCATTTTTTTCATTATTTTACATAGATTTGATGTTAAAGCTATTGGTCTGTAATTTTCGGGGTTTGAGTTATCCTTTCCTGGTTTTGCGATTGGTACTATATTTGATTCTTTCCAATTCAACGGTAATTTTCCCTCCTCCCAGATTTTATTATATAATTGTAATACCATATCTTTCGATTGTTCACTGAGTTGTCTTATCATTCTATACCAAATTTGATCTTTATCTGGTGCTGTATTTTTTGTCTCCTTAAGTGCATAATTTAATTCGGCTTTTGTAAACTCAATATTTAACAAATTATTTCTCTCTTCAACACTCTGTAATACATCTTTATATTTAAGTTTTGTATTTTCTCTTCCTTTTCTTCCCTCTTCACAAATATAATTTGAACTGTGAATTTTACTAAATGTTCTTGCCATAATTTCAACTTTATCTTCATATTTTATTATATTTATATTATCTATTTTTAATACAGGATATTCAAACTTTCTCTTAATGCCATTCATTCTTTTAATTATTTTCCAAATTTTTTCTATTTGTGTTTCTTTCCCTATTGTACTAAAAAAATTTCTCCAATATTCCCTTTTGGCATTCCTAATTGTTCTCCTTACCATTGCTTGCTTTTTTTTATAATCAATTAAATTCTTATAAATGGGATTACCTTTTAGTCGCATCTGATGTTTCTCTTCTTTGCAGATTTAATCAAAAATGTAAAGATGGAGACAGGATGGATCCGGGTTTTTTTTTTTAATTAAACAAAATGCTCTGACAGCATTTTCAAGTCTTTTATTTAACACTTTTGGTTAAGCTTGAGTGAAGTACGACTTTAGCTGTCTGTTCTTAAATGATAGGAGTTGCACGTAGTTGGGTGTTCTGTTTCTCAATGTGTTGTTTGTGAGTTTTTATTTTTGGGTTGGAAAAAGCCATGCAAGGAATCAAGGAATCAA
>JAVLVB010000946.1:1265195-1314051 GCA_032876305.1 Orestias chungarensis
AGTTTACACCCTGATAGCAATTTTAAATAATGTAATAAAATATAAGAATATAATAACTATGCGAGAAATAGGATTTGAGCTACACAAAATCTACAATATGGACACAGAATAACACAATATGGGACTTCGGACATAGCACCATTGAGGATCGGAATGCAAATATATAATACATTATAAATTATAAAGAACTATACAAGAAATGTGATTTGACTCCACAGAATATACAGAATATACAATATTGATCCAGAATCTACAATATAGTACTTCGGACATAGCAGCAATCAAAATTCGGAGTGCAAGTGACATATTAACTGACATTTTAAAGGGACATTTTAAAGTGAACATTAAAGTGAACCATTTCAGCGACATTTTAAAGTGACATTTTGAAGTGTGATAGTAAAGTGAACAGTGCCGGTTAAATGAAAAAGTGTTTTTCATTTGTAATTGAGTGTGTTTGAGAGTCTCACAGCTTCAGGAATGAACAGTGTTTCTGTCTGGTTGTTCATTCTGGTTGTTCAGCTAGTTAGTTGTACTATAGTTTTATTTTTATCATCTTTGACTAATGACACCATGCTATCATCTACCCCAGTTTACCTCAAATAGACGTTTCCTATGTTCAGTTTAAACTTTATGAGGGAACGTTGTTATACCCACAGTCATAATGTTTTCCACAAGGTGGCGCCAAGTGCAGTAAAATAACCTGTAATACGTGCAGTGTATAATTGCATATATTGTTTTTATTAAAACCATCACTGATCCACCCCCATGCTTCACTTTGGGCATGCAACGATCTGGGTGGAACATTTCTTTGGGGCTTCTCCACACAGTAACTCTACCGGATGTAAAGGTGGACTGATCAGAGAACAATGCATGTTTCAAATTGTGCACAGCCCAAGATTTGCACTCCTTTCACCATTGAAACTGCCGTTTGGCATTGGCACGAGTGACCAAAGGTTCGGCTATAGTAGCCTGGCCATACATATTGACCCTGTGGAGCTCCTGACGGACAGTTTTGGTGGAAACAGGAGAGATGATGTGCACATTTAATTCTGCAGTGATTTGGGCAGGTGTGGTTTTATGTTTTTTGGATAAAATACGGGTTAGCTTCTTGGGTGTATGCTGACACTACCCTGGATACCATGGCTCTTGATACATCACAAAGACTTGCTGTGCTGGACACAGATGCGCCAGCACCAATAATTTGTCGTCTTTTGAACTCTGGCATGTCATCCACAATGTTGTGTTTATTGCAATATTTTGAGCAAAACTGTGCTCTTACCTTACTAATTGGACCTTCACACTCCAGGGCCACTAGGCTGGTCCATTTTACCAATGAAACCTCCCACACTAAAATGACAGGCGTTTCAGTTTCAGAATATATATATAACACAATGACATAACACAACGACACATGTTTATCAATTCTGTTGTAAAACTGTTGCAATGTTTGAAATAAAACTGGAACAAAAATTTGGAAAATACTGGAGTTAAGAGCTACACACTGCCATCATTGGTTGACGGACAATGTAATGTACTTTGAGTGGAAAGCTGCACGCCTCATTAACTTGCTACACTGGGATGCAATTGTCCACAAAGCCTTAAATTAGTGATTACTTTGTAAACAAGAACTAAACTGAGGAAAGGGTTTGCAATTTGATATACAGGTTGTTGGTTCCACGGGACGGTTTTCTCTTGTTATAGCTTTCCTTTTCTTATTTGTTGTAAAAAAAAGACCATAAAACAATGTTTACCTGAAATAGTTTTGCACCCTTAAAAAAATCTTAATTTGGATGTCTTTGAAATTTGTAATGTCAAAACATGAAGAAGTTTAAAATCACAGATTTGTGAATGTAACAGATACTGCAGCAGTCTTTGTAAAAATAACGTTGCATTCTCTATTCAGTTTCAGTTTTTTGACTTTGTATCTTTGATTAGCTTCAGCAAGATAACCTACCAACACTAAACATGTTTTTGGTTGCTTCTATTTAGGAGAAGCTACAAAAGTCTAGAATGACAATAAAAGAAAGCCCAAATAATTTGACATGAACATCTGCATTGGCCAATATTAGTCATTTTTTCACCATGGCCCGATAAGTAAAGTTGTACATTAGTGCATTTCTGTTAAATGGTGCAAAAAATCTAACAAGAATCACATAAATATTCTTAAACAGCTAACATGTAATTTACAGATGATATATATACCTCTGTTAGAATATATGATAAAAGAAAGTAATGTTGTATTTTTTAAACTGTTTCATAAACTTGAGCTGTTAGGCATGTCTCTATCCTTAAACAGTTGCTAGTTAGTAGGGATACTTAGATTTGTCGGCGTAAAAACCTTGCAAATCCTAAAGGGTAAAGAGTTTTCCTTAAAGGAATCCATTTTGCTTTCCGATTATTGCCCTCTGCACACGTATTAATTGTTTCTACCGTTACAGGCAAAGTCATTCATTAACCGTTTCCTTTGTGACAAATATCACGCTTATATTCAACTCCTGTCTGGACCAGCATGAACGAATTCCTCAATGCTTAATAGCTCCATAGTCTTTGAGGTATACCCCTACAGGACAAAAGATCCCAATAAACCAGAGAAGAGTTGGAGACGTTGTTTGCAGCAGGCTGCTATTTTCTGACATTTAACTGTCACGCCTGGTTACCAGCACATACAATTACATATAGCAACATTACAGTGCAAATCCTCTAAAATCTGAGTCTTCTGAGTCACTGTCAGAACTTGTTGCGGGTATTACAGCATGGTCTGATTCATATTGACAAGTGATTCGAGTTATAAAGTACACATACACTGCACACGTATGAAATATTACCATGTATCTTTGGCTAGTTTCTGGTGCGATTGTCTAAGTGTATTTGAAACAAACACCTGTTTTTGAATATTTGTTAAAAAAATTTAAGTGAAAGAATCTATACAAGAACTGTTTACCTAAAAGAAGACCCTATATTTTACACAAATGTTACTTCTAAGTTATTTTTTTTTTTGAAAACAGTCCATGTACTTAAACACAAAAAAAGCTTTTCTGGAACACAAAAAAAAAAAAAAACTTTTGAGGCACTCCTTTTTTCTGGGAAAAAGGAGTGCTAGTCTGTTATCTTCTTAAATTTTCATGGATTAAGCCAAAGTAATGGAAACAGTTCTCAAGAAAATCAGTCTCCTTGGAAGCAAAATCAAAAAACGACAATGTACTGCATGCTTCTGCTGAGTCATTCAAACAAATGGAGACATACAATTTGCACCTGAAACTACAGTAAGACCAAATTTAGCTAAATAAAGTAGGAAGGTTATGAACACTATAATTTACCTTTCTGCAGGTGTTAGCCAACACTGTTATTACACAGTATCGTGTAACTGATTCATGTTTCCTTTGTCCTCACACCTTGTTTCATCCTTTAATAATTAGCTCACTGATTTGGTGATGAAAATCACACAATTTAAAGATTCAAACCTTATTAATAAAAACTGAGTCAACAAATAAGTTTTATATCGTCACAGCACAGCGGAACCTTGTTGGCTTCTATGGCTCTGTTTGTTTTATTCATTATTAGTAGGACAGGAAAAAAGGGAAGAGAGAGAAGCAGAAGATATACACCAAATAGCTTGGGGGCTTTTAATGATTGAACACAAAATTTCACTTTATGTGTTCTCCTTTAAACATTTAAATATGTAAATGGCAAAAAACAGCAATTGTAATGAAATTACAAAAAGGTCTGCATTAGTATAAATCTCGTTTAAAGGTTCCAGCAGGGCTTGGTCAGTTGAATCAAAACCTCTTTTTTATTTAAGACTATTCAGCAGGTTAAACATGACTAATTGTATAATCTTAAGCAATAACTGTTATCCAGTGTTACTCGTTTATTCCTTTTGAGTCTAGCATGACATCTTTTAAGAATACCTTTAAGTCTTACTCTGACCGATTGATTGACATTTTTCTGATGACTCTTCTGGAAATATGGTGCCATAGAGAGAGATGAATCCAGGGAACCTCAGTTTCCATCAAAAGGCTCTCTAAAGACCTTTAACATTTTAAAGATTTGATCACAAGAAATGTTTTTGGTTTTATGGTTCATAGTCTCTTTTAGCTAGTCCATTAGTGAAATGATCTCTACGAGATTCACACTTTTCCTTCAGCCACCTTAGGCTCGTTTCAGTAAGTTTTTTTTGTATTCAAGCACTTTCCTAATTTTAAAGTGAGGAGCCAAAAACCCATCCATGAATAGCTATGTTTGTACAGAAACTTTCTCTCTCATCCAAACCAACAACAAATTTTAGGAATCCATTTGCTTTCATTCGTAAAAATACACTGCAATACTCAGTTGTTTCTTTAGTGGTGGTTCTGATGCTGAAGGATATTGGGTTTAGTAATATGTTGTGAGTAATATTTCCCCGTTTTAGTTGTATTTAGTATGTTATTGTTAAATACAGAACCCCATTCTATTTCTTTTATGTTTATAGACATACTTTTATCAAATTCTATACTTTTCCAGACTTTGTGGAAACCATGTTGATAACTTTACCCTACATTGGTTTGAACCCTATAAATTGAGTCACTAAAAGCACTCTTAAGGTTATATAATCTTGGTTACATCCGCTTTCTATGTTTGGCTCCCTGAACTGGTGGGTCACGACATGGCCTCATGGAAATGTGTTTTTATGTGGATGAAGTAGAGCGTGACAGCAGGGCTTTCCAAGAGTCTAAACATAAAGAAGCGCAGAAGTTATCCAATTAGCAGAGCGCTCTAAACAAATGGAGGGGATCAAATGGTGGAGTAGGAGTAGGATCATGTGGTCAGTGAGGAGGTAAACACTGGGGTAAATATTTGTTTGAGAAGTGCCATGAGTCAATTCTTGGGGCATTATTACGCTGGAAAGTTTAGAAAGTTATTTGTGTAACTAGGCCCAGTAAAGTCTTGGTCCTTCTAGGAAGTAAAATGTGATTCTGATAATCAGCCTTTTACTTGATACATTTTATTATAAAGGACTTTTCAAGAATATTGTTGTTGTAGCTCATCAATCTGTTGAGTTACTGTAGAGGCTGATGGATGTAGGCAGGAAAGATCTCCCTGTAGCGGTCTGTATTACAGCCAATCTAATAAGCCTCCGATTTAAGACACCCTGCTGCTGTATAGCTCCAAACGAAGACCACAATGAGGATTGTCCATAATTTTCTTTGCTTTCCCGTGAATGCATCTTTGCACAGTCACTTCCAGTGGTTCCCCAGTCATCCACAAAACAGGCCAAATCTTCTTTCTCATGTTGTTGAGCATTTTGGAGTCCTTGGCTCTGATGCTTCTTCCCCAACAGTAGAGAGATGGCTGTAGAGATTACACTCTTCACAACATACTTATAGAAGACCTGTAGCATCTTGCTGCAACCCTTGAATGACTTGGGTGTGTTAGAGTGTGTTTAGGTGTGTTAGACCTGGAGCACTCTCAAAAGCTGTAGGTAAGACATTCCTGAGCCCTGGAGTTGGAATACCTTCTGCTAACATTGTAATGTAGGATCCCCATATTTAGGTTGCTCTAGGCCTAAACTGCTATAATAACCACTATTTCGTATTCTGTTTGTACTTGCTATTCTGTAGCAAGTCTTTTTTTCAGTCGTTCCAGTGACTGTATGTTCACCCCGGTCTCTAACTGGACAAGGGTTTTCAAAAGAGCTTTTGCCAGCCTTGACATTCGGTTTCCTTTTATTGGAACTGCTCTCGGTTCAGTTTTGTTTTTCTGCTGAAATAAAAAGTGCCCCCCCGGCTTCTGTGTTAAGCGCTGTCTTATTTTCATAACAGAACCACTGATGGATAAGTGTGTAAGTGTACAATCAGTTTTCTTTTTTATGAAATTAACCCTGTCCTAGTGTTTCTTTGTCGTTTTCCTGGACAAAATAGATATAGTTGAGATTAACTTTGTCTACTTTGTTTTGTTTTGACAAAAAGTTCCTCTTGAACACTAAAACAATCTATCATAACAATAATCTGGTCATAAAATGCTTTGTTGGGTCTCTAATTTCACCCTAGGTACAAAAACTTTAACAAATAACTAAAGAAAGAGGAAAAGAGGACCCTTATCTTTTCAAATCTGCTATATATTCAGTGTTTAAAAACAAGAACAATGATCCAAGTACTGTGTTTTTTGTTAATTTAAGCTTTCTTCTGATATACTCTGAATTGATTGCTGATAAACGGTTTATTCTGTCAACAAATGAGTGAGCAAAACATCATTTGGGGACCACTTTCAGACAAATTCAGGCTTAAAAAGTAATCTTTAATAAATCTTGTTGTATTTCCAGTATTTTCTTAATAAATGCTGTTGTGTACCTCCTTTAGGGTATTGGAACATTTCACATGTATAATTTCATACCTGCATTAGTCAAAATAGGATTTTTGCTTTGGTTTGCATTATTGCAGAGACCAAGGAGATGATTGTAGACTTTAGATGGGGCCAGCATGCCCACCTCCCCCCTGCAGCTCGGAGGAGCCACGGTGGAAGTGGTCCGCAGCTACAGGTACTTGGGAGTACACCTGAGCAACAACCGCACCTAAATCAACAACACCTCCACCCTGCTGAGTAAGGCACACCAGCGGCTCTACTTCTTCAGGAGGCTGAAACGAGCTGGGCTCAGGAGCTGAGTCCTCACCTCCTTCTGCAGATGCGTGGTGGAGAGGATCTTGTGCTTCGGCATCCACTTGTAGCATGGTAGCTGCTCTGCTGCAGACAGGAAAGCCCTGCAGTACTACATGTAAAATCTCCTTGAATCCTTGAATAAGTCTAGATCCGCAGCAATTAGTGTGACTATCATGTCTGGGCTCTTGGAAAACCGTTTCTCAAGTCAACGTCTTTAGAGATCTTCCAGGAGACTTATAAAAATGGTAATGAGGAATCTTAGGCATGCAGCGTCATAAAAAGCAGGCCCACCAGCTATACAGGAAGTTTGTTTAATAGCGCATGTGGCACAGTGAACCCAAAAAGTTTAATTTGTGATCTCGTATGACAGTCCAGAAGTAATTAAAAATCCAGCGCTCTAGTAGTGTACTGTGCTTAAATAAAGCCAAACTGATATATGTTGTTTTCTGTAAAAAAATGTCTAAAGGTTGATTTACAATGACTGTTTTAAAGAAAAGAAGATACACAAGAGGATGAAGATAAAAATTTGAACATCTTAAAATAATGAGGGGCATTTTTGGTAATAAATCAAATGTCGGAAAATAAAATCTAAAAAAAGTTTATTTTTTTAAAATAGTTTTTATAGTTATAGTTTTTTTTTGAGTTTTGTTCTTTTAGATATTGACTCTAAAAAATGAACCTGTCATTGGTTCGCTGAAGGTTTACATTAACTCATAAGGTGGTCTGGCTTTTGAGAAATCTACGTATTTACAGTTTAAAGATAACGTACTTTAAAACAATCTTTTTGGTTTCGTTGTGTTTGATGTACTTGGGGGGTTTGGCAACTTCTGCAAATATCTGCCGACTTTTTTTATTTACTGCAGATCAAACTTTGGATTGGTGTCAAAATTACTCACCTAAAAAAACAAAACAAATAAAAAAAGCCAAGATCAATTGTTATCTTGTGTTTTTTCACATACCAGTAGCTTAGCAGGGGAGGTCACGGGCAAGTCAGAACCTATGTAGCTACATGACAAATAAACTTGTTTAGCATGAAACATCCTCCTTCCGGAGCTTCACTCTGACATCCTTAACATCTCTGCATGTGGGTGACTTACGCCTCTGGCCCAGCCGTGCTTTTATTTAAGATAAAACATTACAACTATATGTTGGGGAAGCAACTCTTGTTTTTCCTGCAAAAAAAAAAAAAAAAAGTATACTAAGTGTTTTTAAACTTTAAATCATAGGGTTTTTGTTTGGTTTGAAGGTAGTCAGTTTGTAGTGACTTTCAATATACAAAAGTAACTTTGTCAGTTTTGGATGCTTGGTAAGCTTAATTTTTGAGGCACAGCTGTGTTTTACATTTCCCTAAAAGTTCTCTGAAATCTCCCTTTTCTTCTCATTTTCAATAACAGAAAAAGTTCACTGTGTCGTATTTCCGTTAACTGTTGTGCACAGCTGACTGACATCTTGTATTAACATGAAAGAGAACAAATGTGAATGGTGGGAAAAAAATCTGAATATTCTTGACATTGTTGCACAAAACAAAAAGAAACCACATCATAGAAAGTTGACATGTAAGTGATACCGAAATGAAAAACCCTATTTTAATGAGATGTTTTAAAAGATAAAATCTGTCCTCGAAGGAGGGCACCTGCGCTGTGCTGCTCCGCAGTGCAGGCAGGTTAACGTCATGCACCTATTCATCTCCCTTTAAGTTCAGCTCTCTGGCAGGTCGACAGAGCATTACAGTGAGTAGATATGCTGATTATCATGTTTTTGATCAAGTTCTTGTTCAACAGATTTCTCTGCCTCATCTTACACCTTTTGGATGCCAGGCTTCTGATTTTCTTTCTCCTCATCCTCAGATCTGTCAGTCAAAATCTACTTTCCCTCGCCTGACCATGTTCTGTGCCCTGATTCTGGACTGACCCACAGATATGTCTGAATCTCCTTGCCTCCACGGTTGTGCTTTTGCCTTCTGACCACTGAGTCCAGTCTTGTCGCTGGGATCATAAGCTTGCATCAAATCCATTTTATCACCCTGGACTACAACTTAGATCCAGATCTGTGTGCTCAAGCTTTGGGTCAACCCACAGTAACGTCATCATATTTAAGCCCTAATTTTCTTCCGCATAAATTGTTTCAGTAAACCTACCTTTCAATTCCCCATTGTTTGTCAATTGATTTTATTTTATTTTATTATTTAATTATACCTTATCAGAACAACACAAGATATTAAATATACAGTACATATGTATCTATAATATTACATTCAAAGATGAAAAGTTTATAGTAACTTTACTGTAAGTACACATCAATACATTTAAATACTAAAAAAATTAATCCGACCATGCACATATACATACATGATGAGATATATTAATTGTTACGGTTACCTTTTTGGCTTTTTAGAGCAGTGATGAGGAATGCTGTGTTTTCTGATTTAGCAGCACGTTTAGCCAAGCCGTCAACTTTTGCCCACCCCCTCTATATACATGCATTCTTATGTCCAACAGTGTTGTTTTACAAGAAAAGTTACAATTTTCCTATTTGTCAAAGCCAAAATACTGTTTAAGATTTAGTATATAAACAGCTTGATTTTTAACTCAACCCACTCTCTTTCATGTAAATGTTGTTCCTCCTCACCAGCCAATGTTGTTTTCATTCTACATCATTTTCTTCTTCCTCATCTCCTCCAGGCAGCTCTTTCTCTGGAAGAAGGCCATAACTGTTGAGGAAAGCTTCGATGTCGGTTGCAAAGAACTCCTCGTTCAGATGCTGCGTGCAGGAGAGGAAGTTCCCAATGAGCTCCCCGGCCTTGTAAACCAGCAGCGTTGGTAAATACTCATCCGAGAAGCGCTCGGCGGCACCTGATGAGACGGCATCAATCCTGCAGAACTTCACGGTGGGGTACTCTGCGGCCAAGCAGTCCAGGCAGCTGTTAAGCTGCTCGCAACCTTTTACCCCAACCTTATGGATATGCACAACCACCACTGTGCTGTGATGCTCCTTCTCAATGACTTCGAGGAAGGCCTCACCACTATCCAGATCATGCACGCCTTCAAACTTGGGCCCAAAGCTGAGCTTGCTATGCATATCTTCCATGCATTGTCTCCTATATTTCTTCAGACATCCTTCATCCTCCTCCTTAACCAGCTCATACTCTTGGACACTCATCTAGAAAACAGGGTTTCAAAGCAGGGCTGCATGAATTTAGGAAACCTTGGAAAGTTGACAATGATATTGTAGAAAGTAAGCTTCAATTCCTTGTCTTCTCTTCTCCTATCCCTCTCCATAAGCTTTGACGTCTCAATCTCTACATCACATGTGAACTTCAAGGGCAGTGAAACTCTATCCAAGAAGTGGGATTTGTCGTCACAAGATTAAAATCAAAGTAGCAATTTTTGAAAACTTGACAAACTCACTATTTTTTTCCATTATAGTGATGATAAACAACAACAAAAAAAGAGAAAATACAAATACTGTGTGCAGTTCAGTGATAGAAAACAAACTTCTTTATGCAACTGATGACATATAAAAACCCTGTTTTAAATTGATTTGTTTTTCCATGGAAGATTTTTTACTTTATCCTTATTGCAATAGTACCACAAGATATCGTGAGAAAATCTTATATCTATATTGCCCATCCATAACTGATGATTTAATGCATTCAATTTAAAATAACATAGCCTACAATTATTATATCGAAGCAGACTGTGATTTTACACCCACTGACATTGTGAAAACTGTTGCAGTCTAGTTTAGTGTAATAAAAAAAAAATGCCTGTGAAAGAGTCATGATCAGACAAGTTCCTTCATAAAATGTCTCTCAAGTACTCAGTAAGTATTTCTACTTATTAAAGAGGAAACATCCTGTGCATTCTCATCTTGGTAACCGCTGTGGCTATTAGAGTTGTACCTTGCGGTTTAGGTTGGCTCTGGAGTCATCTTTTGATTTATTGGGGGACGACATTTGCCTCAGAAGTTCCCTTTTTGCAGGAGCCAAATTTTCCCTGTCCATACTTTCCAACTTAAACCTCCTCCAGTCATTAATGACCCCTTTTGGACCTACGGAGAGAACAAAGAAAAAAACTAAACTTAAGATTGAGATAGCTGCATTGAACAGGATCTACCTTTGTATCTCAGATATTTTCTCGCTCTATTTACTAGCAACTCTAGAAAGCAACTACAACTGATTCTTCCTTTATGAAACACTAGCAGCAATAGTGTTCAAATCAACATTTTTAAAGCTGAAAATATGTCGGAATAATATCTTAATTGTTGACAAACATTGAGGCTAAACTCTGGATATATTCAATCTAAAGTTAATGATTTCTTGATCCCTACATAATGTTTTGAGACATTTATAAGACATCTTAAAATATGATTGTGTTTAAATTGAGAAAACGAAGCAATAACAGTGACTTCCTTTCTAATACATTTTTAGCAGTCAGGTTATGCAAGTACACATCTGTGAATGCTCAATAAATTCCAGCACTTTTTATGTTTTCCTGTCTCAGTCCTCTTGTATGTCCTTTACATTTAGCTGACTTTGCTTTAACAGACAGAATCAAACATTTCCTCAAAGAAATAAAGTCAGCACTTTTCTGTTTAAGTGGTATAGCGGTACATTAATGACTTGGCCTAAAGCTTATAGAAGCTACACAGATATATAAGAGTGCAGAGTGACTGAAAATTTCAATATATGGTGAACAACTTAGACAGTTTTAATTAAATTAGTTTTAGTACAGAAAATTAGTACATAAACTATCTTGTCTTGTATGAATGTCTGTTTGGTTACAATGTTTAACAAGACTAGATTAAAGCAAGTAACATTTCCATCAGCCATTACGATACAAATATGAAAAAATATCTGACTACTACTCTCCTAACTTTTTGAGACTTTCCACACATTGTTATCCTAATACCACAACTCAACTTGCATTTGGATTTAAAATTCAAAACTGCTGGAACTATACTTATACCTACCATGATATCAACATATAGGTTTATGATTATTTATAAATCTGGGAGATTTAGTTTGAAAGTGTCTTTTTACTGCTTTCTGTGGCACTAGAAGCGCAAAGAACAAGAACAAACGGGCAAATAGCCAGGGCCCAGGGAATTGAGCTGAGAAAATCTGCTTTGAGGACAATAGCCTCTGTACGTTGCGCCTACTCAACTACTGAACTATGGAGTGCCCCATTTAAGTAATTTTTGTAAAATTTGACTTTCCTTTAACTGGAAGTAATCATTTTTGGTAGAAAAACAAGAATCCCCACTTTATTCCTATAAACTTTCTGGGGAAGGAGCTAACATTAGGGTGATGCCAAAGAATCCTTTCATCATCTAAGCCCTTTTCGAAAAAAACAAAACAAAACAAAAACAAACAAACAAAAGACTAGATAGATAGATAGATAGATAGATAGATAGATAGATAGATAGATAGATAGATAGATAGATAGATAGATAGGCATGATATTGACTCGTGTCTTGATGAGCCTTTCGTTTGGCATCAGCATTGAGAAAGGTTTGTAGCGTGTGTTGTTGCAGTGTACTGATAATCTGTTCTTTCCAAGAAGTGAGCTAATTAACCCAGTGTTACACAAGAAACAGATTAGACCTTCTGTTAAACTCTTCTTGGTTTTTCTTTCACCCGTCTTAATCCACTGCCATTGTTAGCCAGTGATCTCTATGGCAGCACAATCTTTCAACTGTGTAGGGCTGGTCCCCTCACCTGTATGGGTCGCGGTCTCTTCCAAATCAATTACCTGGCCAGACATTGTTGTGGTCAGCTACCTGTACAGAGGAAATAAATGATGGATGATGTTATTTTAATTGAATTATTTTGTTATTTTTTTGTGAAACTAAGGAGCTACATATGTAGAATCATTGGGCAAAGCAAACAATTTTAATTAAATGTAGTTTAAGAGGATGACAGGACCACAATCAGATCAGTGTTTTGCCTGCTGAAGGATCTCAAAGCAGTTTGTTTAGGATATACAACCAAATCAGAGGCACATTTTTGTTCTGTATATGATGCAATGCTGTGTCATTCCATTGCTTAAGCCAGTTGACAGTGTAACTCATTTTAAGCCAATTTGTGATTGGATTAGGTTGCGTATTGTGAGGATGTCGTCTTCCCTGCTTGTGTTCATGATGCTGATCTTATATAATGATGTTTATGACCATCATCAAGCTCCCAGTTTATGAATGGATATTTCCCTGGAGTGACTGCAGCATTTGCAAATGAAACCAGGTACAGCTGTCTCTGTACAGAGTTACAGGTTGAGAACTAACTATAATAAGCTCCTGCGGTCTAATAAAACACAGACGGATGAGGAAATGATGACTCTGAAGAAAGAGTTGTTTGTTCTTTGAGGAAGCTTGGATGTAATAGATCGTAGTCTGCAGCTTTCCATTTCATGCCCAGTGTTGTAACAGCACAAAAGCAAAACAAATACTCACAAATTTCAGCTTTTGAACAAAAAACATTAAAAAGTACAGAGATCCTATGAAACAAAAACAGCCCTATCTACCCTTAAGCTAATTTGATTGAATTTTTATAAATAAAAGCTTTACCTTGCACTGCCAGATAAAGTCCTCCCTTCGTGTCAGCAGTTAACCATGCAATGCTGCTCTCTCGATCACTTGTTAGAGCTATCTGTTGCTGGACTGTGTTTTTTTTTATTCTCTGTTTGCCTGCGTGTGCCGTTTCCAGCCAATGAGCTGGGTCTATTGGAGATTTAAAAAAAAAAAACCAATAGACCAAACAGAAATAGAGCATAGATCCTAAGAGGATTTCACTTCAGGAATTAAAAGCCTCTGGCGAGTTAAAGGCCCCAACTGCATACAATGAACAGAAAGAATGATAAGGTTACAGGTCTAAAAACCAAAGCAAAACTTCATAACTATCTGCTTTTAATCAAAAATAAAATAAAGTTCACTCTTTTGGTAACTTGTGAAAGGATTTTGTGTTTAACAACAGAGGAGAAAGAAGCTGCAGTGTTGCCTTTCACAAAAGCTGCAAAGTAGGAGTTAACTCATGCAAGAGCAACAAATATCCCAGAGATGAACTTTCCAATAAAAGTTATCTCGGCAGAAATTGAAACTTCTTTCAGGAAAAATGCTTCATACGACACAAGCACATGATTCACGTCTTTAAAAACAACATTAGCTACGGGCTATAGGGAAGAACCAGTGACGCTCGGTCATGTGTCCCGCAACTATTTTCAAAACAAATATTCCCATTGTAATCATTGTAACTCATTCTCTTTTCTATTTTCCATTTAGGGGGGGTTCAAATAAAGTATTTTGCTTCAAAATGTTCTCAAAGCAGTTTTCTATATTTGTGATTACACATTTTTTTAAGTAAACGCTTGGGCCATGATCAGGCTTTGTATTACCTCCTTTTTCTAAAAATAAAATAAAATAAACTCCAAAGACCTCAGAAACCCTGAACGTAGGTCAAATGAAGGGCAATTATGTTTAAGTCGCAACAGCAAAAGACAAACATTGTGAAATGTGGCCAGACATGTAAACTTAATAACTCACTTAAAATTAACCCGTCTGAAGGGGTGAAGTAGGCTAAAATATCTCAAGAGCTACATCTTAGTGACCCTATCTGAAAAAAAAAAAAAAATCAGGAATAGATATAAAACACAGTCACTGGCAAAACTGGCATCATTAGAGGATTTCTTGGGGAAAACCAACAAAACAGAACAAAAACTATATGCATCCCTATATTAATTACCATAACATATTTAACCGGGGCTCTTGTTGTCAACCAGGAGGTCAACAAGTAAAATATCTGACCATTAACTTACGAATATAAGTAAAAGCACACTTAAATTTTGCAGCAGAACACTGATTCAAAGTATACCGGTGTGTCCTGCAATAATTCACTCAAATACAGGTTTTGGGGGGGCCTAGTCAAAGGTCAGACCTAAATCCAAGGGAGATGGAGTAGCATAACCCCAAACAGACAGCAAACACCTAAAAATAAGCCTCAGTGTGACTAAAATAAAACTATTCTGGATGGTAGAGGGTGCCAAAATTCCTCCACGGCTTTACAAAGGACTATATGACAGCTGTTGCTATGTAGGACAGCACAATCGGTTTTAAGATTTAGAGATGTTGCTGTACATGGGGTCATTTTGGTTTCCTCAGCTTCAGCCTCTAATACAATCAGTCATGAAGTGAAAACTGCATCTTGTAAGGAAATATAATATCTTTTTTTTTGTTGATAATACCCTATGAACCCGTTTAGATATAATCCTAATTTGCATTGTGTGAGGAAGTGAGCATGTTTGTATCTTCAGTTATTGCTTTTATTATATGTTAGCGTTAAGGTAAAAATAAATAAGTGGAACAATAAGACTGAGTTAATTTGTTATAAAAATATGACACCTCCATCTTTATCAATTTTCTGCAGTTTTCAACTACAGTCCCTCAAATGATTTCAGTTTGGAAAATTTCCAGAAGCCAAAGGAAACCTCAGATAATCCTCCTGTATGTCTTTGTCTCCCCTTGCATGAGTCACTGAGAGCCCACTTTCTCTCAGAGACGAATAACAGTAGACAAAGTCAAATCACCTGTCCTGGGAACAGCTTGTGGAAGTTCGTGTTTGACTTCTGTCCTTCGACTCTCTGTCTGTGCCCTGCATTTATTGGCTTAAAGGATTTACAGGACTTTTATGTTCAGGCACATAGAGAATGTATGTCAGGTTGGGTTATGCTACCGGATAAGCATTGGCTGGTTACAAAAGGAAGTCAGCAGATTTTGTATTTTGTTCTTTTTTTTTGTTGCATCATTTTTTGTTTTGGACACATGTACCAGAATCAAATTACAGTCCAAAATTAGACCTGCTAATCTAACTGTTTATCAGCCTCAGTAAGTCATGATATACAGTAAATCAATACTTAAAAGTAGTGGAAGATTTTATGAAAAATTTTAACCAATGGCTTTTTAAATTTATAGAAAAAAACGCATTCTAATTATTATTTTTAATATATTGAAAGCATTAAACACATTTATCGTACTCAATTGCATTTTCAGACAGTAAATGAGCATTTAGATCAGTAGAACACTCTTTAATAGGAACGTGTCATGGGGATAAATAGGCATTTTGAGTACTTTTAATTTTGATTATTTTCCTGTACTCTTAATTTAATCAAAGAATAAATAAGTGACAAGGAGGATGCATGTGAAAGAGGAGACAATATGCTACAAGAGCAGGTAACTCTAGTGAAGTCAGCAGCCAGATCACTGACGTGACCGAAAAAGTTGTTTGTAAGCGTTGTTTTTCAAGCAACTTCAAGCTAACTTTCAAATTTTAACTGTCAACGCAAAACATCTGCAACATCCAAGAGTCCCTTTAGTAAATCAACGCTAAAACCTGCCATACCAAATATTCTTCCCACATATTTACCAGTATTATTTATCTGCAGCATCAGCAATACAATCTAATCGTCATGTCCATGCTGATCAAAAAGAGGAGGTTGAACCTGAACTAGTGTCCAGTCACTTTCAGGCCAACACAGAAAAATAAAGCACAGACAACATTGAACAAACCCACTGCCGAGAGTAATTTGCGATGTGTAATAAACTTTACATGAAACATTTTGACTTGATTTATTTTTGAGTGACTTGCTTTATTTATGATTGATTTATTATTTACTTCACTAATAAACAACACAACTGACATTTAGTCATTCAGTTGAACTTGATGGCATTAAACTGACCTCTGATAATAAGGCGAAGTTCCTTGTTATAATTTTTTATTATTAGTATATGTCATTTAATCACATATCAAACCGTTCTTTAAAATAATTCTTTTCACCTTAGGACTATCATGACAATAAGAAATATTCTGTCCAGGAGCGATGCTGAAAAATGAACTGGACAACTTTTAGTTCAAGGTTGGACTATAAAATGTTAAAATCCTTTACTGGATCCAAATCACTGGAGGATGTGTTCTGAAGAAAATTAAAAAGAGCAAGCATATCTGTCATATTTTAACTTCCCTTTATTGGCTCCCTCAAATCCAGAATACATTTTAAGGTCTTTCTTTTCAGATATAAAACCCTCATTAATCAGGCTCCATCATACATCAGAGATCTGGTTACTCCATAAGTTCCTAACAGAGCACTTCGCTCTCAGACGGCAGGTTTACTGGTGGTTCCTAGAATCTCTAAACGTAGAAATGGAGGCAGATCTTTTAGTTATCAGGCTCCTCTCCTGTGGAACCAGCTTCCAGCTTTAGTCTGTGAGTCAGACACCCTGTCTAGTTTAAAGCTAGCCTCAAAACTAAATATGATTTAAAATGTCAGCTTTGTAATAATTTTATCTTCGATTTAGATTTCATCTTGAATTATGGTTTTTCTTAATTAAAAATGTAGAAAAACATGTTGTTGCAGTGTTTCTTTGTTACAGTGTTTCGATGTCCCGTTTTGTCCTAATATGAATAATTAAAGAACCATCAAGGCAGGAAGGCAAAAAATTGCTTTAATATCATTTAATAAATTGGTATTTAATATAATAGCAACATTTGGTTTCAGTAAATAAAATATTTACAGATATAGTCCAAAGGAAATTAAAAATAATAATAACAATACTAAAAGCATTTCTTTTTGCAATGGTTCAGGATCACTGAATGAACTTCACATTTTCCTATTCCTTATGACGCACCAGCGCCACTGTGTAACTGTTTAGTTTATAAATATACATTTACGTCAGCATGTTCTACTGTACCTAGGGAGAGTTTACAGAAAAGGAAGATAAGGTAAATATAAAAAAAAAAGCTCTGTAACTTTTTAAACTTTCAGAACATCTTGTTTTTTTTTTGTTTGTTTTTTTTATATTTCTTGCAGGACTCACCTTGAATGTGTAATTGAAAGCATAGACTCATTGCATTTAAAAGATGCTTCAGTGGTTGTATTTCCTTATACAGTCACAGAAAAGAAACGTGATGTCGAAGGTGGAATGTAAGTTGCACACATTAGTAATATGTTGTCAGGAGCCTGTAAGATTTGCATATATATGTCTTTCTCTCTGTCTCTCCCACATGCTGCGTTTCAGGTACATCAGATAAGCCCTTTGTTTTCCCTATATACCTTAGGTGATTGGGTCATGTGTACATTCCTTGGATACCGTCAGCGTGGCTAAAAAAAGCAGCACCCATCCCTGATTCTATCGATCATGCAGCTGATGTGGGGAAAATGGGCAAGAGGGCGAGTCATCAGTCAACAATGTCATTGTGTTCGCCGGAGGTTTACACAAGCTTCAGATGCCAATGATACACAATGAGGGCACAGTCCCAGTCAAATGTTTAAATGCAATCAGCACTGAAATGAATATGATTTTATCTTGCACTTAAAGTCATAAAATTTTAATTTTTTACTCACATTATGGACAAAAACGATTGGGTTCATAGATTGTAATGTACAATTCTTTTTCTCGCTTCCACGTAATCTCAGAATTATGCATGCAGTTTCAAAATATGCACACACCTTGTATTTGGAAAAAATGTACCTGAGCAAGTTGCAATGAAACCAGGAACTTACTTGTTGGTATCAGTTAATTGTTTACATAATTCTTGTCAATTAGGAAAGGTAGTTTAGACCTACGTTACATCTATTCGATCTAGGGTTAAGTAACAGAGCTCAGAGGATGTCTACCATTATCATTCCTTCCCCTTGCGTGCATGGTACCTCCATCAGTAGCAGCTCTCACCGTGATCTTACCACGACCACGCTTAACAGTCAGAATGTTCTCAATTTTGAAAGCCTCACTTTGACACCTTTGAGCATATGCTTCGTCAATGTAACCATGAAACCTTTTTTTCCAGGGGGTGGGTGTTTAGATTGTTCTTCTGGGTAAGAAACAGTTCTCTTACCGATAGGGGGAGCTGAGAAGTATGGAAGGAAAAAAATGAAAAGGAAATTTTGTTAGTTTGTTCAAGCAGCAGGGGCAGTTCTGTTTTTGATCATGTAAGTAGATTGATCAGTTTAGCGACTCTGATCTTAAGTTGAAGACTGTGTGTTGGGAAAAATCTGACTGGAGTGTCAACAGTTAGACGCAAGCGGTGTGTCTTGGGCTCTTGTGCTTAAAAAGAGTATATTTTGAAGCAGATGGAATATTACTGTTGTGAATCATCTCCATTCATGTTTACATAACAACACCTTTACTGTGGACAATAACAGTGGCGTTCTTGCAGATTCAGCTTATGATAAACTAGCGTCTTGGTGGTTGCTGGGTTGTTCCTAAACTATACAGCCCATTTAGTTTTCTTCCCTGGGTAAGAGTTGGAGTCAAATAGTTTAATCTTTGAAACAGTTTGGTGTTCAAACAGAACAGTGATCCATAGAATGTATCGAAACTTTTTTCATAATGGATAGACCAGGCTAATGCTGACTTTTGGGATGGCCTCTTCAACTCCTTAAACACAACCGTATTACAATTAGACAGACCATGCTAAAAAAGCCAGGCCTTTAGCAGGAAAGCATACTTTTAAAATGAACAACTGGACCGTTTACTGTAAGAAGAGCAATCTAATGTTCAGTCAGACAGGATCTTAATAATTCTTAATAATTGCTATGAAAAATCCTGGCTGCTGTACATCATGTTAAGGGACTTGTGACCAAATAATACTGGTGTATATGGATGCGTTTAAGCCTGTATTTTTTTTATTTCATCCTCTTCATAGTCTTGTATTTCTATAATAAAACAATAGACTACAGGTTTTTCCATTAATTGAAAGATGCAATTTCAAATACGTCATTTTCACCCTAATGATGTAACATTCATACCTGTAATGGCTGTATTTAAAAGATAATTTAAATATTTTCATGACAAACTTGTTAAACAACACAAAGCATTTGCAATAGCAATGTCTCAGTTTGGTAACAAACTGCCTTTGGTATGTATGAATCAGCAATAGGCTTAGTGTGCAACAGAAAACTCGATTTCTGTAACCTTCCCCTGTTCTGACCCAGACCTGCATGGACTCAGTCATTCTTTCATACAAGAACTTCCAATATTATGACAGCTGTTTTGTATTATTTCGTCATCCTAAAAGTCCAGACTTGCTCCCTCACAAGGGCCAAAGTCAATACACTTGTTCCTCTTACTCAGGAAGGTTTATTTCCACTTTGCTACTGAACTTTTTAAACCCGTCGTGAGGACTGTTTTGTGCTTCTGCTGTCATGACGAGTTTGTAATTTTAATTATAAAGGTAATTACTGTAAAGATCAGTTTTTTTCCATTGACTCCCTTTCACAGCAGTGGAGTAAAGTCGAGGTCAAAATGTTCTTTGCAGTGAAACAACAGTTTCTCTTTTAAACTTGTAGAGACGGTCCTTGACTTGATTTTTTTCAAAATACTGGTAGAGTCTGCTGGCAAGTCTACGCAGGTGTTAAAATATACTTAGGGCTAAGATTCCTGCCTGCATATGTCTATAAAGTTCAGAACATCATCAATTTATCAATTTTTTTCGCCCATGCACACAAATGAAAAAGCCTTCTTTACTAAAATTGCAGTTTCAACAAAAAACAAAAAGGTTAAAACAAAATAATTGTATCTATTAATATTCAACCTGGGTCTCAGAGCAAATGACTCTAGCCTTTTGTTTCTGTGTGACCACACACCCAACTTTAAAGAATGGATGATTAACACGCTTCTGCAGAACTTGATGACTTGGCATCAGTTGATTGAGTTTAGATGGAGCAGAGAGAGGCACACCTATAACATGAAGGGCTGTGGGAAAGAAGGGCCAAGGCTGGGAACAACTGGTAAATCTGCCAAATCTAAAATGTTAACTTTCAAAATGAAAAATTAAGATAGGGCTTTTAATTGAGGTTATTTTGTCTTCTCAGCAAATAATTAAGGGGAAAATAAATAAAAAAGATGAGATTAAAGCATTTTTTGGAGTAAAATGTGTTTCTGAATCCTAAAAGGTATAAAATGAGTCACCGTTTTAAAGCATTACCACCCCTGCTGGAGGGTAATTCATGACATGAATTCCCATTAAAAATGCACTCTATAGTTTAACTAACATTGTAAATTTTGAGACTTGAGATAACAATTTTCCGTTTGATCAGTTTTAAAAATCAGCTTTGTTGGCATTAGTTTGTTTCTACAGGTTCAGCAATATGCACTACGGTGGGAATTACACTAGAAGTTATCTAGAAATAACACTAGACACTGTACGTGCAGCTAGAAACTACAACAGTGAGTTAATCATTTGATGAGGAGTGGTTTTCTTGCAACTTTTTGTTTTCCAAGTAGCTTCATCAGGAAATGAGGAGCAGGTGGTCATGCTGCAGCGTGTAAGGACTAAAGGCGGACTCAAATCTTGACTTATATTGTCTTTCCCTTATCTGAAACATACTGATATTGTTTATTTGACTTCATTATGCTTAACCGCTCCTTAAAAAGGCTGTAAGCAGCATTAATGGACAGCACAGACATGCAGCATTACGATTATATGCATTACCGATCCCTAATGAAGAAAAGCATCACTGCTGCAACCTACTGTTACCATCAGGTATTTCATCGTAAGAATTATTTATTTTGAGCTATCTGGTGTCCAAAGCAGTTTGTCTGCAGCTCAATGTCATGCTCAGTCTAATTCGGCCAGGATCCATCCTCAAGATGTTTGCTTTTGTCCTCTACATGTCTTGAAACAAGAAGATCTCTGCATCTGCTCCATACTTTCCATGCACCTGTTGGATGTCTCTGTGACATGCTTTTGAAAAACCATCAATTTTGCAGAAAATGGTGGTTATACCTTGTGATATGGGCAGGCCGGGGATGAAATTGATGTCTATGTGAGACCAGGGGCAACTGGGGATCTGAAGAGCCTGGAGTAGACCGGAGGAGGGTCTATTACAGGTTTTGTTTCTGGAAGAGGAGGGCCAGACTTGAACGTACTCGGAGATGTCTTTGTGCATATTGGACCACCATAATCCTCGGGAAATGACAATGGTGGTCCGACTGGAACCAGCGTTACACCAGAATCTAGCAGTGTGGAACCAATGGATGACTCACGACAGGAAAGCAGAGGAATTGTAGATGGTTTTCTGAGGAGAGGGACGTGGATTAGGTTCGGTTTGAAGTGCATTCTTGACCATACATTCGATCTCCCAGGTTATTGAGCCAACCACACAGTCGGGGGGAATGATGGTGGATGGTCATCGTCAGGGGAGAATTGTCAGGAGAGTGCATCTGGCTTGATGTTCTTTGTTCCGGGTCTGGAGGAGATTGACAAGTTAAAACAAGCTAAGAAGAGGGACCAACTGGATTGGCTGGGGTTTAACATTTTGGCGGACTGGATGCATGAGAGGTCCTTATGGTCTGTCCAAACCAGCACCGGGTGGTTAGCGCCCTCCAGCCAGTGCTGCCATGCCTCTAAAGCTAAGTTTTTAGCCAGGAGCACCAAGTCTCCCACGTCACAATTATGCTCGGCGGGTGAGAGACGACGGGAGAAAAAGGCATAGGGGTGGAGCCGGTTATCATCGGGTAACCTTTAGGACAACACCGCGCCGACCCCCGTGTTCGAGGGGTCAACTTCCAGGACAAACTGTTTTAAGGGCTGGACTAACACTGTTGCTTTACCAAACATTTCTTTTAATTTAAGAAAGGTGGCATTAGCATTGGGTGTCCAAATAAAGGGGTGCTTGTTGGATTTTAGGGACGTGAGTGAAGTGGCGGTTTGGCTACAGTTTTGAATAAATCTGCAGTAAAAGTTGGCAAAACCCAGGACTGCAGGATTTCCTTATGGGCCAGTCTGTTACTGCTTTCATCTTCATGGGGTCAGCTCGGATCTTTCCACCCTCAAAAATGAATCCCAGAAAGGAAATAGATGCCTTGTGTTATGTAAGAGGCATTGGAGGACTTGCCGTACATGTTTTTTTGTTCAGCAAGCTCTTTGGAAAAAATAAGTATGTCATATAAGTTTACGAAAATGAAAATGTTCAGACAATCGCAGAAGACGTCATTGATGAGGGCTTGGAATACTGAAGGGGCCATACAGAGACCGAAGGGCATGACTAAATACTCAAAGTGTCCAAGTGGTGTCTTGAAGGCTATTTTCCACTCATTTCCCTGGCATATACAGACTAAATGGTAAGCATTGCGGAGGTATAACTCTGTGAATATGGTGGCTTTGTGTAAAGGTTTTGAGGCGGCAGTGATGAGTGGTAAAGGGTACCTGTTTTTAACTGTAATGTTGTTTAATCCACGATAATCGACACAGGGTCGGAACGAACCATCCTTCTTGGACACGAAGAAGAAGCCTGCCTGGAAAAGTGATGAACCTGATGATTCCAGTGGCAAGGGACTCGTTGATGTTTGTCTCCATCGACTCTCTTTCTTTATGGGAGATGTTGTAAAGATGGAAGGTAACTGGGCTCTGGGTAGTAGATCTATTGCACAGTCGTACGAGCAATGAGGTGGTAGTGAACAAGCCTTGCTTTTATTAAATATCTGTTTTAGATATTGATAACCCTGGGGTACGTTGCTTAAATCCTGAGAGTTGATGGAGACCTCCTCAAAGGGTGCGCTAGTAGGACCGGCAGCCTGGAGACAGAAGGAGAGACAATCAGATAACCAGGAATCAAAAAAGTTATTTTTCCAATTAATGGTGGGATTTTAAGTCTTTAACTAGTCGTAACCAAGGGTGATATTGGGCTGAGAATAGGAAAACACATAAAAGGATCTTATTTCTTTGCGGTTACTAGCAATTTTGAGTTCCAGAGGACGAGTGACATGGGTGACTTGAGACAGGGAATGACCATCCAGCGCTGAGGCACTGAGGGGTACATTTAAGGGCGTAAAAGGATTCTTAAATTGTTCAACAAGAGTTTGAGCTATTAAAGATTGTTCACAACCAGAATCCATGAAAACAAAGAGTTCAATGGTGTCTGAAATATGGAATAGGGTGGCAGGAAGGAGAAGACGAGGTTCGTTTTGAAATATTTTCTGGTCCGTCTGTGGTTTCGTTTTCACAGACGGACCCTCTCAGTGACCTTCTCCTTCCTGTATAGTGGACAAGGTGCAATGTAGTGTATAGGGCTTTTTACAGTATAAACATTCTCAGGACTGCATCGTCCTTTGCCGTTCCTCTGGTGTAAGCCTGTTTCGTCCAACCTACATCGGTTCGGGTCCAGGTAGTGATGATCTGCAGGGCTCAGAGGAAGTTCTGGGGCTAGTTTCAGCTGGTGGAGGAGGAGCCTGGTTGGTCACGGGAGCTGGGCTAGCAATTGATCTGCAGTATGATCTCAACCGAATTCTCTCCCTCAGACGACCATCAATCCTGATGGCTAAGGCATGTAGATCCAAGCAGGCTGTGGCATAAGTCCTAAACTCAATGGAAATCTCTACGACGGATATAGAACCCTGCTTGAGTTTCCACAAGTTTCTAGAAAGGGTAATACGGTCTGTATCTTGACTGAAAGTATTATTAAATTTTTTAAATGCTAGTAACACTTGAAACGTTAAACCGGAATCCGTATAGGTTCAGAACCGAGCCTCCGGCCTTACCAGACAGCAATCCCAAAATGCATTATCACTGGTGAAAGATTGTGGAGAGAAGGCAAAAACCAAAAATCACTGCAGCAAAAACCCACGGTGCTCCCAACCGCCTGGCAGCCAGGTGGAAGCGCGTGTGACCCCAGTGGGAGCTCGTGTGACCGCAGTGGACAACCTAGGAAAAACCCTGACAGTTGTATAATCTAAATGTGGTGAAAAGCTTTATGATGTTGACGCTTCTTTACTAATGTTATTTACAAGTATCTGAGGACTCCACTGATCAGCTACATCAATTATGAGATTAAATTATGAACTATTGGACCTTTTTGGACTACCTAAGTCAATTCTGAAGACAGTTTGTGGTTCTGGGTAAAATGTAAGGGAATTACACTAAAGGCAGCTAAATAGATATGCAAACCCCACTTATTTGTCAAAAAAAAAAAAAAAAAAATAATGAAGTGTGTTTTTTTGTAGGTTTTTGTTTGACTAATCTGCAAATGTTTAAGTGATGTCAATAACCTTTGCAAGACACTGTAAATAAGGGGTTTAACATATACAACAAAACCAATAAATAAATAAAAGACGAGATGTTAAATAATGGAAGAAACAGAAATGAGAAAACTAAAACATAAAAGTGACACATCAAAGAACTTCTTTTTTATCCAAATGTTATGTCTGGATGGACATAGGCTTACAGGAAATGAATGCTGGTCTGAGCAAATGCGGAAAGATGGGCACCTCACTTTTTCTGTGTGACTCATAGTGAGCAATGGTTATACTTTTCTAAACGTTTTCCAGCTGATAAAATGATGCAAATGTTCTAACAAATACCAGACCAAAACTAAACAGAAAAAGAACATAATAAAGTATTACTTTATCTATAGGAAACAATGAATGAAAACAGTGCTTCATTCTTAAAATATGGTGAAGATGTGGTAGTTTTTAGGTAACATATGATGTTATGAAGTTACACAGTTTCAGCTCTCAGATTATCTATATCCAAGATTAGGATCTTTTACTAACAAAGTTGTTAAATGCAATCTTTTGTTTTTATACAATTTAAACAATAACTTATAAAAAAGAAAACGTACATGATGGTTGGAAGTTTCTTGTTTTATAACTACAGTTACAGGAAATAGTTTTACATTTCCTAAATTAGACTTTGACTTACTGAGAATGGTTAGCCGTGTTTAGTAGGAAAATTGTCTTGCAAACTAGATTAAAAATAGTTTTTTTTGTGTGGTTTGTTGAGAATGAACCACATAGAGGAAAGTTTTGCGTTTCAAAATGACATTTTATATTAGCTGGCACAGACAAAATTTTAAATAAGAAGAGGTTTCCTTTTATAAAACATTTATCACTTTACTTAAAAGTTTGATTTGACTTATAGTAAACATAAAAAAATCATGATTTAATATATGCAAAAATGTATTCCCACCAGTTTGTGTTTAAATTACACATGCTTTTCATAGTAACGAACAATGTCATAATTCATCAGCTGCCTCTGTAGTTTACAGAGCAATTGAACATGACATCGGATGCTCCTTGGCTACAAAGCTGACTTTCAGAGTTAGAAATGATGTTACTACAAACAAAAAGCACTTCAGAGCGGTTTGTGTCAGTTTAAACCAGCCACAGGTCCAGTCACAGAACATCTATCAGTCACAAACTTACACCGTAAGCTATGACAGCGATTTAGACTCCAGGAACTTCCAATTCTGAGAAATCTGATACCTGATACTTGATGATTCATATTTTTCTCTCATGTCACAACCACAAGCTTTAATTTAATTTAGGTGAGGTAAGTGGCACATTGTGTTGAAGTAGAGAGAATGTTGCATGCAACCAATTTTTTTCTCACATTCACAGTTGAAAAATGTGTGAAGTGCATTTGTACTCTGCCTCTCCAACCTGTTACAGCTGCAAGTCTTGGTGTCTCTACCAACTGTGAACATATAGAGACTGAAATGTCGGCTTTTACTTCATAGGATTGGATGAGGAGAATTTGTGGATGCGTTTTGAAACCTGTTGTCTCTGTTCTTTTGCAGCTTCTAACAATTTTCTTAACCTGTGTGTCACTCCATCTGTCCTCTAATTAGTTCTAAATCTTCCCTTGCCCTGCAGAGGAAACTTGCTTAGAGTTCCCGTTGGTCTATTGGCTTCCTCTGTATTTAATTCTCTCTCTTCCCACCCACTCAGTTTGGTTTAAAGCTATATGAAACTCCTGATTAAACAGAGCTCCATGAGATGCTTGGGATTTTTAAGTGAAATAAAAGTATTTATGCTCAGGTAAAAGTACACACGAAAAGCAAACAAATTAATTAATTATTCCAAATCATTTTGCCTGTAACATAGTGTTCAGAATAAGTTTCCAAACCATCACCATCTCCAAACAAGAACAACAAACTAAACCATAAGGTGGTTATATGAATGGTACAAGTTGTTTTAAAATCTAAATTAGCTTAAGATTTCTTTATGATTTTCACTCTGACCCAACCTATACTCCTTTGGTATTCATGATGAACATCCGCTTAAAATACCTTTGAGGCCTTCACACAGCATCACATAGCAGGATTTATTGTGACATTGGATTACACACAGGTGGACCTAGTATATATTACACTAATGACTTGGGAAGGCAGCTGGTTTCAGTAGATGTTTTTTTGTTCTTGTTTATTTTGGGATAAAAGTGTAAAAAGGGTTAAATGTGTATGCGCGTCAATCCTTTTAGAGCTGTTTTATCATGAACATATACATCACATATACATGTGCACATATACATGAGCAGTTCTTAATATTAAAATCACTTTCCAGCTGATTAATTGTGTTACATTTATATATACATATTTTCACATGTACATTGCAGAGTAGAGAAGAACACATTTTCAAAAGGCAGTGGTTGCTTACAATGATCTAATAAGTTTGTGCTGATTCAGGGCATATATACCCTTTTATGACCTTTGTCTTATTTTCCATTTGCTTTTTATTTAGTGAATTTAGTCTTAAAGTTATGTCCTTTATCAAAAAAGGAACAAAACATCCAGCAAAATCCAAGAATGGCATGTTGAAAATCAAGCACAGCACAGAAAATGTGAATGAAAGTCCAAAGGAAATGTCATTGAGACCACTTTAAAGGTTGCCAAGTCTATCTCCTTGGAAACACAACATAAAGAAAAAAAAGGATGAGTCAGCATTGTTGGAGATTAATGTATTTGTAAAATATACGTAATATGATGGCCAGAAACCAGTTTATCGCCAGAATACTTTTAATGCGCTCTACCGCTCCCCACTGCACTTCCTCACCTCTCCTGTTTCCGACTCCTTTATCCTACAATGAGTCATGAAGTGTAAACATACACAAGCTCTTTGAGATTTTGCAATGTTGTCCCAAGAATTATGTTATCAAATCAAATCCTAAGAATTAATTTGCAATCTCTGGCTCTGCAGCAAAAGCACCAAATAAAATAATTTAGACAGTTGACAAATGCAAGGTAGCATTTTCTCAGATTCTAAGTGTTTCTCTTTACATTGAAAACATGACAGCTGTACATTTGCACATGATGTTTAGATTTTTTTTTTGTTTGTTTCAACCGGACATTTATAAGTGGATTTGTGTAAATGAAAAATTTGGGAGCTTTAAGGTTCCTGACTTTTTCTTTCAAGCATATCCACAGATGTAACAAAGTCATTGAGCCCTCACTTCTGGTTATAGAAGCTCAAGCCTTTTTCTCTCTTGGACAGCACAGATGAACTTTATAATATTGAGGTTTGTCACCTCTAAAAATAACTATTTGAGATGTTCCAGTAAAGACATTGAGGCGGAGACTAATGTTTGTAGCTGGTCAAGCAGTGCACACAGGCAGCTTCATATATATTGGCTTGTTACCTTTAAATATATAGCTCCACTAATAAAGATGCACATTTCTCTCAAAATATGGCAGTCTGTAGTTTCAACTGTCTGTAAGCCCTGTTATAGATCTTAACTTTCCTTACTGGTCGTGCTCAATATAATAGATAATATTCTTTTGAGGCATTGAAATATGATGCCTCATGTTTTATGTTATCTCAGTTGAGAGGAGAGGTTTTTATTTTTTTTTACTATTAGCACATGTACATGGTTTGTAAGATATTATTAGCAAATACACAAAAAGATATGACACAAAAACAAAAAATCAATAGATGAGGATAATAAATTCTTCAATTTCTAAAATCAAGAACCAAGAAGAATCAGCTCTTTATATAGTGCCATTTTGCAACAGCTGTTGCGTCAAGGCATTTTACAAGAAATCAATTTATATCATAAACAAATCAGTCTGAAAAAGGTGCCAATCTAAGGAAACCTAGCAGATTACATCCAGTCATTGATTTGCGGCATTCACTCCTCCAGAATAGGCACACCAACAATGGCTTGTGTTGTCGTTGATTTTACAGCAATCCCTCATACTGAGCATGCATGTAGCGAAAGTGAGAGGAAAAACTCCCCTTTAACAGGAAGAAACGTCCAGCAGAACCTGGCTTAGTACGAGCAGCCGTCTAACACGACCGACAGGGAGTTTGAAGAGACAGAAGACACAAAAGAATGCAGAGGAAATTGAAAAAAATAAAGTTCATTTTAAAGGTGGCAGCATCTCAGCCGATAGAAGAACACTAACAGAACCAAAAGATTAAAAAGCAAAAATTGAAATCAATAACTTATTTTCACTCACAGTAAATCTTGCCTTCTATTTTTTACTTGCGACATTCATAAACTTACTAACGTTCTAAAATATTTTACAAATATCTCACTAAAAATTTCCTGAGAATTTGCTAAGTTTTTTATTTTCATTTTATATTGGATCCAACAACATTTCATTTTGTGACAAAACACCTTTAATGGGAAATTCTTTAGTTAATCAGTTCTTTAGAGTAAAACCGGTCATTCATTTTTCTTCTGATTTTCATGTGTCAGACAGTTAAATCCTAACAGTTTTAACCATTTAAATTTTAAAAGATGCAGCACATTGTGCAAAAACACAGATACATAAATTCACCAATTATTTTGAAACATTAACATCAATACAAATATCAGAATAAACATTTCTGTTAAAGACAAAATAAAAAAAAACTCGAGTTCGTTTAAAAGATAATATGACTAAACAAAACACCAGGAGGCAAATTACATTAGAGCAGATGATGACGAAGGAGGAACAACAGTCACTAAACCCAAATTTATGAGTTAAAGGGGAAATCAAACAGCAAACAATGAACTGGAGAACCTGGTTTATACATAACCTGAAACAGGAACATAGTCACAAGGAAAAAGGGACTTAACACAACATGAAAAACCAACCAAAGACCGAACAAACCAAAAATCTAGTGGTATATAAATCTTTACAGCTTAAACACATTAAGAAGTGAAAACAAAGTTTTTATACAGAATAAAATAACTAATAAATAAAATCAAAACAGACTTAAACAGCATTTTGGAAGTGAAAATAAAATTCCAAAAGCTTGATACAAATCCTTGCTACTCCTCCTAAACTTCATATTAACAGATTGCGATTTGCAGTTTAAGGAGAAATGACTGCAACATTTATCTGCCTGACATGTTTCGGGGAAGAAAGATAGCAATGCCAAATTCTTTAAGTCCAAAAGTATCTGTGTTTTCATTCCTCTTAACTCACACACATGTTGAGTTTCACCTTTCATCACATTGAACAATAAATGCAAAAACTACCTGCAGATTAATGGTATTGGCAACCGCTCAAAACTTTTCATCAACATGAAGGTTTTTTAATAAAAGTACTGTTAATAAAAGTTTCAAAGCATAAATCCTTAAATGATTAAAACAGCAAGACCGGATGAAAAGTGCAGCTAAAGAGCAGTGACTCAGCAACAGCAACTGACCTTTTAAACTACTTCTGTGTTGATGAACAGAATTTTGCATCACAAAACATTTTTTTTTTCAGTGCCACAAAAACTTTGATCAGGAACAAGTCCTTTAAAAAAAAATGGAAACTATTTTTTTTTTAATTGCGCCTTACCGTGCGTAGAGAAGCAGATCTAGAGCATGGAAAAATGGATGGTTGGCAATTTCTCTTAGACAGTTCACCATGGAAAATACAAGAGAACATAACATTTAACTAAGGAAAATATGTGTTGATCTTCATAATCTTATAAATTACAACTGGGATTAACTTTTCTATGGTCAGACCAACAGATTCAAGGTCTAAACCAACTATAAGTGTCTCAACAATGGATGAATTCGACACATGATGAAAGGGATGGTAACAAAACTAAAAGATATTTAAAAGCTCTGGTAGCGAGTAGATCTAATTAATCTCTTCTTATCAAACTCTTTATTCGGCTTTGCCCCTCGAACTTTCAAAGTGGGGTAGTTGTGCTTGTAAATTGTTGTCTGTTTTTTTTCCAAATTGTTTCCTTACACTCAACTTTCTAACATCCACTTCTTTTAAAATGTGGTGATTTCAAGCATTTAAATAAGTATTTCACCATATTTTAAGTTTTAGCAGTCACCATGATTACATGTTACAGCATGTTATATTTTAATTAAAATAGTGTCTGAGAGACACTGTTTTAGTTGTTATACCTTAAAGGCCACATTTATCAGAATTACCAGAAACAAACATTTTAAATGTATTTTTCTGTAAATAATAAATCTATACAACATTGGACATTCACTTTTTAAAAATCCTTACAAATTCAAATGTCATTTTAAATAATATTTTTATTTACGTATTATGATACATGTGTATGGCAGGTAGGTGTATTTTCACTCTGTCAAAATAAAAAATATTATTATTAGTGTCTGATACTTCATGGCTGTATTTTATATTAAACTTATTTCTTTGATGACACAATTTCACCAGTTTTTTATGAAAAATAAGCCTTTAAATAATTTTGACACATTTGTAACCGGCTTTAAAATGCTTTATTTTTATATACTTTAAATCTAAATGGAAGAAAAAGGGCTGCTGAATGTCACCACATCTAACCCACATTCACAACGTTGTTCATCAGGTGCTACGTATGTGCAAAATCTCAACACCAATTAGATGTTGCTTTACTGAATGTTCCCCTGTGGTTGTTCTGTGAATGTCCTGCCAAATATTACTCGTCCTCCCTTTGAAGAGGGTTTTTAGGGAGCTCTTTTATTGAGATTTCGATTTGCGCAGATGCAATTAATGAGAGCCGTCTGGAAATATTTGATCAAAAACAAAAAATTCCAAAAGAAATTTTTGACTGGCGGAAATCCAAAATTCTTGAGGAAAAATATAAACATGAGGTTATTTTTTAGATAGTATATTTACAAAATGTTCATTTCAATAGTCTTACAATCTTTCTTGCGAATGACGGGAAGAATTAATAGATAAACAAGTTTTTAGAAGCCATCGATTGTCACCTGAAATGTGTCACTGGCTGAAGGTTTTGCAACGCCCTATTACTAACATGGGAAAAGGACGCGATCAAATACAGTAAATTTCCCTTTACAGTTGTGCCTTGTTATTACTCACTGTGTGTTGTGTCTGATAGTCTCACTGATCATTGCTGATAGCAAACTGTGACTTTGATAGCAGTCACCGTTCCTGACAGTCCTTAAGTGACATCATTTAAAAAATGTATTTTCTTTAAAGGGTGTTTCTAAGGATATGCCTGACCTGACAGCTCTAGTCAAAGATTAGAACTTTGTTGAGATATTTTGTTAAATCTGTTTTTTTCAAATTGTATCATTAAACCTTTTCACTGGAACCATTAGATATAATGTCATGTTGTTTTTGCCACTTAATCTTTTTTCATTTTTCAATAACAACAGTATGAAAACACACAACAAAACTTAACATAACCTTTAAAAAAAATGCCTGTTTCTTAGCAATGATAATGGTAAAACAATAAATAGTGATTCAAAATCAAATTCAAAATCACTAGCTGTGTTTTTGTCCCACTTTAATTAGAATTTTAAACACAATTTGAAATGTTTAAATGCAAATTAGGCTTGTGTTCTTTTACTGGTTAGGAGTCATTCTGCCCATATCAATACCCCATATGGCGGCTGTAGTTACACATTAGCACAATTTAAAGTTAAAACATTTCATACGCATGTTTTTTTTTTTAGATGACTGTAAAAAAGTGAGGATTCAGAGAAGAATCAAAGAGGACAGAGAGAGAAAGAGGAAGTTTAAACTATCTCTTTTATCAATTTGAGATTTCTACCTAACAAACTGGACCCTCTGGGAATTTGTATGCAAATAAGATCATTCATAAAATAAAAAACCATTAGAATCCTCCTCATCAGCAACTTCATGTCTGCTGGAGGTCATCAGCATCTACAACAAATCTTTAAAGAAACTTTGAAAAAATTCATAATGGCAACGTTTAATTTCCTTTGGGATTAATAAAATTTGAAATTGAAATTACTAAAACATTACTTCACACAGAAATTTCCCTTGCTTACATTCAGAGACATCCTACTTTGAAAGGACATTGACTATCCCACAGCATCTGTTTCAATAGCCTGGTCCGTCAGTATCATGAAAGTTTTTGACAAAGTAAATACAGAACCATTTTAAATATTTAAGGGCACAGTCTAGACTTGTAACGTCAACAAACAGTCCATCTACTATCAAGCAGCACAGCTGGTTCAAACACATAACCATGATTTTACCGGTAAATCCTGTAGTTTTGGAAACATGCATTTGATTACTATTAAATCCCAAATATTTTTTAAGAAAAAAAAACTAAAGCTGTAATTGTCTTTAAAAGGAAATAAGATCGGGGTATAGGTAGGATGAGGAACTTTATGTTCTAAAGGCAAAAATAACCCATTGGCTTAAAGACGTCTATGATCGTTTTGACAATTAAAAAAACAAAAGAGGATTTAAGACTAACAAATCTACATCACGTTTTAATCTTTAATTTATTTCAAGCCTTTTTGACTCAAAACTACTTTTTAATGTCCTGATCAAAATCAGATATTCATTTTCTTTAAATCGATCTGACACTTAAACTTGTTTTGAAGGTAAACAACATTGATCATCAACAAAATAAAAATCAAACCTCTGTCAATCTTTAAAAAGGTTTATTTTTTAAATGCTTGAGCTTTGTATTTTTATTATGATTTGAACAGAAGTTGTTGTTTTTTTAATATCGATCACATGGAAAGTCCCTTTGCGAGTATATAAAAAAGGAAGGGAAATGAAGGAGAAAATGAAACCTGATAAACGGTAACCCTTTTAACATGTCTGGTATGTCGTGTGCTCAGTCTGCTCGACATAGACAGCTTCGTTAAACTCCTTAGAGTGACGATGAGTGAGAGTGTGTAACGCATGAGCAACAAGATGCCAGGAGAGTGGATGTAACCGGTTTCGACCTGATGGGTGACAGTTTAATGGCTGTTGTAGATCTGCGTTTATCAGTGTTCTCATCCTGTTACGTTATGTTTGTTGATTAAAAAAAAAAGGGCTTGCTTTCTGACTGACCTTGAAAGGAAATACACCTCCAATCCCAAAGCTGCTTACAATTTTAAAGAAGTTTTAAATGTCAGACTCTAAAAGGCGTGAAGATTTAGTAAAAAAAATAATAACCTGAGACATTTTCATCTATAGCCTGCAAGTGTGACTGAAAAAAAAACTTCTACTGTTAAGAGAAGCTGGATACATTTTTGAGGGTTTTGTCACGATCTGAGTCATTCAGATATATGTCATAGTAAACCCCTCAACGACCATCAGTAACTTCTGAAGAAACATCAAGAACAACTTGGCTATTTCCATTAGATGTAAAAAGGAAAGTTGCGGCCGAATACACTTGGTTACTTTATCAGCAAGTAGGAACTTGTGTATACAGGCTAAAGGTTTGCCTATGTGCCGGGTTTTGGCTTTCCATCCCCGGTTCTCAGGGCACACTGTTTATGCATGTTTTGGAAGTTGCTCTGCTTCCACACACCTGATTCAGAGGATCAGGTTGTTAATCAACTATCAATGGAAGTGAGGTTTGCTAACTAAACAGACTAAATGTAAATATGATGCTATGACACAGAAACACCTCTTCCCATCCAATCCTTGTCATGCAAGGTGGTGGAAGAAAGAAGATTTGGGTTTAATTTGAACCCACATGTTCTGGACTCACTGCAGTCACTGACTCAAGTTTTACTGTAACTATTTTTTAAGACAAATGGGATTTCAGCAATGAAATGATAACCAAGGTCCTTGTCACTGACAACCTGTTACAAATGGGGTTTTGAAGCCACATATTTAGCTCCACCCACACACTCACCTACCCACAGACACGAACCACCTCAGAAAGTTAGTCTAAACTCAGGATATATTTCAATGCACTTCATTTAATAAATGCCAATTGAGATGTTATTTCAGGATTCTTTACATGGAAAATCCTTAGAATTGAATCATAAACACTTTTCCTTAGATCGTAAACATCAAACAGCGTTTTAAGTTTAAGTTCATAATTCAAATTATTAAATTTTTTTTTAACAAAGCCCAGCAGATTGCATCACAGCAATAACATGCAGCATTCACCACTCCTGCACTGGCATGCAGCGACAGTAGAGACATTGCTGGTTTTGTGTTGTTGACTTTACTGCGAAACCTCATACCAAGCATGCAAGTAGCAACAGGGGAGAGGAAAAACTCCTTTATGTAAATAGGAACGGGAATCTTACTCACTAACAGGCATCTGCAACTACCGACTGGGGCGGTTGAGAAACAGAAAACGAAAAACTCCTGCAGAAGGAATACTTTCTACACTAAAAAATTATAAGTAAGGGAGAACATCCCGTTGCGGGCAGCATTGCTAGACTAGGTGTAGCTTTTATGAAGACAAAACTAAACTGACAGAAAGCATAGAGGTAATAGTTGACATAACAGAGAAATGTGCAAATTGTAGAGTTTAAGAAGTAAAAAGTGAGAAACAGTTTTCAGTTTTTTCTCCAGCAGCCTAAGCCTATAGCAGCAAAACCATACAGACAGTGAATGATGACACCCCCCTTATAATGAGGCATAAGAGAAGTAGAGAAAGAGAAGAGTGAATTACCTCGCTTCACGTTGGGCCACACACTCTACCTCCTCCTACTCCTCCTCTCATCAAACAACTAGACAATATCACTTGTTTTTAACTATAAGCTTTATCAGAAAGAAAGTTTCAACAATAGTCTTAAAAGCAGACCCACAACTGAAACTTGCAGGTGGTTATTAGGGGTTTTAAATGTAATGAGAAGAATCATACATTCTATTGTGAATCCAATCAAGGTGATCTGAAATAGTAAAACTATGACCCATCCTTTTAATTTCTATTACTTCAAGAAAACAATTATAAAATGGGGGTAGTTTAATCCTTGAGAAGTTCCTCTTTGTCTTGGTTATAGATGTCTCCTAAAATCCATCCCACAATAAGGTAAATTTTTTGTGCTGAAAAGGAATGTATGGCCTAATAGTTTGTTTGGTTCAATGTGGATCTGAGTGGTAGTCATCAAGTGAGACATGTTGACTGTAAGGGAAATAATACCTTACACCCAAAAGTCACTGCGTGATTCAGTTGAGGTCATGGAATGCGGATGAGGAACCATTGTCTGATGTTGAAAGCAAACTTTAACAGTAACTTTTGCTTTCATTTTTTATTTGTGATACCCCACGCTTTCTTTTCTTTTTTGTTTTTATTTTGGTAGACTACGACAACCTTTTCGCTCAAAGATCTTCATTTAAGGACAAGGCAAACAGAATTTGTAGGTATAACACATTTTATGCAGAAGCCAATTTAAAGTTACAGGAATTGGAAAAAAAAGAATGTGTAAACAAAGATAAATTGGCAATCAATCTTTGGATCGCTTCCTTCTTGGTACACAAAGCGTTGTTGTTAAAGTGATTTTCTGGAAATTAGTTCTTATCTCCTGCATTTTTCTTGACCTTCCTGAAGGAACCACTTGTTGTTTCAAATACTTTCTTTGAAGAAGTCATGTAAATAAAGGCATTTTTCACGGGTGCATTGTTCTTCTTTGCATCACACTGGAAATACGAGAAAATTCAAGCTATATAGAGTGCAGTAGTCTTCAGTATTTTTTTTAATGACCCAATGACATGACTGTGCTCGTGTGGCCTGCACCAACAAGCCCAGGGTTGATTTCTGTTACCATGATCTCAACAGTGGCTTGCTTGATTAACTACGAAATGTCTCATTAGTTAGAATGTGTCAGCCATGAAGTAAATGGTTTCATCATGAAGAAAGCGTGACATGGTGATGTTCCCTGCAGGAGGCAAAGTTACATGATCAGTTTGGACTGGGTTTATATTTCTAAGATATTTTGTGCTTAACAAACTACTGTATATCTCTTAGGGTTCCTCTCTCCATAGTAGCTACACCTGGTCTTGCGTTCTGTTTGCTCAAACGGCTTCTTGGAGGAGAACGTCAGCTGATGGTGCTACCAATGACGTTATACAACGGCTGGTACAAACTTTTCCTCTGCATCCATTTGATTCCTCTGTCTCTTCAAACCCCCAGTTGTTTGTGGCAGACGGCTGCTTGTACTGAGCCAGGTTCTGTTGGAGGTTTCTTCCTTTTTAAGGGGATTTTTTCCTCTCCACTGTCGCTTCATGCATGCTCAGTATGAGGGATTGCTGTAAAGTCAACGACAACGCAAGCTATTGTTGGTGTGCCTATTCTGGAGGAGTGAATGCTGCAAATCAATGACTCGAAGGAATCTGCTGGGTTTCCTTGGATCGGAAACTTGTTTTTTTTTAAAGAGGTGGGAGTTAAATGTTTGTAGCTTTTCATTTAAATCTAAATTTCTAATCCTCAATTATCTTTTTACTTCAACCTTTACATTTTCCTGCAAATGATTATGATTTAAAAGAAGATTTTGTAGAATAGCAATGGATGAAACAATGCTAGATTGTTCTGGATTGACAGATCACAGTGATAAAAGTCACTTACAAGTACATTTAACAACCTTTTGTTTTTCATTTTGGATTCACAGCATCAAAGCGAGTATAGTGTAGGCTAAATGCACAAGCTTTTGTTTCACTGCAAGCTGGTATGTGAAAAAAACAGATGGATCAGCATATTTAAATGGCAGTTAAATAGTCACTAATAAAGTTTAAAACAGGGCAGCACAGTGGTGCAGCTTGTAGCACTGTTGCCTTGCAGCAAGAAGGCCCTGGACTTGATTCCACCTCGGGGTCCAAAAAACATGACTGTTTGACTGTTTGGATGCTCTAAATTGTCCTTAGGTGCGAGTGTGTGCATGACTGTTTTTCCTGTCTGTCTCTGTGTGCCAGTGTGTGCCTTTTATCTATGGGGGCGTGTCAGGCTAACTATAAGTCCACTGGGACAAGGCTGGACTCTTATTGGGATTCTTTCCGCTTGTTTTTCCTAGAGCTGCTTCACCAGGTCATGTTGCATTGTTCCTTCACTTGTTGTCCCCTTGGGATCTGGCAACCCAAATGCAATTGCTTTGGTGTCTGAGGGTTTCTATTATTCTATACCATGAAGTCTTACTATGACTCTATTAGTGGTAATTAAGGCTTTGTCATGGTCACATTGTGAATTATACCGCATGACCACTTATAGACATTAAAACAAATAATTAGATAAATAATAAGAGTTTAAATGGTCATTATTAGTATCCCAGGACTTCTCCATATCTTAGGTTGGACATAATCTTTTAGGATAAACTAACTTGATTTATTCATGATAATTGAGTCCCACTTCTCCTTTGTGCCTTTGGACCATACACCATCTGACCTCCCCTGCGCCACTTGCAAGGTGTCACGTAACTCTGGTTCTGGTCCCTGTCCCACTGTATGTCTGGCTCCCGGACGATCAGAAGGACAAAAAAACATGCTGAGCTGTCCTGATCTTCTCCTGCACCAGGGCCCACGTTCTGTTCATGCTCATTAGATCCACACAAAGCCAGATGGGTTCTCTCGCCCGATCTCATAGAGCAGGATCTTAACAGGCCACACACTGACGTAGTATCAAATAATAATAACAGTCATGGTCACGCTCTGGCATCTGACAGGGTGGAAATAACAAAAAAACAGTAATGCTCCGACACAACCAGGTCGTTTTCATGCTGTGATAGGCAAGGTTCCTTCAACGAGATATCCCCAGCCAAAGATTATGTGATCGAAAAAGCAACTCTTTATGAGGATGAGCTGAGATGACAACTGATGCACATGACCTAATTAATACAATGCTCTTCGTTCTGCGTGTGGGTGTGTTTTAATTTGGACAGTGGAAGTTAAAAGAGAGGCTGCTTCATTTCTGAGAATTATGAGAGAAAACTTTCTATTGAGGTTAGAGAGGATGATGCCTTGCCCTGGCGATCTGACTCACGCCGCTGTGCTGCCAGTCACGTCAGCATTCCTGTTGCCATGTTTGCTTTGGACGGTGTCCCTAGGAAACTTAATCTCCTTCTTCCAGCTCGTACGATGGAGGCAGGATTTACTGTATGCTTTTGAGCAGGATGGTATTTCTAAAACCTCAAATACAGTAAAACCTATTTTTTTCCAGACCTTTTTCGCAGAAAAGTCAACAACTGAAAGGCACTTTCTTCCTTTCTCCTTTGTTACACACGATCCAAGGAAATGCATTTATGAAAAAAAAATGTTAACTCAAAGGGTACAGTAAAAGGAAAAGACCGGAATAATGTGACTTCTGGTTATGGCTACCTCAGAATAGGTCACCCTGCTCTCCAAAAAAAAATCCTGCATAAATATTAGTTTAGACAAGCAATTTTCTTTTGAAGAGCACTTAATACTCTCAAAAACTACAATGCCTCATCCAAATAAGCAGAACAAAGATAACATAATGACATGACATGGACAAACTTTGAGCTGCAGAATATAGAGCAAGATGTTAATAAAGAAGGCAATGCTAGCTGAGTATAGTTTTGTCCTTTTTTTCTTTTTTTAGGGCTTGTGTTACAGAAATGATGCTCAGGATATTGATCCAAGGATCTATCCTGAGCAATTGCTGGAAGCTAAAAAAATAAGGAGACTCACCATTATTATGGGGAAAGGATTGTTGTTCTGCAAATATTCACTATCATATCCAACATTTAATTTTATATTCAACTAATGAATGCTTTCAGAGAATAGACTCCCAATACATATTTCTTTCATTTAGGAATATACACAAGATGCCAGGGAAACATTATCTTTAAATTCACAAGCTAAGTTATAACTTTTACTGATATGTCAGTACCATCTCTAATATAATCAAAGACAAATTTTGTACATATTTAGTTGTTCATTTCTTACATCTTTAAAAACATCTTAATTTGGTGAGTATGGGCCTATAAATTACTACAGTAGGGATTATGCCACAATGATCACAAATATAACTAGAAAACTAAATATTTATTGATAAGTCTCATCTTCATGCCAAAAAATCTTTTAACCTCTTTTGGTTCAAGTGGTATTTTTTGAATTTGTTACAAATATTTCCTCAGAAAAGAAAAACATACATACAAAAAATTAAGCAAGAGGAATTTAAGGAAGTTTGGAACCCATTTAGTTTGTTTGGTAAAGATGGAAAGATCATAGATGAAGAACACTAAATATAGGACTTGTGCATGATTTGTTTTTTTTTGTTTCCTTGCTGTATGTTGATTTAATTGTTTTCTCTCTTCACTGTCTTGACCTAAATGTTTTGATTATATGTAAAATTGACAAATGCATGTACATGTGTTATTGGAACCCTGAAGAATGTGGACAATACTGTATATGTATTGCTTGAACTGCAAATTTATGAATGCTGTCTCTGGTAAACCCAGAATAAAACTTATATAAAACAATGTAAAGAGAAATGCACTGAAGCCATCTGAACCTATTCCTCTCTCTCTGCTTATGTGTGCTGCCTTGGCAGAAAATTAGGTCCGACATGACACTACATGTTTTATCTGTGCTATTAAGATGTAAAAGCTCTCGCAGCTCCACAAAAATGTAAGCGTAGGTTGTGCTGTGTTGGACAAAACACTCACTAAGTTTAAAACAATGATCTTTTGAAGTTTTACTTCCTCAATAAATCTCACTTGAGCTTTAATATTAGTCACGTCTATTCCTTGGCCATTGGAGCTTGTAAGTAGGAGAAACACAAAGCGGAAGAGAGGCGTATAATATTTGCGAATAAAAATCTCAGTAAAACAGGAAGATGGCCTTGAGGGAGACGCTTCCCACGTTGGTTTGTCTGATTTAAAGTTATACAACTCAGAGTAATTATCATTTGTTTGTTCCCTTTTTCATTAGTTTCACAATAGCAGATAGACTGTTTCTATGTAGTTTGAAAGACAACTTCCCTTCTTGTAAACTCTGAATGTCAGAGAAAAAACAAGACCACGTGAAACATAATTGCCTGAATATTTCAAAAGATTACAATGGAAAACTGTATTATTTTCATGTTTTGACCTCATCTTGAACTTGTGAAAGGAATTCCCATGAAGATCTGGTATTTTGGTAGTAAAATTATCCTGAGCTTCATTATTTAAACATGTAAATGTGACAAAAAAAAAAAAAAAAGTCATCTCTATAGGGGAACATACATTTTAAAGCTGCTTTAAAAAAAATCATTGTAACATCTGCCTTACAAGTGTCAAAAAAGCTAAAATCTGCAAATGCTAAAAAATAGAATCTCTTTAATTGTCATCATACACATTGTACAATGAGATTGAAAAGAGCCCCTAAATAAAAAAAACGTGATCATAACTGGCTGTTTTAATAGTTTTAAAACAAAAAATACCTTAAAATGCACAACTGAAACTGGCTGGAATAGCACTATCGTTCATTGTCCAACAGCAGGGAAATCGTTTTTGTAATCCCTTTAAAAAAGAAATGCGTATATTTATCCTTCTAATGCAGGAAAAAGGAACAAAAAAGTGGCCATTTACCCAATAACGAACAAAGATGCAGTAAACCGGAGGAACAGTTAAAAGGTTTCACACAAGGGGAAATGTGATAATGAAGGCTGGAAGAAACCAAAGTTTATCTTGGCAACATGCAAAGAATGAAAAACAGAAAGGAAAAGATAAATATTCAATTCTGACCGAACTGTTTATTTCCAAGTTTTTTGGTTGTTGTTAAATATATCTGCCTGGTGTGACAGTAACCTAGAAAGCATTAATACTTGAGTCTTAAAAATGATGTGAAGCTACAATTGTTCATAAAAAACAGCAATGCAGGACACTTATCAAAGGATAAAAAGTAGACTTTTTAAACTACAATGCCTGCTTTACATTTGACATTAGAGAAAGGAAGCAGTCACTTCTTATGTAAGCAACAGAAATGTTAGTATGAAGCAAAAAAATCAAACCTGAAACAGCCAAGCAACAACAAAGAAGTGTTTTTTTATCTGAAAATTTTTCCAGTGACCATTTATTGGATTCAAACAACTTGCATGTTGCTCAGTGCAACCATATCACACAATTCATCCTTGATCATAAGTCATTCATTTAGATACTGACCATACATTTTAAAGAAAAAAAACCAACTTGTTAAATTGTATCAAATTAGAAATGCACTCTGCTTTGCTATCTAAATTCACACCTAACAATCAATCTTTGTTACTTTGTCACTATTCTACTGTAGAAGTGTGGATTTTCCAGTTGTAGCCTTATGTGCACAAACAAAAACTGAAGAATAGAAATAAAAACAATGTGAGTCGGTAGTCTAAAATTTCAAGTATTACAGTGAAGGTCTTTTTTTTTAATCAAAACAATAAGTTAAGTCTCGTAATAAATAAACAAACCAGTGGAGACAAACACATATGTATAAAACATCTAATAAATGTGTTTTTCTTTAACAGAAATCTATAAATAAAAAAGGAATACAAAATGCAATAGAAACAAAAATAAATAGAATTAAATAGAAATTAAATTTAAATTAAAATCTCAGTTTTTAGAGCTCAGAAGTTCTTTCTTTTAGAATGACTGTGGGGTTGATGTTACTGCTGCTTGACTGCGACGTGCTTGAGTTGATGGTCATGGATCCTGTCTCGTTAATGTCAGGCACATAAAACGATGCGTCTGGACAGGGCCCGCGGACGTTGTTGCAAACTAGCCTCTGCAGTGAGGCGGTGTTGACTATGTCGAAGCCGACTGTGCCTCCAAAGGTGCTGGGCTTCCAGTACTCAGGGGAGCAAATGGGATTTCCCATCAGGCCTTTAAGGGAGAAAGGAGCTCCCATCTCCACCATTGTCTCCCCGAATATGGCGTTTTGCCGGGGCTTCTCCACCAGCAGGCCGGGGTAGAGCTCCACGGCGTCGACGTCACCATACAGCTCCTCGAGTATGGCGGCCATTTCTTTTTCTCCTGTGAAAATTTTTTTTTTTACAATTTTAGGTTATAGTTTAGAGTTTGTCTGATCTAAGCTTCATTTTTATTATTCATACAAATACCTCGTGGGCTAGTTTTACTATCCCTGACTGCAGCTGCCTTGTAAGTTTATGTCTTTGCTCTTTGTAATGACAATGTGCTTACATTATGCCAGGATGAAATGCACTGGCATCTGGCCTCGGAAATGCACTGGCTCTCAAACGACACGGAAAAAAATATCATGCCTCCAAAACTGCTGGGGTGTAAGTCTGAAAGCACGTCTGTAATAATAACTAAGCGCTGCCAGACGCCGTGTTCAGTAGCTTTTGGGCATGCTTTTCATGCATGTGGATAATTAGACAATGGAGCAAGAGTCTGGCATTACGTAGTAGAGTCAATAATAATCTCTTGCCTAATCCTTCTGCGTCATCCGCTCGACCTACATGTATCAGGCTTTGTTTGTGGTGTTGTATTTGTCTCACCTGTCATGTCTTCAAAGGAGGTGTAAGGCTTCATGGAGAATCTCTTCCTGTAGGCATTGAGGGATTGGTAACGCATTTGTCTGCTGCTCTCAATGGACTTGATTGCCACATACAAGATCGGTCCCGGAACATTCCGACCACCAGCGACCTTTAAACGTGGGAATAAAAGTTTTAAGGTCACACCTTTTCGAAGTTAAGTTGTAAAAACTGAACCGTTTTCCGCAGGCGCAGTGAAAAGTCTTACCCGTCCCGCAATCTGCTTGGTAAATGAATCCACCAAGCTGCCGATGCCGTGCTCAGTCATCACAGACGTGTTGAAGACAAACTGCTTGTAGCTGTAATCCCTCTCGTCGATGTGGAAACTGTCAGGCATCAGAGGGTGCCAGTGATACAGGGTGTTGAACTCAGACGCGATGCGGTTCTGGTACTGGAAGCGCTGGCTGAAGAGCAGCTCCGGGTCAAACTTGAGTTTAAACTTATATCCGCTCAGGTGCTGCACGTAGTCCTCAATCACAATTTTGATGGTTTCACCTAAAGGGCAAAGATTAAATATTTAATCAAATATAGGCTTTTTTTTTCTTTCTTATTAATTGACAGCCTTATTTGCATTTTGAAACAAATTTTTCCTCCTTCTGTTTCATAAACGAAAGTAAAATTTTATTACTGCAACCCAGTCACGCTTCCCTGAACATGATCAATGGCTCTATTCAGGGAACACCAAACCTTACAGTAAAACTTCCTCTAATCTAAGCTTTCACAAATTATTTCTCACCCTCTTTGGGGTTATGGTAAACATATTTAAAATCTGCTTGCAGAAGACAGAATTCCTCACCGATTAGGATGAGTCGACTGGTCTGAAACAGTCTCTCATCATCCCAGTCTGGGTGGACTTCCTTCAAGACGTCGCACACTCTGTTGTGCTCACGGAGCCAAATGGTGGCGTACATCATGAGGCCGGGGACCAGGCCAAACGCCTCGTGGCCAACGGCAAAGCGCTGGGAGTCCTGGATGTGTGGCGGGTAGTGCATTTCCACACCAACATCCATCACCAGCGGGGGGTAAACCTCCCCATTCACCATCTGTAGGGTTACGCCAGAAAGACAAGGAGGACATGTGAGACACGGATGCGTATTGGAAGCCTTAATCTACAATGAAGTGTGACTCTCTCAGCTCTTACCTGATATTTAAGCTTGCCGTCTTTGAAGAGCCTTAGTTTATGTTGCCTCTCCAGGTTGTCACCATAAATGTGGCTTAGATCCACCTAAAAAAAAAACATTTTTAGGTCATGATTTTATTTGACTAACCAGACATCTTTTGTACTTGAGCCCTTTTACATAGGGTTTGACAACTCACCCCATGACCCTTGGCCACTGTAAAAGCAGGTCCGTTCTTCATATCGGACTTGAAGAACTGGTGTGTGAAGTGCTGCGCGAAAAACGCAAACATCAAGCTGCTACCCTGCGGGTCTGGAATGAAGCGTCTCCTCACCAGGAGCTTCTCGGCCAAAACCTTAACGTCAGGTAGCTCCTTTTTGCCTAAAAACAAGAAGCACATGAGGTTAGAAGCCGGTTATTGTCAGCTAATTACCGAGGGAAATGCTTTTTTTTATGTTGCATGCTGGGACAGGTTTGGACACGCTTCCTTAAGACTGTTTCAGTCACACGTAGAATAAACCAAAGATTTTATTGTGATCTTCCACTGATGTAATAGGAACAGGATGCTCCTGCGCTTTAAATAGGAATCTAAGAAAACTGGTTCTCCTGAGGCAAAGAAAGAGCGCTCACCTACTACTCCCATAGGGGTTGGGCAGTCCGCTGGAACAGGAGGAAGGGCACGAGTATAGTACGAAAGGTTTGAATAGGCTTCCCAGCTTTTATATCCATAGTCTGCGTTGTATGTAGGAGGACTGTCGATCATATGGGATCGAGCTGGAATGAAGAAGAAGAGGGGCAAAAACAGTCATTTTTAATGTTCTGTATAAAATCACAGTTTATCTCTTTAGCATAAAGAGATAAATACATTTTGAGACTGAATGATGAAGGGGCTTACATGTCAGCACATATGTCATGATGGCATCTCGGAGAAACGAAATGTTGTTGATGATGTTCCAGAAACCCTTGAAGTGGGTGAGGATGTAGTGAACCGTGTCGGGCGTGGGTTTTAGGGATATTTTTATCCAGGTAAGGAACTCAGCTACAGATAACAAAAACCGCGGAAAATAAGTTAACACTTCCAACAACAGCTAGTATGCAACAGTTAAACATAGAGATGGGGGTTTAATTTTGAAATACTTACGGGTCGTGCAATTTTGTCCTTGATATCCAGTGCGTGTGCAGTCACATTCATAGCTGTCTGATCCCATAGCTGTGCAGACTCCCCTGTTTTGGCATGGCTCTGAGCAGCAGGGGTTTCCTAAAAATGAACACATTTAGATTAAAAAATAAAATATATAAAAAAGACCAATGACTATTAACTTTCAGATACTGCCCGGAGAGTCAGATTTGATACAAAACCAGTTTTAGTTTGATCACATTTTCCTAATTTAAAGCAAATATCTAATTTAAAGTAGTTTCCTTACCTGCATTAGTTAAAGCAAAGCAAAACCCCACTAGCACAGCAGCAAATGTGAGTTTGTTCATGCTTCAGAGGCTCCGATCAGTCCTGTTATAAATTATCGTTTTTAAACTCCTTGGCCTCCTCTCTTCTGCTTCTGGCTCTAATCTGAGGAGATCCTGAAGCGCCCACTTCTAAATAGTCGATGATTTTTTTAAGAAAGCGCCGCCCTACCTTGACCCCGCCCATTACCATATCAGGTCATTTTGCCCAGCATCCGGAATTACTATGCTTATTGCATGTAGTAATCTGTTAGTAATCTTGACGTTTTCAGTTGTTTCAGAAAACTAAAGCTGAATAAAAGAGTTTACTTTTACAGGGTTTGGAATTATTATAAATGTTAAAATACGTATTTTTATTTATTTATTCTTATAAATTGATAAAATAAAAAAACTTGAGGGATTGTTTTATTAAACAAATAAATACATGAAAATTATATATTTTTTTATTTTTCCATCCTCACAAGTATCTTCCTCTTACAGCTCTAACTAACAATTCAATCATTCAACCATTCATGCAGCAAAATGAGACCTCAAAATGCTTTTGGTCTTATGGTAAATCTGAAAACTACAGTCGGTTTTAATCAGGAGAATGAACACACGATTACAAAGTCTTATATTATTTAACCTGCACGTATATAGACCTATATCAACTTAAATAGGGTTTAGTTATTTTAATTAGGGATATAAAGATCACAACATAATCGGCTTCTAACAAAAAAAATAAAGTATTGTACAATGAATCAACATTATTTTTAAATCAAGTAAAGTAAAACATGATACATATAGTATGTATATAAAATAGTAGGTGGCACAATAAAAGAACCAAATATCGAAAACTGTAAATGTGTTGTCATTGCTGTCTCGTGTTACTGCCCTCTTGTGGACAAAAAGACGCCTTCACTTCATTTATAGAGAAACTCGGGCTTGAGTAACCAGCACTCTTTTCCTGCTGACTCAACTTTTGACACTTACTGCTGGATTTCCTCTGATTTCTTTTCTTTGAAGCCATTATTCCCATTTCTCCCCTCCTCACATCAAGCCTGTTTCTCTCCCTGTTGTTGTTTTCTTTTTGCCTCGTTGCATGACTTTGCTCGCCTCTCTCTTCCCGACTACCGAGTCCGGAGGAGCGCCTCTTCCTCATCTTCTTTTTTCCTGCACAACGAACTCAGCTCGGCATGACAAGAAAACGGCCTGATGAGTCGAGACGCGATCATTCCCAGGTACGTTTCCTGCTTCATTTCGCCTCGGCTTTTGCGCGCAAGGTTTGCGCGTTTCGCACCGTAAACTGCGTTGGAGCGTCAACGCGGACGTCTCCGTGCCAAACAAGGAAGCTTAAAAAGGGACAGTATTTATCACACATTAATGCGCCCTGGTAAGTTTACATTACAGCTTGTTTGTGAACTTGATAGATTATTGTAAACGTTTTTCTACACACGATTACGCGTGATTGTGTGTTTTTTAATGCAACGAAACGAATAAAAGAGCTTTCCCACGACAGGGTCAGTCCCTCTCTTTGGAATCAGGCGGAACCAGTTGTTGATGTTGAATGGCCGGTTTTATTTGTGTTGTTTTTATGTTTTGTTAAGAGAGAGAGAGAGAAGCCCGAGAAAGTCAGAAAGGTTTTCTCTGTCAGAGATGTTCCCAGTGATTCACACCGTAACCCTGCACTCGGTTGTCTTTCTGCACACGAGGAAGCCTCTCTGCGTCTTTTCTGCAGCCGCTCTGCACCGTTGTGTTGAAATGGGAAGAGAGTTGGCAGCAGCTCCGCGACTTTCAAACCCTTTTGTTGCAATCCGAACTACGTGACGGCTGCAGTGAACACAGAGAGCCTCTACGTGCTCTCGGTCGTTTCTTTCTTCTTCTTCTTTTCTGTTCTCGCAGCTCATCAAAACGTGTTACCATCAAGCAGACCCAAATGAACTTCAGCTGCCTTTCACCCCCCCCCCCCCCTCCCATTTTTTTCTTCTTTCAGCATCCATGCAAATTTCTGGAGAGTTATAACATTTATGCTGCTAAAAATATCTTTGCAAATGCATTTTGCTGCTGGGTATGCAGCACACAACTTTTTTTTTTTTTGCATATTCCTAATATAACCATCAGAGAAACAGAGCCTGGCAAAGGTATTCATTCGGTTTTTATGCAATTAACCAACAATATTTTGATGGGTCTTGAACGACTATCATCTATTTAAACTTTTTCGCCCTAAAGAATGTCTACTGCGACATATTCCCACTCTTAAGTCACCCTGAAGTTTGTGATCTACTTTATGTTGTTCTATGAAGGCCTTAGATGCTTTTTAGAGAAAATTATTAAATTCACAAAGATGTAAAGACAGAAGACAGGTCAGGGGTAAATTTAATGCAGGGTCAGGTTATAAATCAATATTCCAGACACTTAACATCTTGTGGGATGTTAAGTGTCAGGGATACTTACATTCTCAGACAGTCTGTCCTCCCACAGAGATCTACAGCTCAGGTTGGAAAACATAAAGGTTAATCAAGCCTGGTCTTTATTAAAGGGGGGCAAGATGAAAGTAATTGTTAAAACCTGAAATTTATGTTGTATGTGGGATGCCTTGACAGAGTGTTTTCTGGTTAGATAAGTCAAACATTAAACAGTTTTGTTCCAAGTGTGCCCTTTTCACTAGACATACAATCTCCAGTGTGAAAATATGATGGAGGCAAAATATATCTTGTGGTAATGCTTTTCTCCAACAACGAGGGGGCTTTCTGTAAAGATAAATGTGCAAAATTTTCTGTCAGCGAACATATTAACTGTCAAGAGAGTTACATTAAATTACAGTAATATTATTTTCTTAAAGGTTTTGTATGTTAGAAACCATAATACCAACTGCTAAAAGTTACAAGATTGTAAAATATCCCTCCAGTTTACAGCCTTGCACTATTTCTGTTATTCTATTGCATAGCAAACATTTAACCTTTTTATGCTATCTTGTACTCATGTTTGTCTTGTCAAGTATTGCCTGTCACAAAGAAGTATAATCAAGCCTCTCGTTGTTCATATACATACTTGCAGTTGGCTTGGTTGCTTTATCATAGTTTAGTCGCTCAGCAAACTTCCCCTTGACCCTGCCAAGGCTGTGCTGATAATGACTCAATGCATGATTTTTTTTTTTTTAGAAAGGCATTAGCCTGCACAGTGGAGTAATTATTCGAGCTGTTGTCTTAGAACTGTATTCATTTTGCATCATCTCTTTGTGTATTCCCTCCAGGTTTCCCCATTGGTTTAAAGATATGCATGCAAGGTTGTTTGGTGTCCTGGCTTCACCCGAATATAACATC